>OU860798.1:3420323-3921129 GCA_917862395.2 Heliconius sara | reverse complement strand
GGCATTACATACAAAGTAATGGTTTTATAGAGAATGTTATTTTTCATTATTACGCCTTATCGTGGCGCTTTTATTATAATTTGACTTACTACATTGTTGCAAATGTTTGATACTTTGTAGCAGACGTTATAAAAATGAATACGTTATGAGAATCGACAGGTCCTACATTTCGCGCGGTATTCAGTTTTTAAATCCCGACTAAAACGGAAGGGTTTTATGACATATGTATGTTCGTATGTTGTTTGTATGTTTATGGCATCGCAGCTCCCAAACAGATGAATCAATTTTTAACTATTTTTTTGCTTGCAGGCTTAATCGAGAGATATTTTAGTTATGATTCAAGAAAATTTATTTAGCCAGAGTTTTGAATTATTTGTGGTAGGATTTTTTTTAATTTAATTAGTCTATGTTTATACTTAGCACAGAAGATAGAATTTTCTTCGTTCTATACTTGATCCATGTAGAATATCATGTAGATGTCTAACTCGATTGATCGTGGATGACATGTTACCATCGCTAAAAAAATTACGATAAATTTTATGTTCTTCGTAGAATTATATACATTGAAAGTTATTTTTAGCTTAATTTTATCGCATATTTGGCCCACCCAGATTTTTCTATTCCTATGACTATGGCTACAACCTGACGCTAATAAAATAAATATGTTGTATACGTAGAAACCTTCATCTTGAAACATATTGTCTAAAGAAACATTAAAAATATAAAAACAGTATTAAAATTTATTGCAAAGCTTGAAAGACCGTACATTAGTGGAAAGCGACTTTGTTTTATACTATGTGAAGAATATTGGTTAAATCTCTCCTTCCTGGATATAATAAGCCAGACGGACGAGGTTTCTCAGGTATATAAGAAGTGGTACTATAAAAGCTTGTATATTAACAGGTTCTAAACGCTAGTTAAACATAATTGTATGACAACTTAACTACGTTTTTAATTTTTTTTTAGTTTCACGCTGCATGCCACAAACAGCAGAGTAGGTAGTTTAGTGCTAAGACACTCAGTCCCCTAAATTACTTCGAATTGTTGGGACATTACGTGTGGCAGCATATGAAAATAGTAAATATTCGATTTCCTCGAGTGGAAATCGAACACACAACCTGTCGCGTTTACAGTCAGACGCTTGTGCCTTTACGACTCGACTGGCCTCAACTACGTATTTAACTACGACGTAGCCTGAATTAACATACAGAATCCCTAGTATTAGAGGTGTTTAGAAATACGAATGAACTCGATTATAAAGTAAGTATTCGTAGATACATGAACACTAGACGTAGAAGAAGTCAGATATTAATATAGTATTGAATTCTTTCGGCTTGAAATTTTTCAAAGTGGAGAAATGAAAATACCAAATTTTTATATAAGTTTATTCATAGAAAAGAAAGTTTTAATTTTATTTCTTAACTTAATTAAAAGGAGTAATGTTAATATACTATTTATTCTTTTCTTTCTAAAGTGTTTGATTGTAAATTGTGTTAGATGTAGGCTCAATGGTAATGCTCTGGTAAGACAGAACGCGGCGTTGAGTTTCGTCACTTACCAAATACAAAGCGGTGCTTATGTTAGGTTTAAGGGAAGTTGGTTGTGTTTAAAACATTCATTTTATTACATTTGTAACAAAAACGGAAAAATAACTTGTTTTTTGGTTACATTATGTGAAAAGTGAATTTCAATTACTTAAAAATAGTAAAATTTAATAAAGCCGCGCCGCAAATTCCAAATGCACCATTTTCGTTTGTTCCATTTTTATTTTCAAATTTTGCAACAAATATTCTGTTTTCAGCTTTACACACGGTTTTTGCACTCTCTATTTGTAACTCTTTCGCAGAATAAAATCTTTTTGAAATTATATTTTCTAACATTATTTTTAGAATTGATAAAAATAAACAATGTATATGTATTTTATAAAAATAAATTTAAACAGCGGTTTCGATATGAAATTATAACAAAGCGCGGCGTTGAGTTCCGCCACACAATACGTCATGCACAATCTCATAAATTTAGGCGGAAAATGGACGACGGAGTACCTTGACACCTAGATCCTTTGTGTGCGTGGCGTGGGGAAAAAGCGTGAAAGTGAAAATTGATTCTTTAGTTTATGTATATGTAGATGTTTAATTTTATTTATTGTATAAATAAATACAAAACCTGGAAAGGATCCAAAATGCGGCGTTAAGTTCCGCCACTCAACACGCAATGCTTCCCGAATTGGGCGAAAAATCTGGAACGGAAGTGACTTGAAATATTACGCAGGTGACCTCTAGGTTGCGCTTTGTATAATCAAACAAAAAAGAAAATTGAATGTATGCGCATATACAAAATCTCCTCAAAAATAGAGAGTACAATATAAAACGGGAACTATCTAAATCAAATCACTTTAGTTATTAACTCACAACCAAGTCTTCATTATCATAACATTGTTAACGACTAACTTATTTTTCAAAAAGGGTCATACTCCAACACAAAAAATTTATATATGAAAAACCATTTTTTATGAAAGAAAATATGTTCACTGGATGTTTTTTATTTATAATGCGTACCATGATTTATAACTTACCAATCTCAACTGGCTTAAATAAGCATGGGTCAGATCTGGGTCACCCGATTCTTATAATCACTGTCGGCCACTTTCGATCGCTGTATGAGGATGTAATGTTATAAATTTCTTCTGTTAGTTCCCTAAAGTTATATATAAATCTAAATATTGATATATATTGTAAGAAATATGTAATAAATATTATAAAGGATTATTTAGAGAGGCCAGTCGTGGCGCAGGGGCAAAAAGTGTGACTGTAAAACCGACTGGTTGTGGGTTTGGTCCACACTCGGGGAGATGAAATATTTACTTAAATTTATATTTCCATTTACTTCGCTCTGGTGTCGAGATAAAAGAGCAGCGTTGAGTTCTGCCACTCTACACGCAATGCCTCCAGAATTCGGCAGAAAGTGGGGAACGGAGGGCCTTATGACACTAGGTTCCCTCTGCCTACCCTACTATGTGCGGAATACAGCATGAAGCTGATTTTAAGGATTATTTAAATTATACTGTATTTTCACACTACAAACTTATTGATTTTTTTTTCGGCTTCGCACTACTGTATTCCGCATACATGTAGCTTTTCGCCCAAATGCTAATCATTGCGTATAGAGTGGCGAGGAGTGGCAACTCAGATAACAATAACCGGTCAAATTCAAATCAGACTCCCCCACCTGGGGTTCCGCCCCAACTTCATCACATTAGGCCAACAGGAAAATAAAAATTGACAAACTTAAGCAAGCGTGTCGTGTGCACCAATTTCGTATCAAAATAACTAAAAATATAAGTTTGTAATATCTGTTGTTTTGTAATACGTTATACCTATAAAATAATAGACGATTTTTTTTCTTCAGGTCTTAACAGACGACTACCTACGCTACGACGCTACGATTCAATTTCAAAACAAAAGGTTGTAAGAAACGTACTACTAAATACAAATTAAAAAATATCTACAACAATAAAACCATTGTAAATGTATAAATAAATCAGCAATCACCTTTCAATAAGATGACCATTCTAAGAATACCGTTCTATATTTTGATAGCTGATAAAAACAAAATAATATCACGCTTAATAGAATTTCTGTGACATAGTCCTCCTTTGTTGTCCTCCGGGAACATTTGACAGCTGCTCCCCGAGGAAAAGGATTCCATTACATTTCCCCTTGACCGGTTTCCCCTAATACACGAACTTGACCCGTTTGTTTACAGCATATTTAAATATCACTTCAGGACTAATGTCCCTAAGGCTTTTTGCATGTAAGATATATAAGACTTTTTTTCCCCTTGAAATGAAATGTTATTTTTCTATTATTAGTAAAGCCAGAGTTGGAGGCCAGTCGTGGCGCAGCGGCACGAAGTGTGACTGTAAAATCGAATAGTTGTGGGTGCGATCTCCACTCGAGGAGATGAAATATTTACTTAGATTTATATTTCCATTTCTTTGCTTTGGTGTCGAGGCTAAGCGCGGCGTTGAGTTCTGCCAATCAACACGCACTGCCTCCAGAATTCGGCAGAAAGTGGGGAACGGAGTGTCTTAACACTAGTCTTACTGCCTACCCTGCTGTATGCGGGATACAGCGTGAAGCTGATAAATAATAAAAAAAACATAGGTTAAATGTAGTAATAGCTAATTCCTCCAGTTCGTTTACTATAAACATGTCAATATAAAGAAATCTTTGTTTAAAAAAGTATTTTAGCATTTTTATTTACAGAACATGAATGAACTGAAAGTTTTCAATGAAAATTAAACAAAATATGAATGATCACAATTTGCGAGTAAATATTTGTCGATTCTTGGTTTTAGCGTTGGATAGAATTTAGCGATAAAAATTTTCAGATCATTTCGATGTAGGCATATACGTACATGCATACTGTTATATATGCTATGCTTTTACAATTTTTTTTCGACAATCTGTGAAAATTTGAATCTATTTCTAGACGCATTTGAATTTTATTTACAACGAATTAGCTAATGGTATATCAGAATATAGCCGTTAAAATTTTGTGTTTCTAAGCCACTGTGGTATAGCGGAGTAAAATTTGACTTTGAAGCGATAGTTGTAGATTTGATGTCCAATTGTTGGATTGAATTATTTTTATTTTCTCTTTCTGGCAAACGATGATGGAGCACGTCTTGATACTAAGTTGAACTTACTACCGTTGCTGGTCAAAGCTGATTATAAAAGTAATTTATTTTTAATTTTTTTATTATACGGCTACTTAACATTTACGTTAATTAAAATGCCTAGGATCCCCTGGCGCCTGTCTCGTATCTTGTTCGACACAAGTCAGTCAGTCGATACTCGATAAGCAGTTGCGTGTACAAACCGATGGACAGATATATTTTGTACTTAATTACTTTTTTTATTTCTCTATATTACTTTAACGTATATAAATTAAATACATACAATTTATAAATTATTTTAATATTATATAAATTAAAAATAAGTATCTTATATCAAGAATTCCTATTATAGAAAGATTAATTTACATAACCCACCAATCTCACGCAAAATACAGGTTGCAAAATTCGATAGATGCTCTATATGTACATGTGATAGTCACCAAACATGGACACCGAATACAAATAGACGGACGGCAAACATTTGTTCATAACTTCAACTGCTGTCAACTTCTAATATTTACCTATGAATTTAGAATGTTAGTTTACATATAAAACTTTCAGCTTTTAGCACCTGTAATGTTTCATTTGCATATATTTTGACTAATATAACTCAATGGTAAATTGTTTAATATTTGGTTACTAGGTCTAATTCAGCATTTTCTTTACCGACTATGCGATACAAAGTAGTGTAATGTGTTTATCAGTCTATGTAAGTACCAGCGGATAGTGGAAATAACGAAGTACGAATTTTGAAAGTATCCTCATAATAAGTGAGCATAATTTTTTAACGAACGTTGTTTGCTTTTTAAAAAATCTGAATTAACTCAATTAAGGATATAAATTTACTATACTTGCATTAATGCCGAGTTCAGTAAAAACTATTATAAGTAATTAGGTATTTATATATGTGAGCACACAAACGTGCTATTGTAAATGTGACAGGTCGTGACATCGATTCCCATTCGAGAACATTAAATATTTAATATTTTCATTTGCTCGATCTGGTGTCGAGGTCAAGCTCGGTGTAGAGTACCACCATTCCATACGCAACGTTTCGAAAATTCGGCGGAAAGCAGAGTGTCTTAATAAAGGGGGCCTCCCTTGCCAACCCTGCCCCATGCGGAATATAGTTTGAAAGTAAAAAAAATAAAATTAACTTAATTTTCAAAGAAATTTGTGGCTGTACTATTTGTGTTAAATAATCCGAAATCAGATGGGTTGCTGAGTTTATGAATACAAAATTATGTAAAGTTAATATCGCTTGCTCTCTGTTTTAAATGCACTTGAAAATCATCTGTTTTACAATTCCCAGAAACTGCACTTTAGGGATAAACCACTCTTAGATTTAGAGCAAACTAGATATTACTTCCAATATTCGGTAATGGAAAATACATACGTACAGCTTCATACATTTATAGTTATGAGGAGGTTGAATCGATATGGTTCGAGAGGAAAATTGTCGAGTTTAGTGGTATAATAACATAAAATTCTATCCATAATATTTTGACGACCTCACTTACTGGCAGTTAGTACTGCAGTACGTGGTTTTTGTATAATCAATAGTAATCGTGGTTTGCTGTTCCTGAATATTGAATGTTTTCTAGCATTCGACATTCCGTTCTATTCTCTTGTTCACAGCTAGGGATAGAGCGTGAAGTTAAAAAAAAGCATGTGAAATATTTTGTTCTGCGATCACGGTATAATATTAGAAATAATCTAATATTATAAACGTGATGGCAGAACAAAATATTTGAAATAAGTAAGGATTCCACATCAACAGGATCTTGTATGTCGACTTTGACATTAATTATTTATTAATAGTAATCCAACGGAAATCCAAGAATTTCCACTGCCTACCAAGTTTGTTTCATCCGACCATTAAATGTGAAAATCTTGCCAAAATCAAAAGATATTCATTACATAGATACGTAACACATTGTGAAAGCTCTTAAATGCTTGAACAAAATAAAGCATATCGTGTGACAGTTGGTCACAAATAAACCCAGTGTCAAGATAAACAATAATAGAGTATCTTTGAGTATTTTCTACATTGTTTCGGTGTTCTAGTTTAGTTCTGATATAAATCACATTTAATTTATATCTTTTTATAATTTCGTTACAAAATACAAAGTGTTAGACCATTAATATAAATTCTTATCAAAAATACAGGATTGTAAATGTGATCTTTTTAAAATATAGTAAAATATTTACGTATATTTTTCGGCTTAGAGTGAGAAGAGAAAGTAGTGTTAAGACAAAAGATGTTATATCTTAAGAATAATTTCTCTTTCCTACTCCCTCTACCTTCCCATCTTCCACATGCGATGGTAAGTGGTGAAGTCTTATGACGAGCTTTCTCTTGAACAAAACATTTAAATAACAACGGATTTTTTTTCTGTGAATAATAAAAAATGCTTTTCTTATGAAAGAAGGTGTTGTGGCAAAATTTTACATCGTTTTTTGTACTATTATTTCAATATAGTAGGTACACTATGTAATTCCTCATAAAACAAATAATGGACTCATTCGAAGGACGCTCTAAAGATACACATAAATGAAACTCAAATGAATATTTCAATTGGCAACAACATCAAAGTTGTCGAACCTACTATCTAATGCATTGGATTACAAGTCTATGTAGTCTAATACTATCAATTAATAACTGCTATTTCAAAATAAACCTTATCTTTAAACAATAAGATTTAAATTACAACAATAATATCTATCTAATGCATCTTGGGCCAGTATCAGCTAAATGAAACTTTAAATAATTAGAATAAAGTTTAAATTCGATTATTTCCCATATATAGATATTCGTATTATTAATGACGTAAATCACACATGTGATTTTGATTGACATTTTGTGTTATTGAATTTGAATAACGGTATCGGTATAGTAATTATAGTGATGTTCCTGCGACGCACGCTATAAATTACAATGCCTTTCACAGTAAGCTTACTCGGAAATCTATAAATGTAAATGATATTAGTTCAAATATTATGTGTTACTACCAATTCATTCATTCTTTGTATTGAAGGATGTAACTGTGTTGATATAATTGACAATTTTAAAAAAGAATTCAATAATTAATTTAAGTATTATGGTAGGGGAGCCGAAGCGGGCAATTCGGGATTTACTAAAGCGCGGCAGATTATATATTGAGGGAATATACTGAGGGATTCCTGGTACTCGGTTAAGTACTCCCACCAAATATGAACCCTATATATATGGTCACAAGTCTAGGATAGAGGATCAAATTACTAAATAAAATTGATCAACTGAAATTCTCGGGCGCGTCATATTAATATATGTATTAAAAAAAACGTTATCTCGATATTCTTGAGCGTGGATATGGCAAAGCAATATCAAATATGCTGTAATGACATATCATGCTAAAACTCTTCGACATTTGTGAGTATTTATATGAATATAAAAAAACAAACACTAATACGTCATGTCAAGGGGACGATTATTAATTTCGCGAATGTTCCATTTACAAAATGTAGAGCAACGTACGGTATCAATCATACAAATTTTACCGTTCTGTCGATTTTATAAAACGAAAGTTGCGAACTCAGAATAACGAATATGACGTGATTAATCGAATTGACACGATATCGATATTTGTATAATATATTTGTATATGTATATCAAAAGTAATATTCGTAGAATATATTGCTTATATCTTGCCAATAATTTTCAGGGATTTAGATTTAATAAATCATCTGAATACGCTTCTAAAAAGCAAAACACAGAGTGAGCTCAACTATATATCAAAAGTAAAAAAGTTTTCTGACTGTTTAAAAAACTTATATTTCCAGGAACGAGACTTTTCTAATTTTGTTCAAGCAACTGTAAAGTCTAAATTCTTTTTCTTAAGACAACTTCAAAATATAATACAACTTATAGATAAGTCTATTCGTTTGTCTCGGAATCTATGACACGACGTTTACATACAATATTTATTTTTAATAATATCATTCAAATTTAAAAATGTGTAAAGCACACAAATCTATGATATGCTCGGACACTCTAAGTGATAGTAAGTAAGTGATTAGTATAAATAAAGTAAGACTTTTTATTTGTGCTTTATTTTGTTAAGCATTATTGATGTAACCCAATGTATGAAATTACAGTACAAATGTGCATATTGACTTTAGTTACAAATAAATGTTTCAGGAGAACGATCCTGAGGGATATCGACATGTTTTTTATTATTTACAAAGTTCACTTTGATTTATACAATATATACTTACGATGTAATTTTAGTATTTGGAGTGGATGTAATAATTTGAAATAAAATTTGTATGTAAAAAATGAGAGTAAAATTTTGCTTCTTATTTTCTACACACTGCTTGCTTTGTATGTAGGAAATTATTATATGATAATATACTTTCTATAGGCGAAGGAGAATCAAAAGGAAATACATTTTTAAGCACTTGAGAAATCAGTCTTTAATCAAGTAAATTTTAAGTGGCAGTGCCCAAATATTGATTCTGTTATGTAGTAATATCTACTTAAAGGTATCTACTTAATTATTTAAAACCATTTACGTAGTTCTTTTTTTATGTACATATATATAGAAAAACTCGGGCAGTTGGAGGTGACAATTAAGTCTATAACTCTACTACGGGGCCAGCATTCGCACGATGCATACATGGGTTGCTGTAATTTCTTCTCCATCTCCTAGAGGCCAGTCGTGGCGCAGTGGCATGAAGTGTGACTGTAAAATCGACTGGTTGGTTGGTTCGATTCCCACTCGAGGAGATGAAATATTTACTTAAATTTATATTTCCATTTCTTCGCTCTGGTGTCGAGGCAAAGCGCGGCGTTGAGTTCTGTCACTCGACATGTAATGCCTCCAGAATTCGGCAGAGAGTGGGGAACAGAGTGCCTTATGACACTAGGTTCCCTCTGCCTACCCTGCTGTGTGTGGGATACAGCATGAAGCTGATTGATTGATTATTTTTTTTCATCTCCTAGATTACAGATCGAATATAAAGAACGAAATATTTTATATTACGTTATCTCAATTAGTTTCGCTATAAAATAAATTAACTGACAAAATATGACTACTATTTAAAGCTAATAAATAATATTTATTTATAATAAATCACATTACATTTAATATTTATTCTTCGTGTCATACTCTTGGAAAAGTTCCACAAATCGAACTCTTGTAGCGGAAGCTGAATTCCGTCAGGTTTATTAAATAGCATTTATGACGCATTTATAAGACATTACTTATGGGTTATTTAGTATTAAATAATATGTAATCATTTGTAAAATATTTTATTTTAGTCGAGTACGTGTACACAATTTCTTATTTAAAAATTAAAAGTTAAACAAGGTAAAATTTTGCTTTTTTGCTAAGGAAAGCATAACGTTTAAAGACAATTCATTTACAACTAAAATACTTTAATGTAATTTTTCTTGCTACTTGCAAAATTTTTTTCTTTTTTTATCTTGATTATCATACTTATCATTATTCAGAGCTTAGTTATTTTTTATTACCAAAAAAGGGAAATATCGTAGGCCAGTCGTGGCGTAGGGGCATAAGCGTAAGGCTGTAAATGCGACAGATTGTGAGTTCACAAACACGGGAGAAGTATTTCGTGCTAACTCTGTTCTCCATCTACATATGCATTGGATGAAGTGTCATTTCTCTTAATGATATTAGAGTAACGTGTTTGTCTTACCAAAATGAATAAATAATATATGTAATAATATTATAATTTTAGCATTTTGTCAAGTTTTACTATCAACTATGGAACAAAGATATTTTAGAAGCATAAAAATTAAAACACTACGAGATTCAAATACGCGCCTTTAGATACCATTTAATTCGTAAAATATATACATTGATGAAAAAATTTCTTTAATCTGAATCTATTACTAAACAAAACATTACACAATGCGCTATAATATATTTGATTAACAAAAAATATAAGATTATAATAGACCAGAAATAAAACATAAATCCATTCACACAAAGTGAACGCGATACAGCAGTGGAGTAATTAAGCACGAATATCGAAGCCCCGTTCACACACGTTAGAGAAGCTTAATCATGTTAACAGAGCTAGCTATAAGCGATCTGAACGTTGAACGAACGTTTTGATTGAATGAAGACTGTCATTTAGTATGCACTTGAAATAAATTTTGTTAATAAAATGTAATGGATTTTTCATATAATACTTATAGTATTATATGTATTATATGGATTTTTCATATAATACTTATATACTTACATTTGTAGAATTGGTAACAATTGCATAGTATATTATAGTATGTTGACTACCCTGCTATATACGGGATACAGTGTGAAAAAGATGGACATAGAATAAAATGTAGTATTTATCAATTACTAGTAAAGAAGTTTTAGGCTCAAATTTACCCTTGACTTTAAATATTGAGTATATTTTTATTCATACTAAGTAAATATAGTTTTACTATAGATATAACTTTTTTAATTTTATACAATTATTTAATTTATATCCTCTTTTCTTCTAGATTAGTTAGTCTATGTAATATATACACTACAAGAACGCCATCTACCAAATTTAATTTTCAAACCATCAGGGGAGCGCACTAAAATATAAACTCAAAATTTCATTCAAAACGGTCCAGTCGATTGGGTAATGTAGGGCGTTAGCCACCCTACGTTACTTATATTAAAGTATTATACATATAGCAGAAGTATATTACATATATATAACTTATATAGTCTAGTTGCAGGTTAGACTCCCACTCAAAGAAATTAAATATTTATAATTTTTTCCTTCGGAGGAACCTAAGAAGAAAAATATGTGTAATGTAGCTAAGGAACGGAAGTGTCTTAATGGAAACGAAGTGAATCCCAGGTTCAACCTGATCCTGCTCTGCAGTGGCATAAAGTGTGATTGTAAAATCGACTGGTTGTAGGTTCGATCCTTATTCGAGGAAATGAAATATTTATTTACATTTTCATTTCTTCGCTCTGGGCTCAAGGCGGTAAAAACGTAAAACGCGGCGGTAAGTTGCGTCACCCAGCACGCAGTGCCTCCAGAATTCGACGAAAGTGTCTAAAATCTTAACACTAGGCTTCCTCTGCCTATCCTGTTGTGTGCGTGAAACTAATAAAAAAATTAGATTTCAAATTTATTGAGAAATAAAAGCTTAAATTTTACCTTAATTGCTGCCTAATCGACGTGAATAATAATACAAAAATTGCTTTAAAAGTTGAAAATTTCTTGCCAACATACCGTATTACAAAGTACAATATGACTTCCTCGAAACCTTTAATGGTTATTTATTACTATTTTCGTAGCGGTTATCGGCGGAGATTAAGTGCACCGCTAGAGGTTCAGTTACGTTAATGCATTTCAATGGATTGAACTGATTAGAGATGTTGACCTAAATCGTTTTACAATGACTCAGAGTTCCTTTTCAGTTTCAGTATAATAATATAATTCATTTATATTGTTGTTACTTAATTTTGACGTGATAATGTCCTATAAATCGACTAGTGGTCTACGCGCGGGTTTGCCCGCATTTTACCTATATAATTTATACATTCAATAATTTTTCGTAATTATGAAAAATGAAACTGCAGTACGTGGCAGCATGATAAGACCTCGTCGGTAGCAAGGGCGCAAGACTCATTGTCACGTTCCACCTGAGCCTTTTTCTTGAATTCTTTGTATAATTATTCAGTATAGTTAATTCAATAAAATTTATAAACGTATTTAATTTTCTATTAATCTTTTCATATGACATTACTACGTAAAATGTAAAATGTATCATACGTCAACCGACTTTGCAGCCAGTATTTTTTCACACGGCTATTCCGCATACAACTCAGAGAGAACACGCGCCACTCATTGTCTTTTCCGAGAGTGAAGAAATGTAAATAGTTAATTTCTTTGACTGAGGTACAATCATCACATTTCCAGTGAGATGCAGTCCCTTTGTGAAGTGAACGATAGCTGCTATATTCAAATCGTACGTCACATAATATCTAATAATGGTAAAAAATATTTAAATGTTATATTATGTCGTTACAGGCTGGATATTGGGTAAATATATAAATAAAAAATTATTTGGATACAAATAAGACTAGTACTAGGTATTCCACGACCCTTTTTCCATATTTAGACCATAAGCTATTGATAAGGGGCTTATCAATAGCTTATGGTCTAAATATGGAAATGAAAAAACTTTTATACACAAAATTCTTCTTCATTTTTATAAATAAAAACTTCTTCATTTTATAAATATAAACGTACAATATGCATAGGTACATTAAATAATATATTATCTAAGAAAGCTATAAACAGCAACGATAATTTTAAAAATACCAAATACTACCACGAAAGTTATCTCTTTACGATTGTATATTTGAAAATTGCGCTTCAATACAATGTGGTTCACAAGTACCTACTTGCTGAATATATTTACGTGTGTCAATGTTCGTGCCTATTTCAGGCTGCATCGCCGCTGCACACTATATGGGAAATAGCATGGGAACTTAGAAAAGGAACCTTTTACATTCTATAATGTGATTATTACAAATTATTATTATTATTATTTTTTAGAGGCCGTCTTCACGAAGATGCTCAAGCACACTACTGTAAATACCACGGGAGATGGGTTCGATTCCTATTTGAAAGAATAAAATATTTAATATTACCAAACGAGCCAATTTCTCAAGAATACAGCCGACAGTGGCATACGGGCGGAATAGAGTGTCTTGACAGATTTGTCTGCATACACTACTATATGTGGGGTACAGCGAGCGAGACTATAAAAGTTTAATTATACGTGAGAAACGGAATACTTCAACATATGTATCCATTGTATACCAGTAATTAAGTGACATAACCCCATAGAATTGAGGCTCGTATGATTGGTCTTGACGAGTACTTTAGTCTAGATTAGACTAAAAAGGTTAAAAATAAAATCAAAAGAAAAAAAACTTAAAGAGAAAGTACCTTATAGGTTTTGATTACGCGGCGAGTTTCATACGAAGTACGGAAAAATCGACGTATAAATACACGTACCTTTTTATTGTGGTAACTTAAAAATGTGACTTTTCTGTGCTCCAATCTTGAGGTAAATGATCTTCACAGACTGAGTGATCCTATAAGGGTTCCATTATTACCTTTTGAAGTACGCAATCCTAAACGCCGGGACCGGAATGAAAATTCTAACATGTTCCGAAGCCGGAATGGAACAGCTGTAACGTGTTCCTTCTTTTACCGGAACGTAACATCACCGTACTGGTGATGGTGACTTATTATATGTAGGTATATATACAGTGAACCTTAAAAAAAGTAATAGTTGCTAATGATTGCTAAAACTAATGGACAACCATAGATACTATCGATAAAAATACAATAAGATTTGTAATTGACGATTGTACTTCTTTTGCCTGTTCTAGGAGACTATTGAATATACTACTTGTTATGTTATTTGAATTAAGTTTATTTGAATTTTATAGTCGTATTCAGTTTTGTAATAAAATCCCAATTATTAATTGAATTAAAATGTAAGATGCATTATTTTAAATGGTCTCTAGACACAAAGTCCTGGTAGTCACTCATTCAACCAGTTTGCATATATTTACGAAATATTATAATACTCACACTGGATAGTGTACAAGTACCTTAACTTCGTACCGCACCCGAGGTTGCCTTTGATTCCTCCACGGGAAATGGGAACGATTTCGTTCTATTCATGCAACGTAAGTTATTCATATTGCTTTACTTTTTATAATGTATGTTCTTTACCTTTATTTCGCAAAAGTATAGAATAATACATTAGAATTATGAAGCAAGATTTGAATAAGGTTTGAGAATATTTATATTATAATTTATTTTTTCATCTTGACGCTGTATCCCACATGTAGCGGTAGGCAGAGGGAGACACACTGTGTTTCCCATTTTTTGGTCGAATAATGGAGACGTGTGAAACATACTGTTTTTTTTTTAATGAAAAAGACAAGGCAATCGAGCGTACGGGTCACCTGATGGTAAGATATTACCGTAGCCCACGACCCTATGCAACACCAGAATAGCTAAAGGTGCGTTGCCGGCTTTTAAGGTGAAGATAGACGTGCTTTTCAAAGATATCCAGGTCATATTGACCTGGAAACAGTACCACAGATAGGCCATGCCACAGTTGCGTGGTGCGTGGAAGGAAGTTCCTACGAAACCGTTATGAAGTGAATTGTAGGTACATTAAAAATAGAAGACTCCACAATATTTAAGAACAATGGATGTAATATACATGTCGTTTAAGATTTGTATCGCCCAAAAAAAATTTTGCTTTAAAATTTATTTATGAAGATCACGAGATTTATTATATTTACTCTTTTAGATTGGAATAAGTTAGTATGGAGTTCCGTTTTAGAAATGTTAATAAATATTTGTTTCATTAATTTATACAAGCGGTTCGCCCGATTGAAGTAAATTCTTAGGACCAAATAAATATTTTAATTTGTCTGTAACTAATAGATTATAAAATATTAATTAGAAAACGAAAATCCATTACAGATCACAATTTTTAACGTTACTCAAACTTGCCATTTTTTAATTTATGTTGGCGTCCCGCCATAATGTAAAGCTAATTTTATACGGCCGTGCAAAGTATATCGATCGTCGTTATTGCTTTCAGCGTGTCTATTTCGGAATTGTTTAGGAAGTATAAAAAACTATTGAACGTTGATACGACGTCATATTACATGATTTACGGTGGTTGTTTGTGGTAATCCTGAGTTATATACACAAAATATGAAGTAGCTTCCTTATTGTTTTATAGTCTAGAAACTTATAGTTAATATAACTCGGGAGCGAAGATAATCGCAAGAATAGTTTTAAAAACTTAGTCTCCAGAACAGCAGATTGAAAATTGAGCAGGATCAATTCTAGACACGTTCTAGGGGATTCCCAATATTGCTTTTGGCATTATACATTGAGTAGCAAGTGTTGGTAATTACCCTCTTACTTTTAAAGAAAAAAATCTAACATTTTCCTGTTGCTGTGTTCAAATATTCTACATAATATAAATAAATTTACTGTATTTTGTATGGTAATTTATTTTAATTGTACTTAAAATTAGAAGTTTTGGGGTGGTTTTTTTAATATTTTT
Source organism: Heliconius sara (assembly GCA_917862395.2). NCBI lineage: Eukaryota > Metazoa > Arthropoda > Insecta > Lepidoptera > Nymphalidae > Heliconius > Heliconius sara. Next base: position 3,905,317 of record OU860798.1, on the reverse strand, counting down.
TTATAAAATGACTTTTGATGTTTTGTGTTTTGATGATCGTTATAAAAAAGATATAAGGATTTTTTTAAGATTTTTAAAGAAAGCGTGTGTTGAGTGGTTAATCTGGTTTTTGTTATGTCAGTGTCAAAATTATCCCTAATAGTAATATAGATATTTTTTTTGCTTACCCATAAAGGATCATAAAAATATTTTTACGTAATTTAAAATTTCATTACATACATTAACCAAAATAACATTCATGAATTACTATCACAGAACACGACAAATGCCAAAATGGCGTGTTTTAGTTTACCAAATTTAATACAATACATATTTATGTATACGAAAATTGTGTCAATAACTAAGGTCACAAAAAATAATTAAAATTTTATCACAAAGGACAGGTCCAGGCAAATATAAAACGCAACTTCTGTACGAGTTTGTACCTCATTAACTGGTTTGCTCGGGATAAAGGTTATGTTGATTCAGCTATTAGGGTCTTTGAAAATTTATTATGTATGTTTAACTGAAAATATAACTCCATATAATAGATCGATGTGTACCTAATTATAAGGATACGCGCCTATTAAGTTAAATATATAATAATTGGTTATTACATTTATATTTAATTGGTTATTAAACATAAAAATATATTTGCATGTACTTTTATGTTCGTTTATTATTATTATTCTTTGACTTTGTTAAGCAATACTTTTTGCGCCTGACTGTATTCTCTTACATAAAGTCCTGTACTTTTAATGGTTGCCTGTAAGAGATCACATGTACTGACGAGGCTGCCATTGCACATGTTAATTTAAGTACCCACATTAGCCTACACCTACATGCCCCTTTTTTAATTTGAATTGTATATTTTTTCATGTGTAATAAAGTATTATTATTATTAAATTTCGAAGGTAAGTGAAGTCGTTTCCAAAGGTATTCATCGTAGTGTAGAAGTAACACCTGAATGTCTGAGTGTGAGTAAAACAAAAGTTCTGATATTTGAAAGTAATAAACAAGAAAGGAATGTAAGATTACCGTGAATGTAACGAGAAAGAAGATACGAAATGGATGAGGAAAGGCGTATGGTAATACGCCTGCGGCTTGCTGAAGGTAGAATATATACGACGTATGCATAGTGAAATAAACAATTTATGTTCCAACTAGTACTAGAAAATACAGGAATAGAAGCTATTGGCTAAAAACTGTTTGAGCAAAAATAAGTAAACGAATCGTCTAAGTAAGATTAAAAATAAACGATCACGTTCTTACTCAAGCAGTACATCATAACCAAGTATTATTATATTTTTTATTATCATTACAATAACATGACAGTAGGAAAACTTTTTTGAAAGGTTGTTCATAATTTAGTAAGTTTTATACTTAAAACTTGCAATTATGCAGAGTGTTTGAAAACATTTGCTGTTTCATTTTTATGTCAAGTATTTTATTATTTTTCTAGAAATTTTTAAATTTAACATAATTTTATATACTATTTAAAATTTTGACAACATTTCTGTTGTAACACAATAACTGATGACTAGAAGCTTTCATGGATGAAATGTATAACCAGGTCAAATATATTAACAGTAAGTTCTGTATTTAGCTTAAGGTCTTTTATTATATGTAACGAGCCACGGTTTGCGAACATTACAGGAGGATGTTAGGATTAGATATAAACAAAAACACTTTTTTTATATAATAACTAGCATTTCTTATATAAAAAATCACAAATAATAATGGAGAATGGAATGTGATACTGTTCCTTGTTATCCTACTGTATGTAACACAAAGCGTGAAACTGAAAAATATATTCTTAGAGAATAGATTTTTGGCCGTAGGTAAAAAATGTTCTAATCTATTATTAAACTGATTAAAAATCTATAATTAAACTGATTTACTGTTTACATTATAGCAGCGAGTAAAATTGACGCAGCCGAAGTAACAGGCTGCTGTTAGTTTATAATAAGTAAGTAAAGTATATCAGAGCCTTGTTCCATTAATCATATTAAATCAAGACCCTTTGTCATGCCAGGATACATAAAGTAAGGGTTACTATTATATAATTATGTTGTTTTAGTAAATTTCAACTTAACGTTAAAATTATAAGGCTTAAATTTCACATTTTGTTCGCTTGAAATATAGTTAGTAAATTTTGGAATATGATAAGCTGCTGGTAAACTGAGGTAGAAAACGATAATGTTATTAATGTTTAAGTCAACTTACAAGATTTGAAATATTATAAAATTTCAATACAACGCCGTGTTTGTTGTTTTTGATTTTATCTTTACAATCTATACATATGATAAAATTGTAACTGATTACTGCCAGTACATCAAATATATATCTATTATTAGAGGCATTTATTATCGTAAAAGAATTGAAAATAATGATTTTAAAAATTTTGTGCGTTTGTGCACGACAATCTTACGCTCAGTGTTAAAAAGATATTATAAACTTTTTAATTTATTCGGCATAATTGCAAAAAAAATTATTGATTTAGATGAAACTTTAGTTTTCAATGTATAGTAGTTCAGATAGCATATCGTATATATAGAAATAGTTACGTAAAAAATATTTTTATGATATGTAGTTCGAGTGGGCAAAGCCATGAGCTGGTCGCTGGTACTCTAATATAATCAAAATAATAATCAAAATCCTACGTTATACTTTTTGGACTAATCAGTGACAATGAAAACTCTCTCTCCGTTATGAGTGATTGACAAATATTGCACAAACGAAATCATGTGGTGTAAAAACCTATGCAGTGACCTGTATAAGTTTCTTAGGGAGTCTAGGGGATAATAAAGGATATTTTTAAACATTTTTGTTTTGAAGTGTTATTCCACACTTAAGAAAGAAAAATACTTATTTAGAAAACGTATAAAATTTTTTAACGTAGTGGGCCTTGAACCCGCGCCTCCTGGAAACCGACCAGGCGCTCTGACCGCTAAGCCATACGTTCTAATCAAGCTACGTCGTACTAAAAAGTACTAATAAAGGATTCCCTTAAACTCTTCGGAGAATGGGAACAAACGAAATATTATTTTTGGGTCGTAATTTGTAGAGTTCAAAATTGATTAGTTCTTAAATAAAACATTGTATTTATCTATAGATTAAAGGTATAAATAACTGAAGTAATGTTTTTTATATTTTTGCATAGTAACTGATAAAATGTATGTGTTTTTGAGAGTGAAATGTTGACAAAAGCATTTTGAAAAAGAAATATTTCAGATTTAAATCTATTTATTTTATATAGCAAAGCAAAGTTTGTATAGATAATATTTTTTGTACTATGTATATTATTTACTTTTCAATGTTAATCTCTTGGTCTCTAGCAAAGCAACGAAACTATATAATATTATACTTGAGTTAAACAAAAGAAATTCAAATTCAAAAAAATCTTTGTTCAAATAGTGGGAAAGACGCCGTCCACTTATGATTCGTCGAATAAACATAAATTAATTACAGGCTCCAAAAGCAGTTTTTCTGAGACCAGTTGCCATTTTCAATAACAATGTTACGATTCTAACATTTTACTTTTTGTCACTGTCACTGAGATCGATTTCAGGCTTGTGAACCCTATTATTTACACATTAACTTTAGTGAACTAGAGGCATATTATTAAATATTTAAAAAAAATGAACATGAAACTTTTGAATAATATGACTGACATTTTTTGACTTGACTTTGACTTCAAATAACTAGCCAGCCCAAAAAAAAACTGCATTGTACTTCAACACGATAAATTATAACAAAATTGTACCCACGCAATTTATTTTCAATAGTTGAGCTTTGTTTATGTCGATGGTAATATCTTATAATGTATTCCAGATTATTTTCGGGTGTGAACGTAAATCGCGGTGGCGTGAGTCGATTTCTTAGTGTCAAAACAAACCACCGGTGATAGAGTAAGGCAGCTGATGTGTGTTTTGTACCGCGTTAAATATTTAAAGATGAACCAATCAAAGTTTATATTTACAATCTTTTAATAGTTACGTCTTTTATATTTTACATATGAAGAAAGGAAATCGCGATGTATTTATATATATATAACTATTGTTATTATATCTAAGTTATATAACATATTATTTTATATAGTTCAGTGATAATCGATCAATCCAATTAGTAAATGTATGCAATATTTCAATAATGTTTTCTTACGACGTTATCACGTAAAATTATTGCCTGTAAATCGACTTTACACATCACCAGTTTTATTGAAACACACGTAATTTTTTCGGAGAAAATTTAATTAAATTATAAACATATGATTCCTAATTTAACGAGCATTTATTACATGCATATAATAAACATTCCTCAAATGGGACTCGAATCCAGATTCAATTCGTGTAAAATAAGGTACTGCTGACTGCTATACTACTGATCATCCTAGTTGTATTCATTTAAATAAACCTCGAAAACCACATGTAGGTACAACTATTACATATAGATATAAAAATTCATTTAAAAAAATTCCAAAACTTCCTTTATAGTTTTTACTTCAATACACACCTACGCAGATATCTATTTATGTCTTTCCGAATAAATTGTTAGTGAACAAAGAAAATATATTTGATATTCTATACAATATATTCTATTCAGGAGTGTGCTCGTAGAACCCTACTTCCACTTATGTTCTCACATTGTAATAATGTGAAGAAAATCTGCAGAGATTTCAATTTCATTCCTATTGTAATAAAAGTAGGTACATACTAGTGATGTGAACGTAATCTTGGATTTACTTGTGGCTTACAACGGAGAATGGTTTCGTGTGTTTTGAAGTAAACGATGTTATTTTACAATGTTATATGTTGGTTAATGTTTATTTCGTTTTGGGTTGTAGCGTATTTTTTTAATTTTAAGCTCTTTTTAGGTAATAAAAAGGTAAGCAGATAAAAAGGTAAGCAGACTTATTGCAAGAGCTTCTACGATTTACTTTCCATTCGAAGGAAGTTCGAGATCGCGTATATGGTAAAATATAATAAATCTAGCAATATACGGGTGGTGGAACGAAATACGCTTTGTCTTATCACTGGATACTTTGTCTTATACTTTCCGCCGGATTTGTGAGGCATTGCGTGTTGAGTGTCGGAACTCAACGGCGGGTTTTTTGCCTTGGTGCCAGAGAGAAGAAATGTAAATGTAATAATCATTAATTCCCTCGAGTGGGGGTCGAGCTCATAATCGTCTGATTCAGTCACTTTTGTACCCCACTATCACTGTAGTCACTGTCGTGTAATTTAATTGGTTTTATTATTTACTCGAATCGGGATCTAACATACACTAACTATCGATTAACTATCGGATTAACACTTAAAGCGTATACTGATCATAAATGGTCTCGATCATTAAAATTTATATTCGATTTCATTTAAATATATATTACACGATTTTTCTTTAAATTAACTGCTAAATAATCATGACCCAACGATATAGGAATAAAACTGAAATTTCAAAAAAATATTTATAAAAAAAACTAAAAATCATACCTTCTTGGCTAGAAAGCCACCATAACTTGTGGTTTATTGTGTAATAAAATACAATATAAATACGCCACAATTATGATGTGAAAAAAACTAAATTTACTGATTCAAGGTAGTTAACTTTACGAGCTCTGAATAATAAGTAAAATTCTAAGTAAGATTAATAATGAGGTTTTTTTATTCACCAAATGTAATATGAAATGATTCCTGTACTATGTAACGTATAATTTATTATATCATAAAAAATATTTATTTTTTATGCTCACACAATTTTCAATAGATTTAGTTACATATATTTTCAACCATGACCAATTTAACGAGTTCCACTTGGCTATATAAGGAGACGAAATATTTTACGTAAGTGACTATAAAAGCAACATTTTCTATTCAAAAATAGATATAACATTTTTGTTGTATTCTGGCAAAGCGGTTTGTTGAGTTTTGACACTCAACAAGCAATGTCTTCGGAATTTGGCTGAAAGTGGGGAACGGAGTGTCTCTACTACTGTCTAGTGTTAACTAGAGAGATACAGATATTTTTTTATATTCGTTACCTCACTTATTATGATATTATTACATATAATATTAAGGTAATGGTGATAATGTATAGCCATTGTTATGTAATAGGTATGAGAAGGTCTAAAGATTGATTAAGATCGTATCTAAGATAAATAAACTTTTACATAATATTACTTATTTCAGCTTTAAACATTAAGCTTTATCACACATAGCAGGGGAGGCAGAGAGAACCTAGTGAAGTGTCTCTACTTTTGTAGAGAATGACGCGAGATGGTCGAAATGTGAAACATTGGTTATTGAGTGGGGGTATCAACGCCGTAGTTTTTCTTAAATTAAAATAATTTATTGTAAGTAGTGGATATTAAACTCCATCCTGTTTATAGCCAGAAGTGATCGCACTGTGCGACGCTGGCGTTATCACGGTTTCAATTAAAAATCAATCATTTTATGATTGTGCATATCCATCTCCTATATCCATTTACTAGAAGTACGTACGAAACAAGTAAATGCACTCGACAAGCATAATAAACTGCTCTTCCATGAATTTCTACTGCACATTTCAAAATCCCATGCGATGCATTCTACTTTGCGTCCTGTGACGGTTGCTGACCGTGAAACACGAACGTATGCCCGATTTTCGACTAACTAGACTTGAGTTATTATTGAAGTTACATTTTCATTGTATGCATATTATGTTGTATAGTTATTTATGATTTTTTTTAGCTTCAAGCTATATCCTGCACATACTGGAGATAACTGTAACGTGATAACAAAAAAACAATTTCTTTTGTGCTCAACCGCTAAAACAAGGAAATAACTGTTACGGCGTTAAGTTTTACCACTCAATACGCAATGCCTCCAGAATTCGGCGGACAATGGAGAACGGTGTGTCTTATTACTAGGTTCCCTTTGCCTACGCTACTGTGTGTGGAATATAGTGAATCTGATGCATTTATAATACATAACACTGTCAAGTTACAGTGGATAAGGGTCAGAATGTAAGTGCGAAGGTTGTGGGTTTGATTCCGATTCACAATGACTAGAAATCAAGTGTCTTCTTTTTTATTTTCTCTTCCTTTTCTGTTAGCTGCAGCCATATATCATGCGGTGTACAGCGTGAAGTAAAAAATATATACATTGTGATTCCGCTGTCTCTTCATGTACCTACCTATCTTACAAGAAATCTTACGAGAGCAGAATTGAGAATTTGATGGATAAAAATAAAGTCGAATTGAGAACCTCCTTTTTTACAGAAGTCGATTAATAATAAAGACAATAACTAAACCACTATAACAAATGTAAACAATAGATAAAAAAATCACCTTTCACACCCGACAACGTTTGAATATATAAATCAGATCACTATCTGCAACGTGCCCGTGCACGTGTTTCGTTTGTTTTTAATTTTTTTTGTGAATTGGTATACTATAAAGTATAACTTGGATAGACTTATATAATAATACATACTATTTCCATTGCTTTAATTTTCATTTTATAGCCCTGGTAATGAGACAAACCGCGGTGTTGAGTTCCGCCACTCAACAAGCAATGCCCCCAGAGTTCGGTGGAAAGTGGGTAACGAAAGTGCCCTAATAAAAACGCAGTGTCTTAATACTAGGTTCCCAGGTTCTCTCTGTCTATTCTACGATGTGCCGGATACAGCGTGAAGATAAAAACTTGGGCATGGCTGTGTAGTTCCGCCAATCGACGTGCAATGTCTTGAATTCGGGTGGACAGTGGAATGTTTTAGCCCTAAGTTTATTTAGAATATTCTATCATATACAATATGACATGTAAAAAAAACTATTGTGGCTCACTGCGGCGGCTGTGCTCTCTACCGTTCTAGAGAATTTATTTATATTGAATATTTTGGGTTACGCTACTAACAGTTGAGCGGCAATCAAACATTTTTTCGGAATAGGCGAAAAGTAGCGAATGTAGTGTCCAAGGGCTAGCTTCTCCCCGCTAGTAGGGGGAACGCTAGTAGAGGGAACCTAGTGTAAGGACACTCCGTTTCCCGTGAGGACATTTCGTTCTCCGCTTTTTATAGTCGCACGCATGTGCCCTGGTTCAAGGACACATGCTCAGGTGCAGGTCTTATTTTTTTTATTTATTGAATTTACGGGATAGACAAAGAGAATGTAGGTTAATAACTATAGATTGTTTAGATTTATTATCATTCAATGATATAATTTTAGCGATATTATTACTTATTATATTTATTTTCATTAAATTAATTATCTAAACAGAGGGATACTAATTTTTTTATTTAAATATATAAAAAAAATCAGCTTCAAGCTGTATCCCGCACACAGCAGGGTAGGCAGACGGAACCTAGTGAGGTACTTAACACTTTAAGACACTTCGTTCCCCACTTTCTGCCGATTTCTGGAGGCATTTCGTGTTGAGTGGCAGAACTCAACGCAACGCTTTGCCTCGACACCAGAGCGAAGAAATATAAATATAAATTTAAATAAATATTTCATCTCCTCGAGTGGGGATCGAACCCACTACCAGTCGGTTTTACACTTTGTGCCCTTGCGCCACAACCGGCCTATAAAATATTAAATTTATATTCCCAACCTAAGCACCGAAGTATGTATATTTTTATGTAATGGCGCTAATATGTAAATAAAACATTATCGTAAAATCTTATGAATCTTTAAATTTATATAAAAAATGAAGATAAAAACTATTTTCATATAAAAAATTATAAACAAAAACGTAGTATAATCCTTAGAACAGACCTGATTATTCTAAAAAGAAAGAAAAAGAAAAGCTCAGTAAGGACAGGGATTTGAAAAAAAAAACAATGGAAACGAGAAGAAAATCCGTTTTCACTTTCCGGCACTAATGATTATCGACGATCGTCTCAAGAAAGATTTTTTTTCTAGCGGAAATTACTTGGGGCTACAAGTTGCATCGTTAGGGGCGATGACGTGAAAATAAGCATGACTGGCTCGCTCGGGATTTAACTTTTTTAAAATACTCTCAATATACGTATATTTTTATTTTTTTTATATAATATAGTAAGGAGAGGTAACTAAGTGTTAAGACACTCCGATCCTTGATCAGCAATGATGAAGACATTGCGTGTTGCGTAGTGAACTCAAAGCCGCGCTTAGTCTTGTTATCAGAGCGAGGATATGAAAATATTTCATTCCCCGACTGGGAATCGAACCCACAATCGTCGTGTATAAGGTCAGATTCAATGTCGCTGCGCCACGATGGTCATATGTTATTATATAGCATAATATACAACACAAATTTAGTTTTACAACACAAAGTTATAATATGCTGAGTGCTTAAATCATGTACTTATGAATCACTCTCAAGTCTGAGATCGCTCTTGAGATACTATAGTCATTCATAGATATATAATTTATGAATGAAAACAGCATCTCAAGATCGATTTTTCAAACAAAAATAATTAAAAAAAGATTTTATAATTGTGAAGTCGGTGCCAAGTAAAACAAACAGGCTTAGTAATTCGATATTGTAGTAAGGTTGTTGTAGCATGAGCTTGACACCGACTTCAAATATATATATATATATATATATATATATATATATATATATATATATATATATATATATATATATATATATATATATATTATATATATATATATATTGTTTAACAAAATTAAAGTACGTATTACTTTATGTTAAATTATTTTTGACTTTTTTAATCGTTGTTTTTTTTTTAATTAATTTATTTTAAGATTTTAAGTGATGGGTAGACCTTAAAAGTATGCTTCTCAAGTTAGTTGTCTTATGTACAACTTCAATCTTAATTCGGTATTATTTACAAACTAACATTTTGGCATATTGACTAGAATATATATAAAAAATATTCGGGCAAATTGGGAACCTCTCCCTTTTTTGAAGTCAGTTAAAAATTAGAACATTTTTGAAGTTGGTTAAGTTAAGAAATGCAACGATGAGGAATTTCACTTCTGACACCCATTCAGATAATTATAATATTATTTTATTTAAAATTTAAGATTTTATGTAAATTTTTTAACATTGCTTTGGATAGAGTAAGAATTTAAAGTGGTTTTCATTTAATTTTCGTAATTGTATTTTACAAAAACTTAAAGATAATTTGTTTGCTTCATTTTGTATTCCGCACATGATTCTCCGTTTCCCATTAAGACGTTCCGTTAGCTACGGAACGGAAGGCTAGAGGCTGGTACGTAATAATGTGTACAATAGCGAGTTACCAGAGCGAGGATATCAAAATATTAAATATTTCATTCCCCCGAGTGGGCAGCGAAACTACAACCGTCGTGTTTACAGATACACAATTCTAATTTAATTTTATTAAAATAAAGACATTTTTTTTTTAGTAAATTTAAATTAAACTTTAATTTTAAACTGCAATTATAAAGTTCCTGCTTTACATTATGAATATGAAGAAATTTGTCTGCAGCTGAGAGCAAGTTTGTATAATAAGGTAATTATATGAGAAGACTTGCATTGAATGCCAAATGTATACGACAGTTGGTTACAGTATAGGGTGACTATACTTCTTCGTTAGCAAAAAATATAAAATAAATAAATTGTAAATGATAAAATGCCTAAAAGTCAATCTATTTTATTTTACACGAAGCGTGACTGTCGAGTCGATTGGTTGTGAGTTCGATCCCCACTGGAGGTGATGAAATATTTACTTAAATTTATATTTCCATTTCTTCGCTCTGGTGTCGAGGCAAAGCGCGGCGTTGAGTTCTAGCCACTCAACACGCAGTGCCTTCAGAATTCGGCAGAAAGTGGGGAACCGAGTGTCTTAACACTAGGTTCCCTCTGCCTACCCTGCTGCGTGCGGGATACAGCGTGAAGCTGATTTTTTTTTTTATGATAGAGTAAGTTTTGGTATAAGATAATTAAAGTCTCACTTTTACATAAAATACTAATCCAGACGATGATTTGGCTCTATTTAGGCATATTTAATAATTGTCTTATGATATACTATATATTCTATGACTAAATTTTGTTTAGCACAGGTCGGTGTCGAAGTATCTATATTATTTATTAGTATGTATTATGCATTGCGTGCCGTTGCACACCCCACAATAGGTACTGTAAACGCGGCTGTTGTTGGTTCGCTCTGGCTATATGATAAAGCGCGGTGTTGAGTTCCGCTACTCTTTTTGTTTTCAACTAGCTCAACTCCAAAATTTATCTGAAAGTGGGCAACAAAGGCTCTAAATAAAGGTTCCCTGAGCCTCCTCTGCCATATACGAGATTCAGCATAAAGCTTAATATATCCTTTGCAATTATATAAAAAGTAATCATTATCAACAATTTAAAGTAAAATAATATTCTAATATCTTTTACATTTTCAGAGGCTTCACACAAAATGTCAAACATTGTCAAGCGAATGACTCGTCGATGTTAAATAAACGAATTGTTCCCTAGACACTCAAAGTTAATTGACTCGCTTTTACAGTTAGCGATATGCTAAAATTTGTACAATTCCATTTACTAACGGCTCTGCTGGTCCTGTAACGATTGCGTAAAGTACGTATTTCTATAGATATTTGTACGTATTGCGTGGATTTCTTGATGTGTTTTGTTACTTGTTCTTTGTAATTATTATTAATATTATAAAATATATACTTAAAACAAAGATTTTAAGTAGTCAATAAAAATTTTTTTTTTTAGTTATGGAACGCCGCGCTTTATGTACCAGAGCGGGAAAATGGCAATGTTTTAAATCTAAGCACCACCAATTTTCTATGTATCAGAGAATTTCTCCGCTGCTACGATATATTTAAAAGTATAAAAGTATTTTATTCACTAAATTATATAAATAATTATCCAGTGAAACGATCCTAAAGAGTAATTATTATACTTGGTGCAATAAGAATATTCATAAATCTTTGAAGGAATAAGAGTTATAAATGATATGTCACTAGTTTCTCCTGTTTTTACCAGACAAAATAGTATATTTACACAGCAAAGAAATTGTGGCGAGTACTATTAAGCGGTCACACGTTATTGGCAAATGTATTGACATTTGGATATCATGGCTCGTGACACCTGTCACCTCAAACACCGGTTACGTCGTGCACTACAGTATACTGTGTTTTTTACTTAATTGAATTCAATTTATAGGATAGTCTCGGAAAAATATTTTTTCGTTTTGTTTTTTTTTCATGTTAATTTCATTTCGTGGGGAGCACGGGCTGACAGTTGTCATGATGCCCTTCGACGCAGTGGACATGTAAAGTATGCGTGAAAATTACGCGGCACTGATCGTTCATGTCACAAGTTTTTGATATATAGATATTTTTTAGCACTTCGTAATAAAAGTTCCCAATAATATTTTTTCTTACATATCTTCCATGTATAGACATCCATCCGTTACGTTTTTATTTTAAGTACAGATTATGGTACAAGTAAACAGAACAAAATAATTAAAAAAACATTTTAATATCCAGGTGCTTAATATAGGACACTATTATATATTATAATAATGTAGTATTTTTTAACCAGTAGCGACCGTTTGTGTATGAAAGTGCCTAGCGACGAACCCCGGGTTGTTTACCCCGGAAAGTTATCAGTTAATATAAGATTTTTACCTTATCCAAAACAATATAAAATTCATTAGAAAAGCCCAATCTATTACGTTTAAATACAATAGACAACTAAATATCTGAAATCGAACACATTATCGTCATTATCCTACTTTAACCTAATTTCTTCATTTAATAAGGAACGTACTTTTATTTTTCAAATTTCAATAAATTAATGAAACAATTTTATAATATAGAAGCGTACGTATTTACTTTCGTTAAAATAATTTCAACAAAGACAATGTCTCGTGGGAATAGAATAATATTGTCAGCCTACTAACGTACGTATAATATTATGTTAGTTTAGGAAGTTTCGTTTGCTCTTAGTGTTTAATATTATGTAAAATACTTTCAACACTTACAACCGGTACTAAATAAGACAACTTTGAATGGATATAACATTTTATTATCTTATTCGAGTGTAAAATTGACAATTAAATCAGCTTCACGCTGTATCCCGCACACAGCAGGGTAGGCAGCGGGAACCTAGTGTTAAGACACTCCGTTCCCTACTTTCCGCCGAATTCTGGAGGCATTGCGTGCTGAGTGGCGGTGTGTTTTTTATAAGTTAAAATAAATTAAATTAAAAATTGAAAATTTAATTTCACAAATTAATATAAAAAAAACACAATTTTATTTTTTCTATATATATATAATTAATGTGTTTTAGACAGTGAATAATATTTCCTCATTGTAATTTACACTTGTAGTTCGGTCAAGATATAGGGTTATGGATGGTTAGATGGTTTCACTGTTACTTATTTGACTACATACAACTGTCAAGTTTCAAGAGGGTGTATCATATTTGACTTCTTAGATTTTATTAAAAAGTTTTCAAAATCATAAAGTATGCTAACAAGCTCGAAGTCAATTTCAGCAAAAATAACTTAGAAACGAGCCTAATTCTATGTTAATTATATAGTAAATGAGACTCCAAATAGGAGGTAACGGGAGTTGGGTTAGCTTACATGAACACATTAGAATTTTAATTGTATAACAACATGTTCATTTAAATTTACTGAGTTGCTTTTTGTGAGTATATTTTGTATATTTTTGCTTTAAATCTAGTTCAATTCTATGTATTAAAGTATTAAAAAATATACTATTAATATTATTTGTGAAACCTGAACTATTTGATTTTATAGTCAATTGTAATAAAAATTGCTACTTAAAAATATTAAATAATGTATATGTATAGAGTAGGAGAACGAAACACTTATTCAATAGATAAATCATGACATCAATATAATTCGAGGCCAGTCCTGGTGCAGGCGCACAAAGTGTGACTGTAAACGCGACTGGTTGTAGATTCGATCCCCCCTTGAGGAAATTAAACTTTATTTAAATGTATATTTTCATTTCTTCGCTCTGGTGTCAAGGCAAAAGCGCGGCGTTGAGTTCCGCCACTCAACACGCAATGCCTCCAGTATTCGGGGGAAAGTGTTGACCGGAGTGTCTTAGCACTTGGTTCCCTCTGCCTACACCGCGGTGTGCGGTATACAGCGTGAAGATGTTTTTTTTATAAATATTTTATTCATAAGTAATTGAATGTTAAATACGATAATTTATTCTATTATTAGATCATATTCATAAATATATAGATATTACAAATAGTATCTACATTATGCATACATTTGTCTTTTTAAAGCACATTTTAACTACCAAAAAACACGTAAATTTAATAAAATATATATTTATGATTTTTTTGTAAAGTATAAAAGAAATACTAACTTTGGAATTCCATTTATTTACAATTAAGTAAACTAACAAACAAATATACAATATATTTAATTTATACACAGATTTATATCACCAAGCAAATAGGTCATAAAATAAAGTTTCTGACTTAGTTAGGTAGTTTCCTTCATAAGTAATGGATCTTAGAGGAAAAGTTTTAAAGGACGACCGTAGAATGTTTTCATGCGAAGGGGCTTATACTTACGGTAGGTTTAGGTGAATAGCTTTATAGCTGAAGCTGTATATTTAATATGGCTGGTACTATAAATTGGTATCAACGGCCTATAGTTTTTAATTTTAACCTAATTTAATTTAATTCTAATATTAGCAACAATTAAAATTGAGACCATCATGACGCAGCAGCACAGAGTCTGACTGTAAACGCAACGGTTGTCTGTTCGATTCCCACTCGAAGTCTAGGAACTCGTCGAATGAATGAGTGTCGTTTAATTCCGCCACTCAACACACAATGTCTTGATGATTAGGCCTAAAATGAGGGAAAAGACTGCTTCAATACTAGGTTCCCTCTGCTTACTCTGCTATATGCGAGATACAGGGTAAAGCTACAAATAAAAATAAAATAAAAATAAAAATTTAGCTTTCAATTATAGTAACTTTTAAAGACAATAAATATATAAATTCATGACATGAATGTATATATTCATATCTTGAATTTATATATTATATTATAGAAAAAACATGATATGTATTTTTTGTGGCAATCTTAGAGATGCTGTTAATTAAGTGAATTAAGTGTTAATTAAGTGAGTCAATAATTTGCATTAAATCAAGGAATATTATGGACTCTCAGTAAGAAGAAAGTATGATAGTAATACTGAAAAAAAATACAGAAATTATGTTTTAATTTCCACTTGGCGAAATTTTATATTTTTTGTATATTGGAAAATTTTACATTTCATGTATATTTCGTTTCTTCGATTAGTTTATAGATAGGTTTGGTATTAAATTAAATAAATAAAACTCTTTGCCTATCCTATCCTACCTAAGAAATAGGTAGCATAAAAGAGAAACGGCAAAATAATATTAATAATTCCAAGTAAACCTATATTAATAGGAAGTATAACGGACTAGTCATAATTTAGTTGACATCAATAATTTCCGAATGAACACCTCAAGGCACTTTGTGTCAGTCACACAAAGGTTAAATTCTATATATGATTTTAAATTAAATTGTTTCCTTGTGGATTGCCTATTTCTAAACAAGTGACTCATGTCAGTCTTGCTTAAAATTTCTATAATCTAGTTTTTTTTATTAAAAGATTTTCATTATATTGTTGTATGGTCTTTTTTACTCCTCCTCTTGCTTTGCTCGCCAACTCTTTCGGCTGGATAAACTATATGAAATAATAATGAAAACATAAGGAAAAACCATGCATTTTCCTATTATTGAACTTACGAGATTGCTTTCATACTCGATATTTTTGATTTCACGAAATCTTTCATATATTTAGAAAATGGAATTTTAAGATTTATGGATTTTTTTTATACAATAGAAACATAAATGGGAAAAATAGCAATTGACTTATATTATAATAAGGAAACCAAACACAAAAAGAATTTGAGATATTATTGTTAATTCAGACGAAAAAGAAAAAAACTATAAAACATATTATAGAACAAATGTACTTTAATATTTTAGTATTAAATTTACTATATTATTTTTTGTTACTACAATCATACAATACGTTAATACATTAAATATTTAAATCTGTTCGCTGTTTAAATCATTTCGATTCTTCCAAAAAAGGTCACGATCGAGGTCGTGATTATAATAATTCTAATTTAATCAAACACACTACATTATATATATATATATATATATATATATATATATATATATATGTAATATTATTACAATTTATGATTTATTAATTGTTATATTAATAATTAATTATTGGTATTATATTAAATATTTCAATTTGAAATTGTATTAATATATTTTTTTCTTATTAGAACGAGCGATTAAAAATTGCAATTTTGAAGCTTAAAAGTAATTTTGAAGTTTAAAAAGAATAATTCTGTGCATAAAAATATTTTATGCACAGAATAGGATATTTGGAGTTCAAAATCTATACTAATTAAAGATAAATAATATATGTAAGGACCATAGGATACAATTCTATACAACCAAAAACGTAAAAATTTTGTATCGGCCTATTTTACTATGTTCATAAAATTTTGAGAATTCCCCAAGATACGTAGATCCAAGAAAGATAGCTCCCATAGGCATAATTTACGTTTTTTTCCTCGCGTATTCTCAATCTGAAACACTGGTCGTTCGTGTATCTCTAGCGCCCATCGCACTCGATATCGGTACGGTTGAGGGTATAAATTGAAGCCGTCCAGGTTAATAAACGTAAGTATCGCCGGATTCGAAAACTTCCGATGTTGCAGAAAATATATGGCCTGAGAAATAGGTACTGGCTACGTACAACAAAATACTTAGATTTAAGTGCTTTTACAAAAGATTACAAAAAAGTCTGCAATTTTAAAATAATTAACTTATGTTCTATGTAGTTTAATTAATATTAATTTGTGAGGTCAGTCTTGGCGAAAGGGCACAAGCGTGTAATTGTAAACGCGACAGGTTGTGGGTTCGATTCGATTTCCACTACACACGAGAAAATGAAATATTTCATGTTTTAATTTCTTTGCCCTGGTGTCGAGGCGAAGCGCGGCGTTAAATTCCGCCTCTCCATATATGCCTCCAGGGTAGCAGAGTGACTTAAAACTAGTAACCCTCTGCCTGCCCTGCTACACTTGGGATACAGCGTGAAGCTGAAAAAAAAATCTAATTCGAACTTTATTAGATGTTTTTGTATTAGCTTTTGATAAATTCTTAAATTAAATCTATTGCATAAAATAAATAAAGTATTGTTAGTTATTACTAATGCAATATTATAAAATACTACAAGGATATTTCCACTTAAATTCTCACTAATATCGATCTTTTATGAATATCCTAATAAAAAGAAGCAGTTCAACGTTTTTTCCTCATGGTAAGCAGAAGGAACCTAGTGTTTAGCCACCCCACTCACTTTCTGCAGACTTTTCGAGACATTTTGTATGTCGGAACTCAACTAAGCGTTTCGAAAAAAAACGAAACGTTTCTTCGAGTAGGAATCGAACCCACAAACGTCGAGTTCATAGTAAAACACTATCAGATAGCGTCACAACAAGCGCTACAATATTATTATAAATAGGTATACTAATGAAATTGATTATTACTAAGAGGTCAACGAATGCAATTATTTTTCAACTAAAATCGATTCTCACAATGTGTAAAAATACGTTATAAATTACAATTTTATTACAAAAACAATGAGTTTTGTTTACAGCGTCATCCGTTTATTATCGGATCTCCTAAGTGCAGCATTAATTCTTCTCATCCTGAAACATTTTATTTACATTTGATACATTCAAAGTGCAAATTAAACGTAGGTTTACATAAAAATGTAAACAACTTAAACCATAATAGCACTGACAGATTTTTTAAATATATACTTTTGCTTTTATGTCTTACTTATTTTCAGCTTCACGCTATATTCTGTAGGTGTAGGTAGGTAGGTAGTCGAGTAGGCAGCGGAAGCCTGGTGCTGAGACACTCCGCTCCCGAGTTATCGCCGAATATTGGAGGCCTTTTGTGTTGAGTGGTGGAACTCGATGTCGCGCTTTGGCTCGAACTCAGAGCTACGACGTGAAAATATTAAATATTTCATTTCTTCGAGTAGGGATCGAACCCAAAACCTGTCACGGTTGTGTCAAATGCTTACTTTCTAATAATTATATTTAAAATGATTGATTTTTGCATCTTCCACAATTAAAAACGCAGAATGGGCGGGAAATGGAGGACGAAATGTTTTGATTTTTTCGCTTTGATTGATTCGCCCTACGATTGGAGTGTAAGGTGTGGTACAATACATTATATTGATAATATTATGAAATAATAAAAATACTTTAATTGATATTGGAATCCCAAAGATTATCATTATCTGTCAACTTTCTAACAGAAAAGTGAAAGTGTCAAATGCATAATTATATATTTTTTTTCTAATTGCGAAGATGGCTGTTGATAAATATTATTTTTATCTAAAGAAAATATGTAGATAAGATATACTGTGTAATTATGTGGAGGCAAGTACATAATATACTTGCTATACTAAAAGCAATTTCAATTATTTGTTTGTTTATATGAACAGTCTAATCTCTTGAACTACTGTAAAATTTGAAAACAAAAATGTTTCTATCTGATATACATATTCATTAAGAAGGCTATAGGATGTTTAGTTCAGTTATTGAGTCTTATTATAGACAGACAAGCACAATAACATAAGCTAATACTCAAGAAATTGAAATTATAGTTGCTATTTTTGTTGATAGCGGGTGTTAAGTGGAAATTATATGTTAATATTCTCATAATCCAACAAAGTTACGAGCGATAACTAGTCAAAAAAAATTAAATCAAAACTTTTATCATTTCTCTATAATACATTAACTTCGTTTATACTAATTACATTTAAATCATGCTATAATTATCGGTTGCTATCTCATTATGAGATCAATGACTTATTTATAATATAAACGTGATTGGTGATCTGTAAAATAAACTAAAGTGCTTGAAACTCAATGTCAATATCAATTAGAGACTTCACGTTTTTTTTCCGGAAATCAGGTTAGGCGGAGGAACCTAGAGTCAAACCACTCCTCTTTTCCTACGCTCCACCCTATTTTCGACACATTGCGAAATAGTTGATAGAATTGAACGCCGCGCTTTATTTATATTATATTTATATATTACCAGAGCAGGAAAAATAGAATAAAAAATATTTTACAAATTTATAACTCAGAGGAATTAACGCCCCCAGATAAAGATCCTAAATCTATAACTATCATGTTTGCATTCAGAAGCTGCCGCGCTGTGCCACGATGGCCTCAATATCAAATAAGATAGTGAAGTTGACTCCACAAGGTTGTAGGATATATCTATATGTGGAGAATCCGCTCCCTCCTAAGGTCAAATCAGAATTTGTTTTTTTCTTCATCTTTAAGCAGTTATATGTTTCATTGTATGCTCTTCTCTAATTTTCTCTCTTTGCTCATTTTCATTTCGATCATTTAAAATACCCTAAATTTTTCCAAAGTCCAAACAAAGTTCAGAATAACTAAAACATTTACGTGTTCTTCAAATTCTCGAACTCGAAATTTGCGTTAAGAATTATTTTGTGCCTTCAGAAACCTTTCAATGGGTGACGTCAATTTATAATTAAAATATGCAAAACGAATAAATGTTATGGTTATTAAGTACAAGACTAACGTTTTATATTAAATCTACGTTCGTGTATGACTATTTTATGATATATAACTCAACGAAATAAAATAATATTTAAATTTATATTTTCATTTGATTTCCTCCACTCAACACACAATACCTTCAGAATTCGGCGGAAAGTGGAGCGGAGCGAAATGTGTTAGCACTAGTTTCTCACCTACCCTGTTTTGTGCGGGATACAGCGTGAAGCTGATTTAATTTTTGGATTTAGTAAATAAATATTTATCGTATTTATTCGGATCATGCTGTATCCCGCATTGTACATAGAGGGCGGTCAGTGTTAAGATTTAAGACACTAAGACATTATTTTCCAAGCACTGTCACCCCACCACGCTACAATGTTTGGAACCTTACTTATCTAAGGGCGAAATACGCCGCGTTTCTTATTAGAGCAAGAGGCCAGTCGTGGCGCAGTGGCACAAAGTGTGACTGTAAAACCGACTGGTTGTGGGTTCGATCCCCACTCGAGGAGATGAAATATTTACTTAAATTTATATTTCCATTTCTTCGCTCTGGTGTTGAGGCAAAGCGCGGCGTTGAGTTCTGCCACTCAACACGCAATGCTTTCAAAATTCGGCAGAAAGTGGGGAACGGAGTGTCTTAACACTAGGTTCCCTCTGCCTATCCTTCTGTGTGCGGGATATAGCGTGAAGCTATTTTGTTTTTTAAGAAATTCAAAATAACTCGTTCCCACGATTGTAATCGAACCTATTTAAACTAAAAAAACTATTTAAATTGAACAAAATATAAACACAAAAAAAATATTTATTTATTTTAAAAGCATCCACTACCATGGGTTTTCCATAGCATCATAAATATAATAACAAATCACATACTGACAAAAAACATTAATAACTTTTTATACAATATATTATGTATATATTAATTAAAACGTCCATTCGTTTTACAACACTCCATAGCTACTTACATGACGGGTCATAGATTAAGGACGGTAGATAACGTATTTTAATGTTTGTTCATCGATTATTTATATCTAGTTGTATGTAGAGTTAATAAACGTTTATTGTAATCACAAGAAGCTTGTATTTATTATAAAACGTTTTATATGCATTCATATAATTGTGATTACCTGGAGAAATTGTTATATAGTTGGACACTTTTATATGTTTTTTTTCAACTCCCAGCTGTATCCCGCACACATTGGGTTAGGCAGAGGGTACCTAATGTTAGGACACTCTAGGAGGTATTTCGTGTTGAGTGGCGGAACTCAACGACGCTCTTTGCCTTGACACCAGAGCGAAGAAACAGAAATATAAATTTAACTAAATATTTCATTGCCTCGAGTGGGGATCGAACCCACGACGAGTCGCGTTTACAGTCACGTTTTGTGCCTCTGCGCCACACCTGGCCTCAAATTATATAACTTAACTTAACTTAACTTAACTTAACTTAACTTAACTTCACGCTTTATCCCTAGCGGGGTAGTCAGAGAGAACGGAGCGCCAAGCGCTACGGTCTCTACATACCTCTTTCGCCTCGTCCACTGTCATCAACCTCTTCATACATGCCCTCCGGGGGATCCTCATGCTTTTTACGTGACCTTCCTCCAGTATCTTTGATACTGTGTTTTCGAAGGTCAACCGAGGTCTCCCCCTACCTCTCTTACCACTCACTTTTCCATCATAAATCTTTTTTGCCATTCTTTCCTCGCTCATTCGTTCGACGTGCCCAAACCAGCTGAGCACGTTCTTCTTCATTCTCACCGTGACATCCTCGCTGGTAACTGCCATTCTGTGTACCTCTTCATTGCGGATTCGATCAGCTAGGCTGACTCTGCATATCCTACGAAGAGATCGCATCTCCACAGCATTCATCTTTCTTTCATTCTTCTTCTGTAATACTCACGTTTCGCTGCCGTATAACAGGGTCGGTACCAAAACTGCATTGTGTACGGCCAAACGCGCAGCTGTGCTGACGTTTCGCCGTCTCATCAACGCAGCCAAGGCTCCGTTAACCTTGTTACCGGCAGCAATACGCCTTTCCACATCCATCTCGTATCTTCCATCTCTACTGAACATACTTCCCAAATATACCACTTCATTCACCTGTTCTAATATCTTATCATTTACACTGATCTTGCATTCCGTCCTTTCTTCATCTCGTTCAAAAATCAGAACCTTTGTCTTATTCGCATTGAGGCTTAGACCATTATATTCACACTCTTCTTTCAGAGTGGTGACCAATGCCTGCAACTCGCACTCTGATGATGCAATAAGCACTACATCATCTGCGTACAGCAGGCAATTCACATTCAGGTCACCTACTTTCACTCCTATATCACTTTGCCTCAAATTATATATATGTATATATTTTAATTAAGCAATACAGACACGTGGCCCGTTCTATTTTATTACTTTTCCGTAATTATCAGCTTTAATTACATTTTATATTTATCTTCTACTTAAACTAGGCTTATAACAAGAGATAATTATCTAGGTGTTTAATTTCTAATTGGACACTTTATTTATGTATACATATATATATATATATATATATATATATATATATATATATATATATATATATATATATATATATATATATATATATATAGGGTCTGGCTTTCAACGCGATGGATATAGGTTCCATCTGAATCGGGATAATAACAAGAAAATATATATTCATATGCATATATAAAAATATGTGATATTATTGCGTAGTATTTATGAATGTGCTACTATATATATCTTTTTAGAAAAAATTCAGCTTCACGCTGTATCCCACACAGCAGGGTAGATAGAGATAACCTAGTATTAATATACTCCGTTCCCCACTTTCCGCACAGTTCCGTAGGTACTGCGTGTTGATTAACGGAACTCAACGCCGCATGTATCTCTTTAAGTTCTTATCTGTTCGATTACTAGGCCCACTA
Organism: Heliconius sara; assembly: GCA_917862395.2. NCBI lineage: Eukaryota > Metazoa > Arthropoda > Insecta > Lepidoptera > Nymphalidae > Heliconius > Heliconius sara. The sequence continues at coordinate 3,882,769 of OU860798.1, read as the reverse complement.
AGTTGAAACAAGTATAAATATTATATAATTAATAGTTCCTTCTTTTTGCTTTTGTTACCCGAAGGACGCACTTTGTATTCCTATCTTCCCATTGTTTTCTAATGTTACCAAATTTGAATTTAAGTAAGCATAATAAGTATCTCTTTAAAACGTAAAAAAAGGAAAACAAAAGAAAAGAATTATAAATATAGCTTTTTAGTTTAATTGGTAAAAAAAAAAAAAAAAAATAGACATTCTATAGTTAAAAAAAATACATCTATAGTTAAAAAAAATACAGTATACTACTAGAAATAAAAATAATCTATAGATATCGTTTAAGTTTTCACGTCACGAAAATATTATAAATTAATATGCAATGTTCCTATACATACGTTTGACAATGTCAAGGCTGTCGTAAAATTATCATAAGACCAAACCGAATATTCTTATAATGCTCATTAATTCGTACGGCTATTATGTTTAGTCGGTTTATGGCTCAGAGAATAAACAACAAAAAATAAATGGAATTTAGCTTAAGCTAAAGTAACTTGGTTGATTGGAGTAAAATATTGTATTAGTGGACGGAGTGTCTTAACACTAGTAACCTCTGCCTACCCTACTGTGTGCAGGGTAGCGTGAAGGTTATTTATTTATTTATTTATTTATTTATTTATTTATTTATTTATTTATTTATTTATTTATATTGTATGAACTCCTTTAAAGTGCAGTGGATTTCACTATTTGTTAACCAAGAGTCGGTTGGGTTAAATTGGACATAAAAGTACCAATCAGCAAAAAAAAATAATAAATAATTCCATTATTTTTTTTTGTTTCATTATACCAAAAAATACAACCTGTCTATGTTTATTATATGAACTGAAAAAATTCTTCATTTAAGGAATTTTTAATTAACGATCATCCAGTTTAAAAAGTAAATTGAATTTATCGAGGAGTTATAGAGACTTTTTTTAGACAAAACTTACAACTTTTTTTTAAATGTCGAGATCTTATTGAAATCCAGATAAAATTATATTATAGTTCTTCTAAGAATAGACAAATCAAAATCGTCTAATGTGGATTTGAAGCAAATTCGTTTCCTTTTAGAAGTCGATATTATCTATTTATTATATATTTTTTTTGCTGATGCTATTTTTTGTTGTGATATTAACTGAGTGACAAATGACAAACTGCGTATTATTGTAATTATTATACTTATGTGTATGTCTGTGTAAGTTCAGTTTAAGTGTAGACCGTTTCTAATATGAAAATTGACATAAAGCGAAGTAGCGGGTGTCTACACCCATCAATAAGTACAAAGGAAAAGTCTAATCTCAAGAATGAGTTTATTTTTTCTCAATACATAATTTATAATAAATAGCTGTTTGTCAAGCGCCTTTGATTGTTTGATAAGGGCGACTAATATCGATATCGCATGTTTTACGAACACTTGACGGGACTTTTATTGAAGGCACTGGAAATTGGGTGAGTTCTATGAATTGTTTTGTTTGCAAGCAAACCCGCTGAGGGCTAATTCAGTACTTATAAATCATTTAGTTAATATAGTCTTATATTTACTTAATATTCACTCAAATTTAACATTTATAATATAATTCTTGAAATCAAATGTCAATTCTTCTTCTTTGAGTGCCTCTTCAATATTGAAAGTTAGCCGCTAGCTTCCTTAACTCTACTCTGTCCAATACAGTATACACATGGAATAGTTGATTAAAATAGCAAAGATTGAAAGCTTGATTCGCTTCATGCTGTATCCAGCACACAGCAGAGTAAGTAGAAGGAACCTAGTGTAAAGACACTCCCTATACTCTTTTTTCGCCGAATTGTACGTACATTTGCGCGCAGTTTTACAAATTTGAACAGTTCCCCGTTTTTATAGGTAATAACCCTAATAAAGCCCTATTCCATTGAGAAACAATAAGAGCTCTATTCTTAGGCTCTGTAATTACTGACTAGTGTTTCTTTTTCGCACTTCATCTTATTATTCTTAAGAATAGAGCATCACTATAAAATCTAAGACGACATTGTAAATGCCTGATGCCTTTAACGAGATGAATAACGAGACTAGTGTGAATTTTCTTATAAGATTATTGATGTTCAAATCTCATGCAGTATACAATATTGTTAGGAGAAATAGAAGGAAATAACTAGGAGTTACGTATGAAACATGACATACTCTAATTTATCTATATAACTAGACTATCCAATACAAAAAGATTTTTACAAATCGAACCAGTTAAATAAATTAGCACTTTCAAACAAAAAAACAGTAAAAAAACATAATATTAGAATAGAAGAACACGTCACACAAGGTCGTCTTGTAATGTTTATGCAAATACGCATTTTTATTATTTTTCCTCCCGGCATAGTGGAGAACATTAACTTTAGCTTTATAGACATACGGACAGCGAGTTCGTTGGTCAAAAATTTGCGAAATCGAAACATACCTACGTTGTAAAACAATATTAATACAGAATAAGTTGCAATTAAGTCATTAAATATTTACAAAACAAGAAAACCAATTAATATTATTATTATAAACTACAAAAAAAAATTGCTAACTACTAAAATGCGACGCATTTACCACAATCTTATCTCTGAAGTACCATGTAAAGGAAAACGAAATATTAATTGTTCGTATAATAATAATATAACTAAATATTCCCGAATAGTATACAGTAATAAATATTTCGAGGTCAGTCGTGGCGCAGGGGCACAAAGTGTGACTGTAAACGCGACTGGTTGTTTGTTCGATCCCCAGTCGAGAAAATTTAATATTTATTTTTATTTCTTCGCTCTAGTGTCGAGGAAAAGCGCGGAGTTGAGTTCCGCCACTCAGCAAGCTATGTCTCCAGAATTCGGCGGAAAGTGGGGAACAGAGTGTCTTAACATGTCTTGATTCCCTCTGCGTTTCCTGCTATGTGAATGCTAAAGCGTGAAACTGATAGTAATGATATCAATAATAATAATAAATTTTTATCTGAACGTTTAATTAAAGATAACTGACTGTGCCTTATCTCGTAGATAGGCGAGTTGGAATGATTTTTTTATGAGCTCATGCAATTGGTTCTTATTACTATTTGTATAATATAATGGCCGTTCATAAACATAAAATAATTATCATTTATTTCATAACGCTTTTAGAATTTTATAGGCATAACGTATTGAATATAATATTAGTAGTTAGAAGCTAAAACATTCAGCGGTGGACGAAGACAGTCTTTTTGTCATATTTAATAATTTTATGGTGTGTTGCACAAACAAATGCAATTTATTGACAAATAAAAAAATTATAACAATGGTATTTGTAAGCTGAAACTTGTAGAGAGAGCTCTACTTTAAAAAATAATGTTAGGAGAAAATAAAATGTATTAATACGAGTACCAGTAGTTTTGGTTTCATCCATAAACGAACGAAAGATAAGCCATAATGTTGTGTACTCTAAAATACATTCAATATATAAATAAGATTGATATGTAACAATATGACTTTGCATAAAGATGATAATAAATATATTGCATATATTTTTTGAAAATAGCTAAGTTAGAGCTACAGCTATCAGCTACAGGTGCTCGCCGACAGCCGGCAGTTGCTTCGCGAGTACCCTGTATGGTGGACGTCTGTATAGTGCCACGAAATATGCCGAACCTACGACTTTTAAAATGGCCTTTATAAATACAATATTCAAAGTGAAGTGTTGTGTATCTAAAATATATATTGTGACTTAAATTCAGTTAACTTTTTAAAAGGAATTTTTGAGTTACTTGAAGTTTTAATTTTTTTGAGTGTACAAAGTACTAATTTGTGATTTTGGATAATGTATTGTACTTGGAAGCTACGTATGATAACAATGTAAGTTTTTTTGATTGTTATTTTTAATTTATTAATATTCGAATCAAATTGCTTAATTTATTATTTGTTAGATATGCTGTTTGTATTACAGTCTTAGTAATTTATTAGAATTGATTTAATTATTTTAAAAGAAAAAATGTTAAAAGAATACAATTCTAAATGTTTAAACGTATTATAATGAGAAAATAAATTATGTGACATAGAATATTTTATTCGAAGCCAGTTTCTATCAAATTGTTAGAGTCGTCTCTATTACTTAGAACATTTAACCGATGGTGAGTGTAATTTAAAAACTACTAAAGTACGTCAATTCGTTCTAATCTTTATACGTACAATATTATAATGAATTGATCTAAATAGATCTTTTTAGAATGTTAAATTTAAAAATGTTCGTTTACTTACATATGTAGGAAGTGTTAAGAGTTTTTGATATGATTGTAATTTACATAATTAAACGATTTTTATTAATGATACGCCGATAAAAACTAAAATATAAGAATAGAAATTCTGTTTTACTTTTAGTTAGTAATTTAGAAATACTTAAAAACGAAAAAAAATACTATTTATTTACATTTATATTTTCAATTCTTCGCTCTAGTGTAGAGGCAAAGCGCGGCGTTGAGATCCGCCACTCAACACGCAATGCCTCCAGAACTCGGCGGAAAGTTGGCAACGGAGTGTCTTAACACTAGGTTCCCTCAGCCTACCTAAATACTTATATCTTAATAGCATTAAGAGAAACATTTATACTTTCATATATTATGTATATGAGTAATATTTCTTCTATTAATTGGAAACTAATACATTACAATGCCGTAGCATCGGTGAGATGCCAAACTGTTGCCCTTGGTTCGAACTATTTTTCATATATCTCGTACGTTGATCTATACGGGAACGGGGTCGTAAATCATTTTCATCCATCAGGTTAACCGAAGGTTAATGTTAGATTTTATTTTAAACACACCTGTATCAGTTTCAAAATGAAGTCTGGTCTTAACAAAAATAGTATACTGCTTTTTAATAAATAAAAACTTATTTATTATTGTGATAAATCGCGAGTTGTATGTACTTGTAGCTTTTGCCGATTTTTATAGTGTGGCCTGGTCTCATACTTATAGGAGGTCAGAAAAACGAATATCTTTTATTTTTATTTTCGTGTTGTGGTAATGTGGCAGAGAATAGAATCTAGAATCTTTCCGGCCGACGAAAAGTGATGAACGAAAGTGTCTTAACGAGAACGGAGTGTCTTAACATTAGGTTCCCAGGTTCCCTCTGCGTATACCTTGCTACGTGCGAGATACAGTGTGAAGATAAGAAAACGTACTTATATAAAAATATATTGTCTTGTCTAAGGCAAAAATATGAAAAATTCATTGTTTTTCGAGCCGGATGTTTTCGTTTGTATAGTTAGATACTTCATATTTGTTATTTATTACAATAACGTTTGTTTGCATTGAAGTAATTCCAGTATCAAATGTGATATTAGTTAAATACGATTAAAAGCGGTACTATAATAAAAATTATATAATATAGACTTTTTTACAAATTTCAATTAAATATGGTTTTCTATAATATTACATAAAGGAAAATCAATTTTCTTTATATTATAGACTCTCCACCACCAGTACTCTCTACTTACTCCTCCGCGTAGCATGATAGGCAAAAATAACCTAATGTTAAGACTTTTCTTTCCTAACTTTCGAGATATTGTGTATTGACCGACGGAACTCAACGCCGCGCAAAAAAAGACAAGCAAAATTATAAATTACGTCATTATTAATCAATGAAACAATCACCACAGTACCTTTAAACGATTACCGCACAAATTCTTATTTTTTATCATTGAATCAGATACCAAACAGGAGCACACAGAAGCATTAGGCTGTTTAAATGTTGATTAAGTCTAAGTCATCATGATTTATTCATTTGTTATGTTTCGAAATGATAAAAAATATATATCAAAAGTATTTAAATTGTAATTGTTTTGTTGTAATTACTGATAACATTTTTAGTTGTTTATTTGTATGACAAAGTCTTGTTACCACGCTTTCTAAACGGTCTGGTAACAAGACGAAGTTTTGTTACCAGAGCGAGGAAATGAAAATATATAATGTCCCCAGTTGGGTATCGAGGCCACAGCAGTCATTTACATAGAAAACCTATGCCACTGTGCCACGACAGCCTCTAATCTGGTGTGGCCTGGTTTGTTACAACTATAAAGTAGTACAACTATAGCGTACAACTATAGAGTTGTAACAAAATAACAAATACTGAAAAATACTTTAGTCTTTGATCTAAAATCCAATGACGACAGCGTTTTTTATCTTTAGAAGAGTTCCGCCAATCTACACATGGATATACCTTAGCGAAAAAAGAGAAAAACAAATAAATGTCACCTTTAAATGATATTTCAATCTTGCATAAATTTTGTATTTATACATTTTTTTAACTATATAGGTATTGTTTGTTTAATATTTGTGACGCAGTCGTTAAGCTCTAAGGTCCATATTTATAAAATGTTTTTAAGTCTGAGATCGATCTTGAGATGCCGTATTAATTCATAGATATATAATATATATGTTTTATTAGTTGCTCAAACAAAAGCGTGACAGCTGTTCCCACTGATGACTTGAAGTAAAATAAAACGCAAAATTTTGAGAGATCAGAGAAGTTAGACCTAAAATTATTTTTTTCCTCTAGTCTAGTGTATTATTTGATATGATCACGTTTCAGTGTATCTGGGCGATTGATGAAGAAATTTATTTTAATATTTTCTAGTTCATGATGGCACACTTTATAATAAAATTATTTTTATTTTTCCGCTCCGGGAGACAGAGCCCGGTTCAGTCCTAAGAGGAGGAGGAGGAGTATTTTAGCACAAGACACTGTATGCCGACTTAGATATGCGCGATAAAACGTGAAGTTGCTTTTGTTTTTTTTGGTTCACATTTTAATTAAATGTGTTTTTCGGATAAAGTTGTAATTAAAGTAACTTATTACAGTGACTTTTAATTTTAAATGCAACGACTCTTGACTTTATGATTTAGTATTTAAAAGACGATATATATTTATAAATTAAGTTCAATAGATTTTATTTTAATTCATCAATGTGAAATTAAAAAGGACTATACTACAGTATTTTTATATAGGCATTTTTAACTTCACTTTAATTCTTCTATATTTTTTTGATTTGATTACACCTGTCATATGATTATGATTTCGTTATGTATGTAGTAAATTATTAGTAAATATATAAATTCGAATACTAAACAGTAATCCTATATATGTTAAAATCTTCTTTCGTGCGTGTTTGAGGCCAGTCGTGGCGCAGGGGCACAAAGTGCGACTGTAAATCGACTGGTTGTGGGTTCGATTCCCACTCGAGCAGATGAAATATTTACTTAAATTTGTATTTCCATTTCTTCGCTCTGGTGTCGAGGCAAAGCGCGGCGTTGAGTTCTGCCACTCAACACGCAATGCCTCCAGAATTCAGCAGAAAGTAGGGGAATGGAGTGTCTTAATACTAGGTTCCCTCTGCCTACCCTGCTGTGTGCAGGATACAGCGTGAAGCTGATTTATTTTCTTTTTTATCTTCTTTTGTGTGGAAAATAGGTTGTATTTATAGATATAAATTAATCAAATGGAATATAAGCCGAACTATCCCTTCTAGTTCACTGGAGCTGTATGACCAACATAAATCTGTCCTCATATTGCATTTAGAAGTAAATATAACCGACTTCAGACAGCAAGAGGTTCTCAATTCGATTATGTTATATATTGTTGTATTATTTTTATGTATTATTGTTTTGGTATGGTAGGTCACGTTACTGAAATGGTAATAAATACAATCATATAAATTTCAAATTAAATTTAATATTTTTGTAAAAAAAAATTTTTTTTGTTTTTCTGTGTAGATTTGTACGATTATTTCATATTTTTACTAAATTTTGTCTACTATATATTTATTGAAATAAACCTAGGTTTATTTATTTCATACTTTTTAACTTATTACCATAGCCTTAAATAATTTTCGTAATAATACACAAAATTGTGAAAATTACTCATAATAACCAGTCAGAGGCCAGATCAGAACAGAGGACAGTCGTATCGCAGAGGCACAAAGTGTGATTGTAAAATCGACTGATTGTGGGTTCGATCCCCACTCGGGGAAACAAAATATTTATATTTTCATTTCTTCGCTCTGGTGTCGAGGTAAAGCGCGGCGATGATTTCTGCCACTCAACACGCAATGCCTCCAGAACTCAGAGGAAAGTCGGGGAACGGAGTGTCTTAGCACTAGATTCCCTCTGCCTACCCTGCTATGTGCGGGATACAGCGTGAAGCTGATTACTCACAATAACAATAATAATCGCCACTAATTATACCAAAATATACGAGCGCACGTCACAATGATGTGCTGAACACTGAACGTAATTAGGAAATTCAATTCCTAAAGTTTAGTTATTACGATTTTAGTACGTGTTCATTTGTTCCATATGCAAAATACATAAATATTCAAAAATTTTACATTAAAAATATTTTTTAGATTCACGCGTTATATAGAAGGCTAGATAGTAGGGTTGCCAGATGGCTGGGATATCCGGAATTGTCCCGGAATTTTTCGTGTTGTCCCGTGTCCACTGATTTTACTTTGTTGTCTCGGAATACTAGTTTATACTGGCAAAGTTTAATTTTTTTGCCTTGAAGAGGTAGATACTACTTAAAGATAGAATTATATTTAAATATAAAAATTGTAGGACAAATTTTCACAATAAAAGTTATCATTTAACAGGCATCTGGCAACATTACTAGGCAAAGAGAACTTATTGTAAAAATACTCTAGCTACAAGCTACATGCTCAATAAATGCTATGCTTGTTAGCATAATAGCCTGAAACGAGCATGCTACTCAAATTGACACATTTGCTTTTATTCACCATGCTTTTTTAAGAATGTCCGGGTGGTCAAGGCAAATAATGGAACACATATCTCTTTAAGCGCGGGCTGGAAACTTCGATACTCGATATTCTATTTTCTATTTTTCAAATTCTCTGCCAGAGTTGCAGTGCAGGTGATAAAATATGGAAAACCCTTTTAGTGGCCCTCTCTACAGAATTAAATAAAATAATCAGTTTGATTGCAATACAATGTATCCCAAAATTATTATCAAGAAAGAAAATTAAGGAGGAATAAGGCATATGCACTCACACACATTTTTGAGTTACCCCTGAGATGTTGACGATGACGCGCTCTCCAAATTTCGTCTGATTTAGAAATATTGATGTGTTGATCGCTGACGCTAAGGCCTAATTTCATTTAGCTATATCAAAGAAATGAAGATAATTCACTACGCCGAATGAGGATCGAATCCATAACTGTCGTATTTACAAAAACGTTCTCCACCGAGATGGGCTCTAAATTACAAAATACTTATTAATATTTTAGTTTTTTATATGCTTTATATTTCGCTATATTGGCCTACTATAAAATAATTGCAAGTTAGACTTACTACAACCAAAGACAAACATATATAATATACAGGTACAACTATCGCGTTGCGCATAGCGACAGACATATAAAAAACTAATAATAGATAATCAGATATCATACAGAAGATTATATTATAATAGATCAAAAATGTTATGTAAATACGATAGATAATAATGTTGCAATACATTTTTCCTTAAATATTAAAATACGATACGCATTATTTATTTTGTCGGTTTTTTTATCAATTTAATATTTATAAACGTTTTAAACATAGTGTACGGCGTTGAGTTACACCAATCTACACTAACGAATTCGAAAAAGTGATGAGTGGAGTGTCTTGATATTATATTTTCTCTGCCTACCATTTTATTTAAAAAAAAGGAATATACGTTTAATTTCAACGTATTTTTTTATAAAAAAACCAGGGAGAATAGCGGTAAGGAGGACCACCTCTGTGTTTACAGGGTAAAAAGGGTATATTATAATAAATAAAATAAGGGTACCGGTGCGATACCATAGGATAAAATTTAAGGAACGCGTCATTAAAAATATTAATAATCCAGACTCATTATACTTGACATTTTTTATACTTTTCCTGATATTGGCGCCATTTTGGCCAAATTTTTAACTATAATTTATTTATTACTAACGGACCCTCGCGGCTTCGCCCACTTGACCTTTATAAATATATATGTAATATATATTTATGAAATTATTTTCAGTTTTCAATAAGAATAGTAAGAAAAAATAAACCTATATAATGAAAGTAAAATGAAAATGAATAATAAATAGACATAAATAAGGAAAATAAAATTCTTATTTGGAAAAAATCCTGAGTAATTGAAATTAAGAAACAATATAAGTAAAAATAAATAAATGATACATTAATATTAAAAATAATACCCCTTACTATTCAAAATTAACAGAATGTAATGGATATCTCCTAAATTATTTATTAAAATGATGTGTTTAAAAGAATTGTTTCACTCTTGCTTAATGAAATACTGGTGACTTTATATTTCTTTAGCTAAAGATGATTATATTTCTTTTGTTAAGAATGAATATCAAATTATAGAAAAGACATTAATAATAATCCGATGAATTTTAATATAAATATATTAAAATGCTTACTGTTATACCATCGGGGACTAAACGAATAATCTATAAAAAAAATATTTAAAGGTCAACATTTTTGTAGAACATTGTTATTATGTGGCTCAAAGATTGAGTCAGCGCAGGCCATGTAAGGGATCAGGAAACCCATTTTGGGCGATCATTTCTTAAAACAACGAAATTCTTTGTTCGCTAGCGACGGTTTCGTTAGTGTAGATTAACGTATCAGCTAATAAATTGCATATCAAGTAGATAGGTATTTAATATATTAGTAAATATAGATAATATTACAAATATAAGAAAAAAGTAGCCTGTTCATCCCAAGACCCTCAAATATCTCTATAACTTTTTTTTATCATAATCGCAGCAGTTTGTTTGGCCGTGATTGCATCACAGACTGACACAAATAGACAGACGGACAGACAGAGTAACTTTCGAATCTATAATATAAGTATGGTAGCGAATTTTTTTTTAGCTGAACCCTCATTGAGATAGTGCTTTTTGAGTTAAGGCGAGTCGCGGGTCGCTAGTCTATCTATATAATACACAAAACGTCAACGCACAAACGAAATGAACTATGAAACTTTGGCCGTGGAAAATCTTTCTTGAGGAATGTAGGAAGGCACTTAAATAGCTTCACGCTGTATCCCGCACACAGCAAGATAGGCAGAGGGAACCTTGTGTTAAGACACTCCGTTCCCCACTTTCTCCGAATTCTGGAGGCATTGCGTGTTGAGTGGCAGAACTCAACGCCGCGCTTAGCCTCGACACCAGAGCGAAGAAATGGAAATATAAATTTAAGTGAATATTTCATCTCCTCAAGTGGGGATCGAACCCACAACCAGTCGGTCTTACAATCACACTTCGTGCCAGCCTGCCTGCCATGCCTGCCATGCCATGCCTGCCTGCGCCATGACTAACCTCAACAACACAGCACTAAAACAGAATTTCCTAAAATTTCTATGGAAACGGGATAACACGAGATATAACTTTTATTTATGTAGTTTACACAAAAAAAATGCGCACGACGACTCGTCTATTTTTAAAGCAAAGGTTGCTTGACTTTGAATATTTATAGATTGGCAAAGTTTTGTTTAAATATGAGTACATTCCTATTGTTTATTTAGCTACTGACTGACTTCATAATGTAGTTAAGGTTGATGACACGAATGTAAATAGCATTGCTTTTTGCACAAAGGTGAAGGTTCATATTTTATACAATATACTTTTATAAGATGTCAAACATCATTGAAGTGCAGTCGTATAATGCTTGACTGTATATGCCATGGTTATAAGTTTGGTCCCTACTTAAGGAAATAATTATATATTATATTTGTTATATATATAAATAATTGTATTTCTCATATACAAACATATACTCTTAATTAGAAAATAAAGTTTTCATTTTCTCCTTCCAATTCATATAATAATTAATCATTATCTGACTATATAGAATATGTTTGCAAAAATGAGCAGAAACTAAAGAACGGAGTGTCTTAACACTAGGTCGTCTCAGCTTATTCTGTTATATACCGGTGAAGTTTTAAGATAAAATATTGTACTTTATACATGTCTAGTTGTTGATTATGTTTTAACTATCATTTCTACTATGAGTCTTTATACACTGTAATATATAAATCTACACTTCTAGTGCTTTATACCCTGTTATATATAAACCGACATCAAACTTCTAGCCCGCACGAATGGAAGCTTATTATACAATTTAACTGAGAGACTGATTAATATTCACTTTTTTAAATTAATAATTTAATTAAAATAAAACAAGAACAAGAAAGGCAACGATAATCAAAATCTGTGGATTACAACAACTACAAACAACAACAAAAACAATAGTTTAAAATGCTAAAAAACACGCTTTTGTGAAAAACGAAATAAAAAACTAATATGACACCATGACGTTATTTTCTAGTACTTTCAGAAAATATTTCTATTATTGAAATTGAGTCCTATCGACTCGCTCGAATCTTGAGCTGTGGAAAAGATTTATTTTCATCCAATGCCAACACTTTTTTAATTAGTCAACGTCAGTCGGATATCGTCTTTCTAGATATTTTCTACCAGATCTGTACTAAATTCCATGTATTTTTTTTTTATTTTTTTATATAATTTTTTTTTTTTTATTCTTTTATTTTTTTTTTACGTTTACGGCAAAATTATCTGGTGTCGTGGCAAAGCGCGGCGTTGAGTTCAACTCAACACTCAATGATTCCTGAATTCAGAGAAAAATGGGGGGCGGAGTGTCTTAACACTAGACTCTGCCCACTCTGCTACACGCGGGATACAGCGTGAAGCTGAAAAATAAATATATATTACAATTCTAAATCTAATAAAAGCTACATATGAAGTTGAATTATAAATATGAAATTGCTTAGAACACTGACACAATCAAGGACTTTAATTTGGTAATATTAATTAATTTATTCTATTTTACATTTGAATCGCATTAAGGAAAAGGAAATAAGGAAAGGGGTAACGGATACTTGACTAATTATGTTTTATAATAAAGCTTTTCTACACGCTAGACATTTTTAATATAATTAATTTGAAGTGTACAAAGTGCCTTCTGAGGATTAAATGTAAATTTGTCTCATAAATAAAAATAATATTTTTATCGTTAATTATTTGAGCTAGAGGAGTCAGTCGAAAATTTAATAAGAATATGTTTATTTAATATACATATTTACACACCTGAAAAAAAGCGGGGTAGCCAAATAAAACGGAATACCAAACGATACGTTTTGTTATTTCTATCAATAAAAAAAAACGAGTGTCGAGCTATCTTTAATCTTTATTAAATAGTACCCAAAGAAAGAATCGAACCCAGGGTAATTTGGTGTATAATTACAAAATTTTTGAATAGCTACAGTAAATCCTTTTACAATATACAGTTTAGTTGCTGTTAACGATATGTGGTATAGCTGTAGAGAGAGAGTACAAGACAGATTAATCCTAAATACTAGGTTGCCTGCGGGAAGGCATTAGTCGGAATGTCTACCAGCATGTATGGCTCGAGGAACCTTGTTATAATTGTTACTTCTCTACAAATAGCTTAATTTGATTTTGTTTAAGTTTTTTTTGTTTTTTTTTAACACTAATCTAAAGAGGGTTTAGTAAGTAATGGTTTAGTAAGTTAGTAGATTCACGCTATTTACCATTTGACATGTTGAACCTATTGATGAGAAACATTATCCTATTTCTGGCCAATTTTCGAGACGTCGCGTGTTGATAGGTGGAATTCTACTCCGCTATTTGTCGAGCAGATCGAAGACTTATTATCCTTCCCCAAATGGGAATCAAATCACTATATAAAAGATAATTTAAGGTTTATACATTTACATATACATTTTAAACTATTCTTTAAGTATTTTTTGCATGATTTTTAATATGTGATTTTATTAATTTGTATTTAACATTTTTGCTACATATGTTAATGCACAATGAATTCATTCATTTCAGGAGTGTCTTGAGATTTAAATTATTTACATTAAAGTAACATACTATTTTTATTATTAGCTTTACGCTGTATCCCGTATGAATATGGGAATGCAGAGGGAGAATGGAGAACTTTCAGCTTAATTCTGGAGGTATTCGCGTGTATGAATCGAACCCACAACTGGTCTCTGCGACACGACTGGCCTCCATTAAAATAACATACTATTAAGTACTTAGACTACACAAAACTATATGTAACGTCATCATTATTTTTGTTCGTTCTCGGTAGGTATGGCAACTGCCTCTCACACTTTTTTTGCTTGACAAATAGTTTTGCAAAATTATAAATGGTGAATATTCAAATATTGTAAGACCATATAAAGTAAACAAAATGTGTTATTACTGATGATTATCTCATTTGGGATTTTTTATAATGTTATAAAAAATAGTTACCGTTTATTTTATTTCAGAAATTAAAGAATTCACGTACTTAAAGGTAAGTATTTATGTTTCTTCGTGTGATTGTTATTGGTCTGACTGTAAACGCAATAGTTGTGGGTTCGAGTGCCACTCGGAAGACAAAGTGCGGTGTTTAATTTCGCCATATTATATGTACATAATATATGTACCCATATATAACAAGAAAAATGGTGAGGATCATTGTATAATCGCTCTGTTAAAGTATAAAATATGTAGAAGTCGAAATGAAAAAGTGGGATTGTGGATTATCGTAATGTCAACCAGGATTGTGTTAAACAGTAAAATCGTAACCGCTATGCTGAAAAGAATAACTGTTCTTTTCAGCATAAAGAGCGACTGTGACTTTTTTGCCTATTTTTATGGTTAACCGTACCTTTTAAAGATAAAAGAAATCCATATAAAATCCCGTTGTTGTTCGTCTGTCTGTCTGTCTGTCTGCCTGCCTGTCTGTCAAGAGCCTTTATCTCAGGAACGCTACTACTACTATGCAAAAGTTAATTTATTTTTATTAAATATTATTTTAATTCTAATTTGAACTACAGTGAACTTTCTTTCTATTTCAATATCATAATAAAAATCTAATCGACACTCGAACAACGGAAACACCCTATCGTACAGTGGTCGTGATAGACCTTTTATCTTAGATGTCGTCGATTATGTTATCCATATGTTCTGTTATCTTGACAATATAAGAACATTTGTACAGTTGATTGACTCTCTATTTGACGCAGTGTGAAACCTACATCTAATTTTGTATTTCATATACTTAGGAAATTATAATAATATTATTATTGAATTATTTTTGGAGTGCCATGGATCTTGGAAAAATACGTTTAGAACGTGTAGGGGTCGGTAATCGGTTATTTATCAAAAACTTTAAAAATAGAGTAAAAATTAAAAAGTAAGTTTCCCCCGTGTAGCAAGGTAGGCAAACGGAACCTAGTGTTACGACATTCCGTTCCCCACTTTCCGCCGAATTTTCAAAGACGTTGAGAGGCGGAAATTAACGCCACGCTTTTTCCTCGTTAGACGCGGAGATAATAATAAATAATAATACATTACTTTACAACCGTCGTGTTACAGTCACACAATTATGCCCCTGCGTCATGACAGCCCCCAGTTCATTTATTTTATTTTATGTATGTTTTGATCTTCCAACATTTGTTTACATAAAAACTAGGTGTAACAATCATTTATAGAAATATTTACAGCGAAATAAACTCCTTTCATTCACTTTTCTACCTTTTTAGTTACCAAACCTAGAAAATATATTTATTTTTCATACAACTCCTCAACTGTTGTGAGATATAGTAACTTTCTAGCCGAAATCAAAAACTTTAACAAATCAATTAAGGTAAATGAAGATGTGCTCAGTTAGAAGTGTAAATATTCATATTTACATACCGCTTTGTGAATATAGTGAGTTATGTGAACAAACATATTTACCGACAATTATTTAATTTACTGAAAATACAATCAGTATTTTTGTATAAACGATGTTTCAAAAGGGCCTTCAAATTCAATTGACCGATGTAAAAATGAATATAAAATGAAGCATTGCGCTATATATTATAGATTGTTGTCTTACTTACCGCACGTTTTTGTCAGATAAACAAACATACATACACTTTGTCTTTATAATAAGAACAAATTTTCATGATTTCTAAAATGATAGTTCAATTTTTAAGGAAAGCACTACTTTTACTGTACTATAATAATTTGAGACAAACGAAAGCGAAAAAATCATATACTCCCTTTTTTATTAGATACATGTTACTAATTAGCCTCTAGGGATAGTGACGATAGCAAGACAGGGATCGCTAGTTCATTTTCTATATAAGAGCAAACATTTTTTCGTCATGATTAGAAACTTTCTTTATTTATGTTTTTTATATTTATTCTTTTTTTTAGCTTTACTGTATCCGGTACATAGCGGGGTAGGCAGAGGAAACCTTTAAGACTCTAGGACAAGACACTTTACGCCAAATTCTGGAAGCATTGCGTGTTGAGTGGCGGAGCACAACACCGCGCTTTGCCTTGACACCAGAGCGAAGAAATGAAAATATAAATTTAAACAAACATTTCATTTCCTCGAGTCGAGAGATCGAACACAACAGTGCGTTTACAATCATACTCTTGTGATCCTGCGCCACGACGTCCAATATGCATTGTCACATATTGAGGTAGTAAAGTAATAATTTTTTGATCTTTTATCGTCATGAAATTATAAAATCATTTAATTTAGGTACATTAAAATGATTATACATTCGTTTGTTATTTATAGAACACGAGACGGCTTTTACATGTTTAAATATTGATTCAAATATAACATTAGGAGTTGAAGGACATTCATTCTGTTTTAAAATTTAAAATAATCACACGAATTTAAAAATAAAATAAGGCCAATATTTTTGTATTATTGAGAAAAAATTGAAATAGTTAAATTTTAAAACTAGTCGCGCCTACAGTCACACTTGTGCCCCTACGCCTCAAATGGCCTCAACCAGTCTACATATCTATACTACATATATTAATATAGTAAAGCTGAAGAATGTCTGTTTGAATATGTCAACCTCAGGAACTACTGGTTGCAAATCATATCTTTTTGATGTAGAAGTTAGACTATTTATGAAAAGAACACTCTAGAGCTACCTCGGGTATTTAAAAAGTCGTAAATCATAGAAAACTCTTAATTAAAATAATATATATAAGAAACCATTTGCCCCCGTCATCAATCACTTAAGCTATTTTCTAAGAATATATTATATAATACTTAAATAATAACTGTTAATCTGATATAATATAAATTAAATTATTTTAATAAAGGTATTATCTCGACTTGCCTTATAAAAATCCGTCCACCAGTCCCACATCATACATCACCGGGCTTAGGCAGCGGAAACATCGTTCATCGATCTTTTCATTGTATGTATGTAACATACATACATATATGGATACTTTCTAGGAGGACGTGCCGACCGCAATAATGTTGTAGACAGGTGACAATTTTCGGTGTTATGTTATGTACAGTTCAAACATATTTAGTGTAGGTACTTTTGCTTAAAACTGCAATTTTTGATTGAAATCAATTGTTATTTTAAATACTAATATTAAATTCGATAATATATTCAGGATCACTGGGTCTTTACAATAATTATGGATTTAAATTGCAGTTCTGCTTTTATTGTATATTCTTAATATCCTACTTATATTTTAAAATAGAGTGCTCCGGCTCGCTACGTTCGTCAAATCCCGGCTTGCAATGATGACAAAATTAAATTATAGGTAACTATAAATTCAGGCCAGTTGTGGCGCAGGGGCACAAAGTGTGACTAAAAAATCGACTGGTTGTGGGTTCGATCCCCACTCAAGAAAATGAGATATTTATTTACATTTATATTTTCATTTCTTCGCTCTGGTGTCGAGGAAAAGCGCGGCGTTGAGTTCCGCCACTCAACACACAATGTCTCCAGAACTCGGCGGAACGTGGGAAACGGAGTGTCTTATTTTCGTGTAATTTAAAAAAGGCGATGCCGAGCGATAGGTGACAGCAACCATGTTAGAGTATGAATTAACTTTTAAAATAAATTAACGGCTTTCCTTATATCGTATTCTTGAAATATCATCCGTGACAACGAAACATATTTTTATATAATTTTAGCTACACGCTTAATAAGATATTTCCGTTTCCCTATGTACGCCTCATATTTTTATATAATGGATATAATTGTTTTCTTTTTTATTTTTATTTTAATATTGTCGCTCAGCCAGTAGTGGTATTAACTTAACAGAGAGCGAAGAAGTGAGTGATTGTGTTCCATCACAATGTAACTCACATCGGTAGATATATATAAAAAATCAAAATGTTTACGTAATAATAATATATTGAAAGCATTTTTTTAATCATATTTCCTTCACCCATTAATCATTGATAATATAAAGAGAGATTGATTTTTAATCGATGCAATGTTAATAATAGAATGATTTTAAAGCTTGTTCGTACCATTAATTTAATTAAAATAAAATATAAAAAATAAGAAACAAGCAAATATTTCATGTTATTTTATTTATTCTTGATGCCATCTTGGCGCAGGCGTGTCACTGTAAACGCGACGGTTATGGATTTGATTCTAACTCGGGGTAAACATATATTAAATATTTTCATTTCTTAGCTCTGGCAACGAGGCAAAACGCGGTGTTTACTTTCGCTATTCAAGGCACGGAACTGAAGTATCTTAATGGGAACGGGGAGTCTGAACACTAGGTTTTCCACTGGATTAATATGAACACAAAATGTTCTAATATTTTATTATATGATTTTTTTAATTACTTTTTAAATAAACGCATTTCTTTTTGAGATAAATGGAAAGAGAATATAAGAAATTTTTGTTTTTGTATTAGACATAACTTTTAGCGGTATTTGAATAATTTTATATTATTATTTTCAAGAGAATTCCACTTGAGATTTGTTTTATCGCTGAATTGGTTTAACTTACGTGTTTGGGACTGATATTAATATCAATTGTGTGAGCTTTCCTTGTTTTTATGAAGCCTGAAGTTAAGTTCGAGTAATGCCAGTCTGCGATTTATAGTTTCTTTACGTCGTTGAATGTGTAAACCCTTTTCGATTGGTTCTCTGTTCGATTACTATATTTATTATTGAGGCAAAATCTTAAATATTACAAAATTTTGTATATGAATTAAAATTTATTTAGCTTAAATAGTATCTGGTATAAGAAAGCAAATTAACAAACAAATATATAATTATTAATTACAATATATTTTTAAAATAAATATATATAGTGTTTTTCTGTAATTTTTCTTTTAAAAATATTGTCTATGTATTTTTGTTGACATAAAAATAGCAATTTCCTTTTTAAGTGATACTTATTGGTCCACAAATTTCGACTCTCGAACAAAAATCGTTTCGTTTTATCGGACTGAACGAAATTATGTTATGTGTCCTTGATGTAAGAAATTCTAGACACATTTTGGGTAAATATCATTTTTACTGACATCAGATTTTGTCTTTTTATTTGAACGCTAGAATGTTTTTGTAATAGGAACAAGTGAAGGTCGCTAATACTTTAGTATATCAATTGTGTATTTTTATATATTTTTTTTGCCAGCTTCACGCTGTATCCCGCCGGTAGCAGGGTAGGTAGAGGGAGTCTAGCGTTAAGAGACTCAGCTGCTCACTTTCCGCCGATCTCTGGAGGCATTGCGTGTTGAGTGGTGGAACTCAACGCCGCGCTTTGCCTCTACAGCAGAGCGAAAAAATTATAATATTAAATATTTTATTTTCTCGAGTGGGAAGGGAACCCACAATTTGTAGCGGTTACAGTCACACACTTGTGCCCCTGCGCCGCGACTGGCCTCGTATATTTGTTATATTTATGTATAAATGACACTACTTATTTAGTAAAAATAAAAGTTTTAACGTAACGGGGTGTAACGGGACGTAGGGGATATTATTATAGATTGTCTAAATAAGCATTTCTTGTCTAAGTGTGGAATAAATGTGGAATAAATGTGGAATATGCTTAAAAAATGTAAAAATAAATGAAAGTTATACAAATAAATGAAACACATTTAATTCTTACCAAATATGTGAATAAATTTGCTTATTAAATAAACGCTCTGTAAGATGACTATGACTTAACAACATGAAGGCGATCTCGAATAAACAATTACATACATAGAACGAAATATAATATCATCGGATAGAATGTGAAACTTGTTAAATCGGCTTTTAATACAACAGATTAACACTAGGTTCCCAGGTTCCCTTAGTCTATTCTGCTATATGCGGGATACAGCGTGAAATTAAAAAAAACTTTTCGTTTTTTGTCGTTATGTGTTCGCGCATTTTTATACCATTCAAAAATGTATAAAATACAAAATCTATCTCTATCTCTAATTACATACAAATTAGCTTTTGAAATTGTAAACCACCTGACAATATACCTATACAGAAGTACTAATTGTTAATTAAAAAGGTTTTTATTTCTCCTGATAAGTTTCTAATTAATAACGGGCTTGACTCTGAGACTATAATATAGTTAATATAGTAACTACACAGTAAAACCGAAACAGACTTTGAAAGCGACAGTTGTAATTCGATTTCCTCTCGAAGCAATAATTTGTTTCATCCGCGAAAACAACCTGCGACATTGAGTTCCACTATTTACCCGCGATGTCTAAAATTCGGCAAAACGCGGAGAACAGTGTCCCAACATTAGGTTCTTTCAGTCTGGCTGTCTATTCTATTATATGTATAATACAACGTGAATTTAGAAAAAAAATTATTTTAGTTAATAGTTATCGTTAATCATCAACTATTTAATCACATTGCAATCCAACTGTTTCACCCCGTAATGGTCTTCTGTAATTAAAATGCATACGAAAGTCCGGGAACTGTGAATAAATTAATTATTCAAATTGAGTCGTATAGAAATTCGCATATTAACCGTACTATTTACGTTTGTTTCATGTAAAAGACACAAATATGTAGCTTTGCGGCCAATGATGTTGTCAGCAGTTAAGTTAGTGCTTTTTGTTAATAAATGAATGTTTGACGTGATGGTATTGTAAATAGTGTTTTTGTTATATATAATATATATTATATTTATATTATAAGAGGCCAGTCGTGGCGCAGAGTGTGACTGTAAATCGACTGGTTGTGAAAAATGAAAATTATTAGTATATATGATACAATCAAAAATTAACTTCCCTGAGTGGGAATTGAACCCACAACCGTCGCGTTTATAGTCGCACATTTCTATCCCTGCGTCGTACATATAGTGCTTTACTGTGTACTAGAGAGTATACATTATACTAGACAAGAGAAGTAAGATTTATTTTGCTTACTATACAAATCTGTTTAATGGTGCTAATGTTATTATTTTCAAAATGCAACGTATTATTTTGTAAACGTGACAGTCGTAGATTCAATTTCCATTCAGGGTCTCTTCGATTCAATTTTACCTAGTAAACCCAAAAAAAAAAACTTAGTAAATACAAATTGTGAAAAGCGAATCTATGATATTAGAGGCTTTATTCAGATGGATTTATATGAGAATATGTCGACTACTGTTTGTGGCTAAAATTATGTATCCGAACAGTACAATACATTGTTCGACTAATTTATAGCACTAAATCAATTATTTGTAAATTACAGGGCGGTGGTAAATTGAAATTGCCATGCAACGGAATTTAGGGCTTCACTAGTGCTAAAAAAATGGTATGTAAATTCAATGGATGCTGTGAACGTTGTGGTTTCTTCATAATTAGATCCAATGAGACAAAGTTGATGTCATCAGGTCTCGGGTAGTAGGTATTTTAATTGTAACGCGGTAGTACAGTGTTCGATTATCACTCGGGTTATGATTATGTTTAAAACATTTTCTTTTACACTTACCAGACGTAAGAGAAGAGTCAAAGTTAAAGCTATTTTTTCTTATTTCTGTGAATGAAGTTATTTTCTCCGTTTTTTAAACGTTAATTTAGATGGCTTTAGGTGGGTGTTAGCTTTCATCAGAAAAATAAGTGTCAGTTTACTTTTCTTAATATATATTGAGCAAATAGGATTTCTTCCTATTTGTCTTATCTAGTAAAAATAACTACGCTCTTTATTCTCCGTCATTAGAAGTCATTGAAATCATTCAATTGCGCTTTCCTATGCCGTTTTATTGCATTTGTTTCCATTATTTAACAAACTACTCGAAACATTTCAAATTGCAAAATAAACAGTATTTATATAGTTAAGACATACCTACTCATAGTTTCTTTTTAGCTTCGCGTTGTATCTCGCATATAGCAAGATAAGCAGAGGTAACTTAGAAATTAATTTATTAAGACACTCCGTTCTCCACTTTCTGCTCATGTCAGAGACACTACTTGTTGAGTGGCGGAACTAAACGCCGCGCTTTGTTTTAATTACCAATGAGACTAATTGATTTCTACAAGTGAGAATTGAAGCCACAATATACAAGACACCTGTAAAATAACTGTATAATTTAGATAAGGTTGAAATATCAAATATGTACCTATAGTTGAATATTTTTTTTAATACAAAATTGAAATCAGCTTCACGCTATATCTCCCACATGGCAGGGTATGCAAAGGAAACCCAGTGTTAAGACTGTCCGTCCGTCCGTCCGTCCGTCCAGAAAGTAGGGAACTTTCTGCCGAATTCTGGAAGCATTGCTTGTTGAGTGGCAGAACTCAACACCGCACTTTGCCTCGACACCAGAGCGGAGAAATGGAAATATAAATTTAAGTAAATATTTCTTCTCCTCGAGTGGGGATCGAACCCACAACCAGTCGATTTACAATCACACTTTGTGGACTTGCTTCTTTTCTTAATATAGTTACCAAATATAAAAAAAAAAACATTTACAGTACCTTGTTTATGACAATAGCATCTATGGTTTATTATAGACTTCCTAGAAAAAAAATAGACTATAACTCTATATGACGTCCCAATAATGTTTACTCGAGCAATTGCTGGCGCGACGTTAACTAGTAATGTATGTATACTAATATTTGTTGTATACACTAAATATGTATCTTATGAGGCCAGTCGTGGCCAGGGGCACAAATTGTGACTGTAAACGCGACTGGTTGTGGGTTCGATCCCCACTCAAGAAAATGGAATATTTACTTAAATTTATATTGTTATTTTATTTTGAATACCGTCACTTAACATGCAATGCCTTAAGAATTCGACGGAGTATCTTAGAACTGCAACGTAAAACTAATTCAATTACACTTTTTAATGTACTTACGATAGGTATATCGTATATTGTGGGTAATTACCAATAACTAAATATTAAATAATTTCAAGTAGAATTTTTTTTATCGCAAAACGTATAAAATTATTTTTTTTCAAATTATCTCTCATTTAGTGTAACAATGACGTAAATAGTTTTTTATAAATAATTTGCATACATGTATATAACAATAATATGAGAATGTGTGCCAAAAGAATATTTACAAATTTTTACTGTTTCTTGCCATTTTTCAAGAAGCGAAAATACGTAGATTTAATCTATTATTATACTTTTAATCGTAGACACATATTTATTATAATAATACAAATGTGTATTGTATAGGAAATATAAAAATTAATATATTTTGATTTCTTTTAAAGCCAATTACTCAAGAAAACGAAAAAGATGTATATAATATTTAAGCTAGAATGATCTATAAAAAGTATAAACATTTGCATTTTTTAACTTACTAAACAAAAAACTATAGTACAGACATCGATCTCACGAACATTTACATCCACGTAGACCCATTACAGTTTATCCACATCTTAACAGATCAATTGACGCTTCCTCCATTTAACGATCGCGGAACTGGATGTTTTTGCTTCGATAATACCGTTCGTATTTCTTTTTTTTTTTGTATATTTTTTACCATCGTATTACATAATCATTTTAATGTAATATCTTAGCTATGTACGGAAAGCTTATACGAAATAAAGTATATACATTTTGTAGATAATCTTTTTGTTTTGGCTTCGTTGCCTTTAGGTTAAGGTTTAACATTAAGGCTAGGCTTAATATATCAAATATTATTAAGACTACTAACAAATTACTAAAATAATATTATAATGAAGTTAGCGTGTGAAATTTAATATGTGGATAATTGAAACGCAATTTTACATAACATATTGTTAAATATTGGATGGAGTAAATATTTAAAAACGCGTCTATTGAATATCTGAAATTCGATATTTTTATCGACCAACATTCCATCTACAAGCCTTTGTGACTATGACTGACATTACTGACATATTCTCAAAGCCTGATTCAAAATAATATTCCTTGACACTTTACTTATAAAAAAGCAAATTAATAATTTACTACTTTTTTTCGTTACGGAATCAACACTTTAAATTGTTTTCTCAAATTGTTGCTGGAAATTATACAAAATAAATAATAGACATTACGGGCTGTATTATGATTTTACCCCAATAATAGTTTAAACTCTTAAGAATCTACACATGAATGCCTAAGAAAATTTTGTTTTTAACAAAATATGGTATGTATTTTCTGTGTGAAACGCGAATTTAATGAAAGAAAAAATTTAAAAAATTATAGAAAACACCATGAGCCCTAGTCGTAGCGAAGGGGCACAAATGTGTCACTGTAAACGCTGTTGTTCCTTTTCATCTTTTTATTTCTTCACTCTGGTGTCCAGGAAAAGCGTGACGTTGAGTTCTGCCACTCAACACGCAATGCCTCCCGAATTCGATGAAAAGTGGATAGTGGACTGTCTTAATATAAGGTTCCCTCTGCTTGCTCTGCTACATTCGAGATACAGCGTGAACCTGTAATATACTACTAAGATATATCTGTATCAAAAATAATCTCTTTTACCAACAAAAAGTATAGCAAGAATATCGCAAAAAAATCACATCAATCATATGCATTTCGAAGGAAAAACCGATTTAACCGATAACCATGACACGTACGTCACGATAGATTTAATAAATTAGACGCCGTGTCAAACGATGATAAGCTTCTGAAATCGAGAGACGCTATCGATATTTATATCTTAATCGATAGATTTTATCGATAAGCGTCTATCGACACTGCGTTGGGTCTAATCGATTAGTCTAACGCCATTATAACATTAATGTTACTTTAAGGTCATCCTTTAAGCCACTTTACTTAGTAGGTAAGTAATTTAATCGATTTTTTAATAAAATAATCTAATAGAAATTAATATATGTATGTAGTATTAGCAAAGGTAAAATAAATTTAATTTCATTTTTGGTGCGCCATTAATCTATAGGCATGTTTACACTATGTCGGATCGTGGAAAAAATCAAATCTGTCAGATTAGTTTGCTGTAGTGATCCATCCTTGTGTGGTTTCACATTTTGACGGATCGTTTGCTTGAGTTAAGTATATGTTTAACATAATGGTATTGGTTAATTTATATTTTATCAAATAACATTTAATCTAATAAGAATATATACATTTAATTGAATATTTTTTGTGGTAAAGATTAAAAGAATTTTCCATTATCAGGATATTAAAAGAGTCTGCTCTGTGCGTTTGACTGTAAAAACGATTCTACTAGAATTATTATATTTAATTCAGTTTCATTGTCCCGCTATAGTAGACATAGCGCGGCGTTAAGTTCTGCCTCTCGACACGCAATGTTTCGAAGATTGAGTGGTTCGTGGTAAATAGTTTCTTCTGCACTACCTACTCAGCTATATACGTAAGTTGTTTTTTTTTAATAATATTTAAACAAATCATTTTATTATATTTAAAAAACATCATCCAAATATGTAAGAAAAAAACTAAGAAGCCTTTGTTTTTTTTTCTTGTGGTAATATGTTTTTCGGGCTTCCTTGCAAAAGTTAGTGAAATTTTATCTTAATTGTTATTTTTGTACATTAAAAAATTCTGTAGCACCTATATGTTTAGTTAGCGTACTATATATATATATATATATATATATATATATATATATATATATATATATATATATATATATATATATATATATATATATGTGTATATATATATATATATATATAAAATTATAAGAAAACAGATATTTCCTTTTTAAAACTCTAACAGGGCAAATTCCTTAAGCCGCGCGTACTAAGTTTCAAGCACCTATCCTGTTAAGAGCCACAAGGCCTTCGTCTACAAAAATTCTTATGAATTGTTTTTCTTTACTTTTACTGTAATAATATTTTTTTCTTTATTTTCAGCAAGCAATTTTTGTCCTTACTTTACTTTTATACATATAAAATTAAGTGATTGAAACCTCATATCATGTACATAAAACTAGAGTTATAAACACTCCGTGTTAAAGAGTGCTAAGCTTATTTTTTAATGGGGAGGGAATGTCTGACTACTAAGTTCCCAGGTTCCCTCTGCTTACCCTGCTATTTGCAAGATAAATTCTATTATGTATTAATTTGAAAATAGTATATCTTATGTATAATGTTGGTAACTTATATTGTAACTTAGACTATCGTGGTAAACAACTTTTTTTATTTATTATGTATAGTTAAAACATCTATATTATTAAGGGGTTTATGAAAAGTTAAATAAAAAAAAAATGTTTATGTATCACAAATTAAAATATTCACATAATATAATTATATGGAGGCCAGTGAGTCGGGAAACGCGACAACCTACAACGCGCGTTGTAGGTTCGATTCCCACTTCGACGGATAGTGGTTAGTGAAGTTTCCTAACACTAGGCTCCTTCTGCCTACCCTGATACATACAGGATAAAGAGTGAAAAACGACTGTCACAAATAAAAATATACAGATCGCAAAATTTTACATTTCTATGTTTTTACATGTCATTCTATAACAATTTACACTTGCTAAGGACAATTTACACTATATAAACATACGACTACACGATCTTTGTATATTGTTTGAGTCATGATGCAGCCTCACGACGTCATTTGCATTTGAAGTGCCAACATTATGGAAAGCGCTTCCTGGATGCGTTTTAAATGGAAATTGACGATAATAAGTTATTAAGTATAGTAGTAAGAAATTGTTGTGATTTTGCCATTGAATTGGAAAAGATCTAGAAGTTTCTTTATTTTGTCGTGTTGAATGGTTGTCATTTCTCACAAGTTGCTTTATCGGCGTGTTAGTAATGTATTACTTTTAAAGCCATTCTATTGTTTTTTTTTATAATATTTAAAGTTCAAGACATTTTTTTTAATTTTTTAAATTATTGTTCACATATAATAGTTATGAAAATATTATAATATAAGTTTAACAGGTCAGAGTACAGTAAGACTTGAACATGTTGGTGTTAAATGTGCAAGCTTTTCTGTTTCATCAATTGTTATGATTCTTACTGTTATTAGACAAATATTTTTTTAAGTAAACTCCCTAATTGCTTCTCTACATTAACCTTTTTTTTTAGTTTATGATGGCAAAAAGAATAGTGTTAAAAGACTCCGTTCTCTTTCCATTTCTTCCTTGATTGAGGTATTGCGTGTTAGTTGGCGAAACTTTACCTTGTTTTGCCCGAGTATGGCTACAAAAATGAATTTCATCGACTTGGAATTGAATTCATAACCATAGTGCTTACAGACGTTGTGCCGCTGCGCCACGGTAGCTTTATGTATTTGCCTCTTTGAAGAGTAAAAATACATTTAACTTGTCTTTGCTTTTACAAACTACTTTTATATATATTTACTCACTTATTATGAAGTACAAACAATATGTTGTTTGTTAAGCATAAACAAGACTCTTAGAACATATTACACATTGAAGTTTTTATTATTATATATAATTATATTCATGCTCACACGAAGTCAAGATCAAATCAGCAAAAAATGGCCCCTCGCACAAAAAGTAACCTGAGTTAGTTCAGTTTTTCCTGTTGTCTTTGAAAAAATATCATATCATCGACACATGTGTATATTTTTTCTTGTTCACGCGGTATCGCGCGCATAACAGGGACCTACTTTCCGCTCAAATTTCAAATCTATGTGTGATGAGTGGAGGGACTTAACGCCGTGCTTTGTTGTGTTACCAGAACGAGAGAATGAAAATAATTTATTCCCTCAAATGGTAACCGAACCCGCAACCGCCACGTTTACTATAAAACGCTTTTATGTTGAACATAGGAATATAGTTTGTCATAAATATTTTATAAATTCTATAAGTATTTACATATAAGCCTGTGTATGTAATTTGCTTTATAATAGGTATTTCAGCGTTATACTACTAACAAATACATTTTTGTTATTTTTCAAAGTGATTTATGATTTTAATGATATATATACCCACAAATTAATATATTTTTATTTATCTTTTAGATACGTCCTTAATTAATTAAGCTTCGTAATAAAAGTGCAAGTCACGTGTCTGTGTTATTTCAAATTATCATCTTGTTGAGTATCAACGCTCTTGGAATGAAACAAAATATTAGAGTATTATTTTATTTTAACGATTTGAAACCAATCGTAGTGCAGAGGCATAAAGTGAGAGTAAACGCGACTGGTTTTGGGTTCGATTCCCACTTGAGAAAATTAAATATTTATTTAAATTTATATTTTCATCTCTTCGCTATCGTGTCGACAAGGCGCGGCGTTGAGCGTGTTGAGGTGATTTAATTTTATTTTTGCAAATTTTATTTTAAAATAAAGAACAACTGACAAACAGCGTCTAAATGTTGTAAACAGGCAACGGTTGTGGGTTTGATTTCCAGTTCGAGGCGGCCTACTATGCTGGATAAATCATGTAGCTGCTTTTTTATTACTATTGTGGCTTACATTGTTTTCTATTATACTTTTTACTGTTAAGTTAAACTTAAACTAGAAGACCTAAAAGTCTCATTCGATCTTGCAAGAAATCATGTTTAAATGTACATTACATCGCCCAAGCCCAAAAAAAAATCAAGCTATGTGACATCGGTGGGAGGAATATCTTGACATTAAGCTCCCTCTACGTAACTAACCAAGCAGGTGACCACGGACTACTGTAAAGTGTTCGAAACGTCGGGTTTCCAAAATGTAAAAATCTTAAATATAGGCGATTAATCCGGTTAAATTAGTTTCATTTAACCAAGCAGATATAAGAAAAATATAAGCATCCGTTTTATTATATTTGATGGATTATTTTGCAGGGGCACAAGTGTGTGACCGTAAGCGCGGATGGTTCGAATCCTGCTCGATGAAATGAAATAATTATTCAAATTAATATTTTCTTTCATTCGCTCTGGTATCTAGGCAAAGCGTGGTATTGAGGTCCGTATGCATGCCGCAAAACGCATGCTTACAAAATTCGGCGGAAAATAGGGAACGGACTGTCAACACTAGGTTCCCACTGACTACCCTGTATCGTGAAGCTAATTTGTTTTTATTATTAATATGTATCCCAAGTTACCTACGAAAGCGTCATTTTTTCCTTGTAAAATAAACACAGTTCTGTATAAACACAGAACGAATGTCAAGAAAATGATGATTGATAGATATTTAATACATTTAGTAAAACGAAGATGAAATGCTCTATCCCACTTACTGCATCTCTCCTACCCTAGGTTGGGAGGAACCTAGTGCTAACAGCTAAGACACTCAGTTCCCCAGTTTCCGCTGAATTTTTGAGACATTACAAGTTAAGTGGCGGAACTCAATGTCTCGCTTTGTCTTGTTACCAGGGAAATGAAAATATTCACTAATGTATATGCATAGTATGTTTATTGTTTATCTAAATATATAACACGGAGTTTCTTTTCGTCTAGTTTTTTATTGTGTATATATTTTGTAAGGCCATTCGTGGCTCAGGACAGAAATATGTCACTGGCGCTTCCAGAATTCTACAAAAAAAAATGGTGTCTTAATGGGAACAGAGTATTTTAACGCTAGGTTCCCACGTTCCCTATAGTGCTATGCACGAACGTGAACCTATATAATATCTACATTTAAGTGACGTAAACGTCACTTATCAATTTGTTACTAACTCACGATACTCTATCGTTTCATCTGTTGTTAAGGTACATAGCTCCACCGTATTATTTGCTTAGTCGTAACGAAGAAATATTTTAATGTACATAATAAAGAATTATTTAATTAATGATAAATGATTTTTCTCGTTTGGATATTTGGTAAAAAATATTATTCAAATGATTTCAAACAAGTACAAATATGTCGTTATAATTTCCATTAACAGCAGCGCGACTGAGGTGTTTGATAGACCTAAATACCCTATATATTATTTTGAAATTTATAAAAAAAATATGATTTATTGTTGAATCATATT
Organism: Heliconius sara; assembly: GCA_917862395.2. NCBI lineage: Eukaryota > Metazoa > Arthropoda > Insecta > Lepidoptera > Nymphalidae > Heliconius > Heliconius sara. The sequence goes on along the minus strand of OU860798.1, from coordinate 3,852,612 downwards.
AGTATACGACGATTATGGTTTCGGCCCCTATTAGAGAAAAATTCATTAATTTTCCATAAAATTCCATTCCTCACGCCACGCATCACTTTGTCTCGAATTCAGGTTGAAAGTGGAGAATGGAATATCTTGACACCAAGTACTCTCAGCTTATCCTGGTATACGGCGTACTAAAAAAAACAGCAGATCGCAATAACATAATAAACGATAACTTTGAAATATCATATCTCAACTGAACTGAGACACTTCATTTTTTCACTTTCATAATTATATTGCCTTGTGACGATAGCGGCGCCTGACGGCTTAACGTGTGCATGAATATTTAAACAGTAAATTTGAGCTAAAATATTTATTTAGGTGACACTTTCGTTGAATTAAGAAAAACGACAGGTTAGAGTCGTTTTACGAAATACGAGATATGTACAACTACGCGCTTATTCCTTTATGAGGGGTTAGGGAGAAAGAATTTAGTGTTAAGGCAATCCGTTCCATACTTTCCATGCAGTTTTTGAGTTATTACGTATTGAGTGGCGAAACTAAACACCGTGTTTTGTTTACCAGATGGGTTATATAAAAATTAAAACCGCAAGGTTGCCAAATTATCATATCATAAAAATTTGTCTAGTCGAGCCCATTGTAGCCACTTAAATGATAGTCTGAGTGATGGATGGAGGTTAACCTTAGCAGGACTCCTGGGTGGCATTCAACCATAATATCTATTAAGGAGAAAAATAATATTTCAGCTGAATAATTACAGAAAACCTATTCTTACAAACCAAACCCTAGAAGATATTAATCTATAAAAGTCAAGACCACTTTGTATACATTTCTTAACCGTTTAATAGCGAAAATCGTTTTTATTTGTAAAGTAAAAGTGGTCCTCGCACCGTTTTAGACGCACTAAGCGTGCGGTCGTTGTTTCTAGTGAAGCCTACGAACTAGGTCAAAGGGGCATTGGCGAAAGAAATTAAGTTTTACGCCATTCGACTACTGGATGTTTTGAGCTGAGCTATTTTTTGATGTTTGGTATATTAATGTAATACCGACAAATTGTTCAATTATAGTATTATATACCTATTTTTCTAATTTCTGGCTAATATTAGACTAGGCCACTATGAGGACAGTCGTGGCGCAGTGGCACGAAGTTTGACTGTAAAACTGACTGGTTGTGGGTTCGATCCCCACTCGAGGAGATGAAATATTTACTTAAATTTATATTACCATTTCTTCGGTCTCGTGTCGAGGCTAAGCGCGGCGTTATGTTCTGCCACTCAACATGCAATGCCTCCAGAATTAGGCAGAAAGTGGGGAACGGAGTGTCTAAACACTAGGTTCCCTCCGCTTAACCTGCTGCGTATTCTAATTGTAGATAATTGTATACAGACAAACATAGTAAAACTCCAAATATAATTTTTTAAAACAAATTATCATAATATATACCTAGTTTGTTAAATAATGCGATAAAACTTTTCGATAAAATATTTTATATACACATTTATTCGATTACTAAAAATGCATTATTTTTAAAACATACAAATTTCAACCTTACATTATTTTATTAATGCAATATTATTAGTAGATAGGCACCATCGGTGAAACGGCACAGCGTTTAATTGTTAGCTATGTTTGTGGGTTTACTTCCCCCTCGGGGGAATGTTCCTCGCTCTGGTCATAAAACAAAACGCGCGGTTAAGGTCTCTAAAATTGAGCGAAACGTAGGAAACGGAGTATCTGAACACTAGGCTCCTTCTGCCTATTCTACTATACGCGGAGTACAAATGTGGAAGCTGAAGAAACTCTGTTATTTATCTATTATTCACTTTTACCCCGAATGCGGTCCATTATTATTTGTTTTACTAAAGCGGAGAAATAAAAATAATGAATTCTCGCGAACTGTATCCGAACCCACAACCATGGCGTTTATCGTCAGACCCAATTCCTATGATGACCACATTAATTACACGAGTTAAATTTATGTTTTCGATGATTACAACTAACATTAATTACAATTAACTTGAAGATGACAAACCAATTTAATAGCGAATTATCTAGAAACTTCTGTGTATTAAAATCAGAGCTCATTAGCAATACGCTTCACGCTGTATCCCGCTTTAGCTTCTCGCTCTATCCCGCACATAGCAGGCAGAGGGATCCTGGTAACCTAGTGGTATGACACTTCCTTTCCCCTGTAGTAACTTATAATAAGATATAAATAAATATAAAAATAATTTAAAAGGCTTCTTCATTACAGTCTTTTCTTTTCAATATTATAACAGTAGACAGTATAATAAGATTATTGATTAGTCTTTAAGTATGCGACAGCGAAATAATGATGTGAAAATATTTTATACTTTGTAATATAAAATTTAAAGTTGTTCTTAAGAATTTACTAAAATTATAGTGATGTGTGGGTTTATATATAATTTTCTAATTCCTTAGAAGTAAATCCACTATACAAATATAATCATTTAATGTCGAGTAAATCGACCTAAATACCAAAATCAAAACTTCTTAATCTAATTTAGCTGTTAGAGTTATAAACTCAAAGTTAATCTAATTAATATATTAAGAGATTAAACATTTAATGTATATGTATCCACATGAGACCATTGTGGCCTAGAGGCACAAGGATGTGACTGGAACGGTTGTGGGTTTGATTCCCACTTGGGAGAATGACCGATTATTAATGTGTATTTTTGTTTTTTGCTCTGGTGCCAAGGCAAAAAGTGCGGCGTTAAATTCGGCAAAATGTCTTAATACTAGCTTCTCTCTCCCTGCTATACACGGTATACAGCTTGAAGCTGAAAAAAAATATACAAACTTATACACATAATGTCTCAACACAAACTTTGACAACCTATTTATAAATTAATTTGTTTCAGCATCATCTCTCCTTAGTCATTTTATTCTCCACTTTCCTCTTAAATTCGTTATAGTGTGTGTTGAATGGCGAAGCTTAACACTGCGCATTTCCTTAACAAAGAAAGGAATAAAAAACTATAATGATGGGATCCCCTCGATTGGATCGCACCCACGACCTACACAGCCTATCGTACTACAAAAAAAAGAAGTATACACACTAGATCTTATCACAAATAAAAAAAATTTCAACCTTACATTATATTTTATACCTTAAATTATATTTATATGTAATTATATATAATAACTCAATATCCAATAATTTACTATGCTAATATCAAAAACGCGTGGTTATAACTTATAATTTATTTTGTTTTATACTCCATAACTCATACGAGCCTAAATATTAGGTACTTTATTAAAAAAATGTCGTACAGTTTGAAAAAGAGTTTGCTCAAAAGGTCACAGTATATAACTTTCTCGATAGAATCATTTATATGGGCCAAAAGTGACACATATTTATCATGTTTCATAATGTTGGTACAGAAATAAAAGTATTTTGGGAAAGTACCAACGAAGGACAAGGATTATTAGTAACCCTTTTGAGGTCAGTCATGGCGCAGAGACGTTTATGACTGTAACACGCGACAGGTAGTGGGTTCAATTTCAATTGGAGGAAATTATGTATTTAATATTTTAATTCTCTCGCTCTGGTAGCGTGGCGCAGCGTTGAGTTGGCGGGAAATGGGGAACGGAAATGTCTTGACACTCGGGATACAGCGTGAAACTGAACAAAAGTAACTCTTTTTCAAGGCTATAAGAGAGAAGTACGACCATTGTAGTTGAGGTCGTCGCGGCGCATTGGAACAGACACAGACAGACAAACAGACTGTAACCGCGATGGATGAGGATTTAAATTATTTTGCGACGTTAATATCCATCAGACATAAAACGGGGCAAAAATTTGGAAATAAAGTGTCCTACGAGTAGCTGTAGGTTCCCTACTATGTAAAAGCGTGAAGTTGAAACTGTCATAGTGATCTAATGTTGAACATTCTGTAACTTCTTTTATATTAACACGTTTTTGCAATATGTCGGGATAAAAATGGAGAAATACATAAAATAAACTGTTCTTCGTCGAATTTAATATTTGGCATTACTCATATTGTACTATAGTACGATAGAGTGTCAACTTACTCTTGCATTATATATCTTATCTACCGTTGTCATACCACACAGACTGGCAAGGTGCCTAAACTACTTGAGCATTTTCTTCTTTATTCCAACTGTAATATTCTCATTTGCACTTGCCATTCAGTGTTATTTTAATTATGGATTCTATCAGCTAAATTGATTACTGATATTACCGACATCTCTTTCTAACATACCTTTCATCTTTCTTTGATTCTTGATTAGCAATAACAACGTGTAAACAATAAATAACTAGAAAAAAGTCAAATATCGAGCAAATAATTCGTAGAATTAGAGGTATATTAGACCAAAATACATAATAAAAACTCATATTTCGGATCCATACGGAGCATTTCATTTCATGATTGGACGAACTCGTTAAATCGGCCAATCGAGTGATGATTGCTTTTGGGTTTCCATTATTTTCACACATATGGTACGAAAAGTGAAGTATAGTAGTATTATTTCATATAAATGAAAAAAGGCTTAAGCGTTGTTTTTATACCGATTCATTTTTTATTCATGGCTGGTTGGTTACCCTTTATTTTGCTTCGCTTAATTTAGACAAAATGTGTAAAAAATATTATTTATTATAAAAATACTATTTTTTTATTTCACACTGTATCCCTAACCGTAGCATAGGGTAGGCGGAGGGATCCTGGGAATCTAGTGTTAAGACACTCCGTTCCTGTTAAAATTACCTCTTTTCCGATTATTCGCTGAATTCTGGAAGCATTGCGCGTTGAGTGGCGGAACTCAACGCCACGCTTAGCCTCGACACCAGAGCAAATAAAAATTAAATTATTGTTAGGTTTACGCGCAGAGAAACTTTCAGGTCTGGCTGCTTTCGGCTGCGTGGGCCATAAGGTATATACTTTTATTAGATGTATTAGAAATGAAAGTAACTTAGAATTTTTATCGCACGTAGTAAATTACCGCAGTTAGTTCTTGAGATTAGCACGTTCAACCAAACAAATACTTCACCTTCATTAACTAATAATATTAGTGTATTGTATATAATATGAATACACATGATACAATACGCACATACAATACTTGTGAAATTAATATTCAAATAATGTGACATCAACGGGATTAGCGATCGTTTTGATTGATGGAGCAAATTGATAGATATCACCTAATAACTATATACATATTCGACGATTGATGATTTGTTGATACAAATTAGTATTTGTGGCCTGGCTTGTGTTATATAATATAAGGTCGTTTAGAGTACCCACGTTGTGTGCCATTCCTGCTACATGCGATATGTAGGGTGATGCTAAATAATAAAAAAGTTTTTTTTAGCTTCATCCTGTATTGTAACAGATAATATAATACCTCGTTATACCACCCGCTATTTAATATGTATTCTGTCTTGTATTCCAATATGATATGATTTAATTAACAATAATGTTAACAATAATGTTAAGTAAACACTTGGAATATAAACATAGTTAAAAAACGCGTGTTTTACTTCCGTCCCACTGAAGAACTAACGCCATCCACCTTCGTTTGAATTTGTGGAACTTAACGCCGCGCTTGGTCTCGTTACGGGAGGGAGGAAAATGAAAATATCCAATATTTCATTCCTTTCAGCTTTAATTATCATAAAATATATAAACGGAGAAAAAAGATAAAAAAACCTTTTTTTTATTCCTAAACAGAGGAGACAGGTGGGTCGTGCCCATTCAATAATAGAATTCAGTTTATTTTGATTTATTAAAATCAATAAAAAAACTCTATCTATCTCTATCTATCTCAGATCTGTTCAAAACTATAGTCCAGGCCCCTTTCAGGAAAATATATCTAGAGACGACGATGGTGGTAATATGTATAGCTTTACAAATAAATATCTAATTAATAATACAATATAATAATTTCAATATATAATATTTTATAGGATTCTTGCTATGGATGGGTAAAAGGGTAAAATATATTTAGTTCACACAAAACGATAAACAACTAACGTTTAAACTCTAATGAAAGTTAGACCATATGTTACAAGCAATTTCTAACTGTACAGCGCGCGTCGGAAATATTTCAAATTGTATTGTATGTATATTGGCGCAATAAGACAGCGTCTGGTTCGTAAATTGTTTCGAAAGGGAGAACGCAGTGTTTGTGAATTCAAAGAAAAGAAAGGTAATATGTATATTCAATCATCAAATCATCTTCACGCTGTATCCTCAGCAGTGTAGGCATAGGGAACCGAGTGTTAAGACACTCCGTTTGCCACTTTCCGCTAAGTTTAGAATAAATATAAATCAATATTTCATTTCCTCGAGTGGAGATCGAACCCACAACTAGTCGATTTTACAGCCACACTTCGTGCCCCTGTGCCGCGACTGACCCCAACTAATAAATCTAATAAATCAAATTCTAATTTTGACTTTTAAATCTATGTTAGAACAATCTCGATGGTGCTTGCGGGTGATCGCATAACCAATAAAGTGGATGGCGCGGCGTCATTAAAAGTTTGAACGACGAATTACGATTTTAATTGGAAAAGCTTAAGAATTTTGATAATGGTTTAGAAATTTTTAATATATATTTAATATAATAATTATATTGAGTAGATATAGTACGCTTATTACCTGTTCTGTATTGTGTTTATTTAAATTTAAATTTTACCTTTGCGAGTAATAAAAATAATTCAATCCCTGAATCAAAACCACGTTTACAGACGCTGTTCCACTGCGCCACATTGAATTTGTGAAAATGATTGAAAATATAAGTTTGTTTGTTTGTTTTATATAAGCAGTATACGTACCAGCAAATGGTGTCGCTTTTACTTCAAAAGTGTTCGAGTTAAAATATACTTAATTAAGGAGATGGAAAACATCTTTACAAATAATCTAGCTAATTTCCTTTTGACATTTATTTGACTTAAGGCTTTAATAAAACTTGAACAAGTACAGTTTTACATTTGATATAAAGTGAAATAAATTCATACTTTCTGGACAAAGTAAAAGAAAAAACAAAAAAAAAATCTTAAAATACAATACAGCTAAATGGAATTGAAAAATTTTCCATCCATCATTTTCGGAATATAATTAATTATTTTGTGCAAAGTAGACAAAAAAAAACCTTTCGTCTTTTGTAACTTTTTTTATTGATAGGCGGCATAGATTATAAATCTTTAGCAGAGAATCGTTAGTATGTATGCATGACGAAATGAGATACAGTTCTCTCTTTTTAGACTAATTGTTTTTAATTTTTTTTTCGAGAATGTTTTTTTATAAAAAATTTTGCAGTTGCGGAATGTGAACCATTTTACCAACATTACTGAAGTGGGCCATTTTACAAAAAAAACAACCCATACCAAATATTGGGCTTACACTGATTTAATATATAGAGTCCATTAATTCTACATTTTCTACATATCCAGGTCATTCTTAATATAGTTTTATAATATAACAAGATTTTACTTGCGGTTTCTCTCGCAAAGTTAAAAAGAAGTAGCCACGAGTACCTACCTACCTACCTGCCTACGTCACACGCAACGGAAGCTCCCAAGCATTTTTCTTTGTTACATCGCTCCTCTTGGTTGAATACGATGTAAAATAGCCTTCCTTAACAAATGTGGTACTTCCTGAGATTAGCGCGTTCAGCCAAATTAATTATTCGGCCTTTATAATGTGTTTATTGTGAGTGTGAAGCAAATGAATAGCAACTCTGAGCTACATAACTATTGAATTTTCATTTATTATGCCTCCTTAAATAAACCTGAAATTTCTATGAACTTTATTATATTGAAAACTATTGTAAATACACTTTTTAGAACACATATAAGGATTGGAACCCACGCCTCTTTGGAAACCGTCGTTACGTTCAAATTTTTATATGTTTTCTAAAAGGCATTTTTATTAACCAAGTGTGGAATACCACTTTAAAATGTAAAAAATACGATTTAAAACATTTTTATGGTACAAAGAGTCTCGCTATTTTTGGGTTCCTGGACAAAATAATTATTGATTGATGTCTCACTGCTAACATCGGCTCCGTTTGTTCGCACTCCGCTTTGTTATTTGTTAGTTTCGCGTCCTACAGCCCCTGTCGCTTATGGTTGGTTATTGCAACTGAATATTGATATAGTTATCTTATCAAGCAATGACGTCATGGTAGCAAAAATGAATCTCTTCAAGTTAGGTAACACGTCTAGGTGTATGCAATAGATGCAGATTCTATTCTGTTTGGGTAAAATACTAATATTAATATTATATATTGATTTTCATTTGGTCATATATCACTAAGTTCCTTTTTTTTATTCGAACTTAAATTTTGATAGTATAAAGAACTTTCATTTCTATAAATTGCTAAACAAAACAGATTACATTTTAATTTTCTTCATCATATTGGAATATCTATTAACTTTACTTTCCGAGAAAGTTATACCAAGAATAGTCAATTTAGTATAAAAACATATTATTTATTTACATATGCACGTATTAATGTGATGTACACCTTTGAAATTGAAATATTTATTGTCAAATAATTCTATCCAACTAGTATTAAGAATGTATTAGTTTGTGAATACGGATGTTTTTTTTACTGTAACGAAAAAAGTACAGAAGAGATTTACATGAAACTTTATAATGATATCGCTTATACATACACGGCGTACATATGAATAGAAAATAGGTCTTAAATTCATATAAAATTGTTTTGTTTTTATAATTAGACTATAATATAAAATAAATTTTAGAGGGCGATGGTGTGTGTGTGCGTCGCTAGTTTATTATATATAAATTTAGTAGTAATATACAGTTAAGCCTTCCAGATTTTTCTGACCAGTTGTTTTAAAAATACATAGTTAAATCTATCTTATTAGAATGTGTTTTATTCAAAAATATTGCCTTCGTTAAGCGCTAAACTGAATGAAAAGTCACGTCTTCTATTTATTAACCGATACTTGTATTCGCATAAATTTGTTTTTTTAAATATAAAATGGTCTATCATTAAAATATATATATAAAAATACATTGAGTACACACATAATTTTCTTTAATCTAAAAAACAGACAAATTAAACTTAATATTTACTTAAATTTATATTTCCATTTCTTCGCTCTGGTGTCGAGGCTAAGCGCGGCGTTAATTTCCGCCACTCGACACAAATGTTTAGCAAAAAACTTGGGAACGGAGTGTCTTTACCTACCCTTATACTTAGTAGAAAGTGTGAAGCTGCAAAATAAAGTGAAAATATAAAATATATACACTTTATTATCTAGAAAGTTTCTGACGTTATCTTTTTGTTTTTCTTTAGAACTAATAAAAGCATTAGCGATGCCTAATGGAAGAACTATTACTTGCCACGTCTCTTAGTGTGACGTAATAGCAGCGTTAAAGTGCGAGTTCTTGTATCGTCGAGTAAACAATACGTGATTTATGTATAGAAAATATATAATAATGTGTTTGACGCCTATAGTACTTGTATCTACAATGTATTGGAGTAGGTAGTGAGTTCATATTTTGCAAGGTATTTGTTATTGTTATTGAGGGATTGAGTAAAATTGACTGGTTGTGAGTTCGTCGATATGCAATCGAGGTAATGAAATATTTTTTTATATTTATATTTTCTATTTCTTCGCTCTGGTGTCGACGCAAAACGCGGCGTTTAGTTCAGCCTCTCAATGCCTTCAGAACTCGGCAGAAAGTGAGGAACAGAGTGTCTTAACATTAGGTTTCCTCAGCCTAGCCTGCTGTGTGCGAGATACAGAGTGAAGTTGATTTATTTGTTATTTGTTATTAAGCGAAAGCGCAGTGGGATAGCGGTTGACTGTTACAGCGATAGTTGTGAATTTGTTCTCATTCTGTGTATTTTTTTTATTCTCTACTCCGGTAAAAAAGAGCGCGAGGGTTGAGTTCCGTTATTCAACACGCTCGGACTCGAGTATATTACTAGGTTATCTTTGTCCACCCTGTGCTATGCGGAAAAATCGTGAAGGCAAAATATAATATTAATACAAATAAAAATTTCCAAATATAAATGATAAATTGTTGAAAAATAAAATAAAAGTTACGCTGCTGGCGCTACGTAAAAAGGTGTTGTTTTATGCATGGAATTCTGTGTGTCCGTATAGTGGATATAAGTACTTATTTAAAGACTCATAGCTATTGCAAAGGTATTTCCCCGGTCACACAAAACACTCCACTTCAAAACAATAACAATATTAGTTATAATACATTTTATAAATAATAAACATGGTAATACCCAATTATTATTTATCATTTTGTTTTAGTAACGATAATCAATGAAAAAGTCGATTAAGGAAATAATCAATCAATTTATCCTCAATCATATTTTGATTTAATGATTGTAAAGATATTTAATGTTTATGTTTAGTATTATTCTGGTTCTTAATGTAAAAAATAAAAAAATAAAATAATGTAACTTGTACTAATATTGCCTCTCAACACGCAATGCCTCCAGAACTCGGCGGAAAGTGAGGAACAGAGCGTCTTAACACTAGGTTTCCTCAGCCTAGCCTGCTGTGTGCGGGATACTATATCTAAATCTGAATGTTATGTTTTGACTTGTTATATTTCTGTATTGACTTGCTATGATAATACTAACTTGATTTGACTACCATTACTAATTTGGTAAATAGAATATAAGTTTAATTCATAACAAAATAATATTAGTTTTCGTTATTGTAGTAAATTGGCGAATTGATATTGTGTTGGCAATAAATGTGGTTTTCTAAAATTGTCGATCTTTAGAAGAGACACCACTACTTAATAAACACTCGAGTTATATTCTCTCCATTTTTATGGGTTATTACATATTTAATAAAACTGTATGTCAGGCCAACTCTAGCCTAAATATTTCATCTCCTCGAGTGGGGATCGAACCCACAACCAGTCGGTTTTACAATCACACTTCGTGCCGCTGCGCCACGACTGGCCTCAAACTAAGACTTTCTCATCAGAAAAGCTTTTTGGCATCTTGTATATGCCCTTAGCGGTCGTTTTATTCAACAAGTGAGTACTTGGTCAGACCTATGTTGAATATTTAAGTAGTTTCAGCCCCGAGGGTTGAAACTTTGAACATTTTGGAGTAGCAGAGCTTGTTATCAAAGGAAGTATGTTAGTATAGAATGTGTTATACATATTTGTAGAATTTTTTAAGTCTTTCTTCCTTTCTAATTGCCTTGTTTAATTATCATTTACAATAAACATTGTTGGGTTTTTATGTAGTTGTAAATATATTATTATAACTGTTTCTTTATAGCATTCTAAGAAAACGGTAGATTTCAGAATGTTTTTCGTATTCTTGTGAGTATGGACCTATCTATTAGGTAGAGAGAGCCGGCTTCTTAGCCTTGTGAATTGTTTATAAGATCTTGAAAATCTCTATATAACACCCGAACACATCCGTGACTTAATATGTCAATAAAAAAAAATGAATTTTAGAACGAATTCTTAATATTAAATAAAATAATAATTCAATTTTACATCATATTATACAAAATATAAAAAAAAATCCAATAACTTATAACAAGCTCCATTACATAAATAGAAGAAATCCATTTTATTTTCCAATAAAAACGTACGCAAATATCCGCATAACTCCAATAAAACTCGAGCATTGCGGTGTCGATCCATCATGATTCATGATGAAATACATCGGGTGAAAGACTAAATAAACCGAGCCATTTATATACTTTGTCGTCTTATATATTACTTATATTTATTAATTTTATGAAGGAAAATATTGGAGATTTTTTATAATATTTTAAATTGCTTTTTAATCATTATATCAGTATTATCACCTTCAGGCTGTATCCCGCACACAACAGGGTAAGCAGAGGGAACCTAGTGTTAAGACACTCCGTTTCCCACTTTCCGCCCAGTTCAGAAGGGATTTTGTGTTGAGTGGCAGAACTCAACGCCGCGCTTTGCTTCGACACCAGAGTGAAGAATTCAAAATATAAATTTATTAAATATTTCATCTCCTCGAGTGGGGATCGAACTCACTACTAGTCGGTTTTACATTCACACTTCGTGCTACTGCGCCACGACTGGCCTCAATTAAATTGCTTTTTAAAGTGAATATAAATCAAATATTTATAATCCGGTACAATTTTCACAACATAAAACATATGTATTTAAATAAAAAAATATTTACGATAGTAAAAAATCGAGGCCACGGGCTACGGTGACGTAGGGACACTATGTCAAACTGTAATGGTTGTGAATTCGTTTTCCACTCTATAGGAATGAGAAAGCGATGAATGGAGAGTCTTGACACTAGGCTATCTGTATAATATATATATCATACCAACCTAAAGAACCTACTCACTCCATTCCCAACGTTTTGCCCAATTGCCTTTACGTATTGAGTGACGAAACACAACATCCATTAGAGCAGAGAATAGAAATGTTCGTCCTCCCATGTGCGGTCGAATCCGCAATTTGCGCGTCCCGATATCCACTATAAAAACTTTAATTTCAGTACAAAATCAATGACATACACACCGACAAAGCCACAGGGTACCACTAGTCCATTCAGCTAATAGCATTAAAGCCTGCCCTAATTGCCTCAAAAGCAATATATAAATTCCCATAACAACTATGGGAATTCCTCGGCAAGTGTACAACTACGTATATTGTTTGGAAACTTGTACAAACTTCGGGCCCAAGTTCCAGTTGTAATTCGATAACAAAGTTGTTTCACCCAATCTATTATATTCATACTGATATGTATCCATATATTTGCCAACGAGAACCGTGGCTGATGAAAGAAATATGAAATTATATTGAATATGAGGGGCGTTGAATTCTACCACTCAACACGCGATGCCTCCAGAATTCGGCAGAAAGTGGCGAACAGAGTGTCTTAACAATAGGTTAAGGAAAAAAATATTTATATATGTTTCTATCTTTATTTAAAAACAATATGAGAATGCTGATTTCTAATAATGTTTTAAAGGGAGTTTGTTCTATGCTCGAATCGCCACTTTGAACCTTTGAACTAAGATGATAAAAAACAAAACGTATTTTGTGAAAATCTTCAACAAAATCTCAGTACTTATTACTCAAATAATCAAAAGAAAAAAAAAGTATAATAAAAAAAGCGGGCAGTATGAAAAGTACTTCTAGTAGAATAATTAATACAAGTTTCCACAATAGTTGAACATATTTTACCTATCTTGGAAATATTTTATCAAGAAATATTGAAGTATGTGCACTCTAGATTATGAAAATTGTTGTTTACGAACTTGATGCTTGACTGCAACATAATGATTTTAAATATTTACATAATTGTGGTTAAATGTTACATTATCTGATGGTAAATGCGATGGTTGTGGGTTTGGTTCCAACTAGTGAGAATGAATTTTTACCAGTTGCTAGTCTGGTAAAAATGCAAATGCATGGCGTTGCGTTCCATCACTCTACTTTAAATGTCTCGAATACGAATAGCTGAAAATGGAGAACGGAGTGTTTTACTAAGTTCTGTTTGCTCCCTTACCATTCATATATAAGGAAAAGCGTAAAGCTGAGAAAAAAAGAATAAGAATTAAAGAGTCCAGAATCCAGAAAATCTATTCAAATTTATTTACACCCATTGCCGCATCTATACCTATTTATATTACAATATTCAGTGAGCTACGCCATAATCATTTAGAAAATATCCTTAGCTTTAACAGCCATTGTTAAATATAGCTAGTATTCGGGGAGACCTTCCCAGATTTATCCATTATTCATTGTTGGCTTTCTCCCAAAATGACTTATCATTGACACCCCACCCTGTGCCAATGTGACATAACCACGAGTCTAAAATCGTATGAAAATGGATTTTATTTTTAAAAGAACCGGCTTTTGGCAAGGAGCTATTAGCCAAAAGGTCCAAATTAAAAGAAATGAAAGACGTTTAAAGGAATTTAGGTAAAAAATAAAAAATATATTTATACAGTAAAAGTGCCCTGTCACTATTGTCAGCAGTTTTGTTTTGTAAGCTTTTAGCAGTGTCCCGCTCATAGTAGGGTAGGCCGGCGTAACTTTAATGTTGAAGCTCAGTGTTGAGATACGCCGAATTCAGGAGGCATTGTGGATTGAGTGGGGGAACTTAAAGCTTTTTTTTCCTTGTTATCAGACCTAGGCAAGCCATATTAAGTATTTCATTTTCTTGAATGGGAATTGAATCTTGTGGATTCAATTCCCATTCAAGAAACGCTTACGGTCCCCTGTCGCGCTTACGGTCGCACATTTGCGCCCGTGCCCCAAGATTGCCCTTGATAATGATATCAACATAAACACCATTATTTCCTATTAAATACTAAATTTATTTTATTACTAGTTACTTTATTACTTCTAGAATATGTAATACATTACATGTTCTTGAAGTAATTTGAAAATTTAGTATGAAAATGATTTATAAAACCTTTTTACCTCATAGATTTTTTTTGCTTTCAGGTAGCAAAGTGCACGAAAGCAAAAGAAAAGACTACCGTTTAAAAATTCAACAAAAAGTAAGTACGTAGCAGTAACTATAAGTATTTACCGACGTGCCTTAGGGGACGTTAAAACGTAGTTTTTTCTTTACACAAATGACCGACCCCTTGGACTAGGTGTGGAAATACAGTTTTTTTATTGAAACTTAGATACTGTTATTTATTTTTAACATTTTATGTTACTTAAAATGAGAATTTCTTTCTGCTTGAGTGTGCATATGCGTTTGTTATTATTATTGGCATTTCATATGTGGATTAGAATCGGAAACTGCGATCTAAAATTATGAAAAATCAAGAGCTATATTTATAGTTTTACGCATGAAACGCACGCACGAAACTGATATTGTATTATTTTCAGAATATTAAATGTATTTCTTTGTGTCAAACTTTTATTAGCCTCTATTAATATACTGAAATGCAGAGGTACGAGCTTGCACCTGTAAACGTGATGGTTGTAAGCTCGATTTCCACTCGGAGGTATGCAGTATTTAATATTTTTATTTCCTCGCTCTGGTAACGAGGCAAAACGCGACGTTCATTTTCCACTCAACAACCAATTCCTCGAGGATTCGGGAAATAGGGAACGGAGTGTCTTAACAATTCTTGTATATCGCTATCTTGACTCTTTTCATGTATTTCAAAGCCTAGAATAACGAGAAAATACTTAAAGGTATTTTTTTTGCTTAACAAACAAAACTATATTATGTTCAAAATAAAAAAATCCTTTTCCTATACTCTAATGAATAAACATCTCGAGTTGATTGCTTGCTTTTTTTAAATAGAAAAGAGATTTCGCTTTGTAAGCTGTCATTTTGCTTCACGTGGATAAAATATCCTATTTTGCAGCGGTAAACAGTAACGCTTTGACATAAAAGGAACATAACTATTCTTTATTATGTCTGTCCTCATTTTAATTTTATTAGAAAAGCTTAGAAACGGAAACTATTATTAATATTTTTTGTATTAGAATGAATAACGCTAAAATGATTATTTGCACATTTGGATTTCTTCTTTGATAATAATTAAAAAGAGGAATTTAATAATTTTTTTAATTTATAATTTAATACGATATTTGCTTTCTAACAAGGTCACATGAAAAATTATTTAACAATCACTATCCTGCAAAAAAAAAATCTCCTACTTTTTTACAATTCAAAATATTTAAAAATACTTGTGAGTATATTTACAAAGATTAAAGAATCTAACTAACTCTCATATATATTTTTAAAAATGTGAAGATTGCAAGCTTGTATACTTATTTAGAAAACCGACCAGGACCTGGTCGGTTTCCAGGCGCGGGTTCGAGTTCCGCTACGTTAGAAATTTTTATACGTTTTCTAAATAAGTATTTTTCTTTCCTAAGTGTCGAATAACACTATACACAATTATTTAAAAATATTGCAAGTATATACTTATCAATTAATTATGAGAAGAATCCACAACGATAATAATATTTTTCGTATTTTTCTTTGTCTACATATTGTAGAAAAAAGAGAATGCCTAGAAACTTATTACTATGTTATCCAGTTTCCGCCTACTCCACAAATTCTAGAGACTTTGGATAGCTTGGAGATCAATGCTCGGTATCAAACGAACAATCAACATTACTTTATAAAGATACCTATCATACTTATATAAGTCCACACGGTGTTTATGAGGCCAGTCGTGGCGCAAAGGCTCAAGCGTGACCGTCAGCGCGACAGCCTCGATTCCCAATCGAGTAGATTAAATATTTCATATTTTCATTTTCTTTGCTCTGTTGTCGAGGCAGAGCGCGGCGTTGAGCTCCTTCACTCAACACGCAATGCCTCCAGAATACAGCGGAAAATAGGGAGCGGAGTGACTTAACACTAGGCTCCCTCTGTCTTATAGGATAGGATAAGGACTCGCTTACCGAGGAGTCCGTACCAATTTCAGGATGGTAGTTAACGCAAAGCAAAATCTATTCATAAATGTCTATCTTTTGATTGCGTTCATTTAAAAGCTTGCTTTGTTCTGTATGTACCATTATTAATATCAGCTTGAAACCTCCTTGCGTTCTCGAGATAAATGATTTTGACAGACCGACAGACGCTCACGAAACTGGTCCTATAAGTAGTTTCGGTTTTACCTTTTGATGTGCGTAACCCTAAAAAGTAAATATATTATATATAGGAAAACTCAATATGTCTGCAGTATATTAGCTCTGAGACAAAATGCTTGTTCTGTAAAGTGATCTGACGACATAGGCGTGGGTCGTAGAAAGCGATAGCTATCGTTAATCATGTTTTGCTCAATTAATCGTGGGTATTCCAGATCAAAAGTAGGAATGGAACACTGCAAGGATATGTGTTATATAGCTGGTTCGATTTGTGATATGATCTAGGTAACTTTTCGTAGATTAATATTTGTATAGGTCCTATATGGGGATGATAAACAAATACGAGTACATATAAATAATTTAGTTATTAAGGCTAATACCTAAAAAAGTCCCATGACATTTAAGTTATAATTCTTATTAAATTTCAGTTGTGGTCACAGTAAACGCGACAGGTTGTGGGTTCGATTCTCATTTGAGTAAATGGGAATTAATTATATTTAACAAAAACAAAGCGTGGCATTGAGTTCCACCATCAATATGCAATGCTTCCAGAATTCAGCGGGATTTTTTACCACTTATAAATTGAACTCGTCCGTTATATAAAGAAATACGAAAGCAACATTAGGGGTGCATACAAAACCGTAAAATTGTACTTATTTGAATCTCTAAAAGCTTTGCACTTTGTTACTAAAATAAACATCTTCTTTCTTTACATAATATGAAGCAAAGTTGCTTTTGCGTGTATTCTAAAACTGTGGCGTTAGTGGGTTTGATTGCCATTCAGGGGCTGAAATATTTAATACTTTCACTTACTCGCTCTGACAACGAGGCAAAGCATGACGTTGAGTTCCGCAAATCAACACGCTATACATGAAGAATTTGGCCTAAAGTGGGAAACTTCTTAATAGGAACGGAGTGTCTTAACACTAGGTTACTAGGTTCCGTGTGCCTTCCCTGCTATATGCGGAATAGAGCTAGAAGCTAAAACCGTTGTTCTCCACATATAGGTAGTAAATCTTTGAAACTGCAGCAGGGATTTTATTGCGGCTTATACTAATAGATTGAGTGATTCCAGAGAACATTTATATGAATATAATATTAAGTTAAAGCCGAATATAGAATATTTACATTTATACATCGTAAATACTGTACGTATTTTTAAGTTTACGTCACTACGGTAAATAGCACAATGGGTACGTATGTGTAAACATGTAAACAATGTAGCTTCACGCTGTATCCCGCACACAGCAGAGTAGGCAGAGAGTGTAATAGTGTTAATACACTCCTTTCCTCACTTTCTGCTGAATTTTCGAGGAATAGCGTGTTGAGTGGCAGAACTCAACGCCGCGCTTAGCCTCGACACTAGAGCGAAGGAAATGGAAATATAAATTTAAGTAAATATTTTCATCTCCTCGAGCGGAGATCGAACCCACAACGAGATGGTTTTACAGTCACACTTCGTGCCACTGCGCCACGACTGGTCTCAAATACACTTGCATTAATATATTTTGAATTAGTTCTTATAGTATGTAAAATTTACAAATATTTCTCATTGAGAAATTCTATTAACTAAAAAATTCACAGCGATTCGAAGCATTCTTTAAAACATTAATCCTGCCCACGTCGTTTTTATTCATACTCAATATAAAAATGCTTAAAAGGGTTAACTTTTTGCGGTTTCTTTAATAAAAAAACTGTATACAATTTTTAATATACGCATTTAATTATATTACGAGTTAAAGTAGCAATTCATTTTAGCGTTAGTAGAAATGTATTTGTATGGTTTTTTAATATACAAGATTCTTATTTAGACGACGATTATTCAAAGATAAAATTTTATGAATAAATATATATTATTTAAAATAGCTTCCTATATATGATATTATTAATAGGATGATTGATAATTTTAATTAATTTTTTAAAATTATTTTTTTAATTAAATCAGTCATTAGTTTAGGGGATACGTGACGGACGGACACACATATTTTTCCTATCTACACGTGTACAAACTAGCATGCTAAACATCATGCCACAGTCAAGTCGTTCAACTGATTAAGATAAACGATAGGTTATTTAGAATGGGCAATTGTCGACTGGCGCAGGCCATTATTTAAAACATTAAAAATTAGAATAACTGTAAATGGCAGAAAAGCTATTAGCGTGCGTTGTAGTCGGTATGCATAACGTTTTCTAGAAAAATGCTGTTTTACATGTATTATGTATTGTTTATATTGCGATTTATGAAAAAATGTTTATACATTCTTAGAAGATTTTAAATTTGAAATTTCAATTACCAATTTACGTAATATAAACGATTTTCCATTTCAGTTTCCTGTGGATATAAAAAAATTTTGAAATCTACCTTTTCAATTATTTTTTTTGTGAATGTTTACAGCGTTGTTTTGCGTTGCTTTTATCTTTTGAGATATTTTACAATTTTAAAATATGGGTAAAATTTGATAGTTCGGAAAAGTTCGGAAGGTTGATGACAGTGAACGAGGCGAAAGAGGTATGTAAAGACCTTAGCATTTAGCGCTTCGTTCTCTCTGACTACCCCGCTAGGGATAAAACGTGAAGTTATGTATATATGTATGTAAAAAATGATAAAATACGGATCTCTTTTTCACTCTGTTCTCCTCTTTCAATTCATTTTGCAGACATTGCGTTAGTTAAGTAGCGCAAATCCTAACAAGTTTCTAGTAGAAATAGAAACTACAACCATCGTGATTACAGTCAGAAAAAAAATTATAACACAATGTATTAAATTTATTAGTCTAAATCAGTTTTTTTAAATCTAGTACGGGGCCAAATAAAACTCCTTTAATTGCCACTTTGAAACGTAAACGATGACATCTGTTTCATTTATCTCCATTAGATTTTCATTATAATCTATTACTTACTGTAAAGTTCTGTTATATATTGTTTTTTTAATCTGTAAAGAACACAAAACATTTTTTTTATTTCTTTCTTAAAAAATAAATAAATCTATGACGATTTAAATTTTGTTTTTATAAAAAAAAACGAATATTGTACTTTTCGGTATACTTAATAGTATCTTTTTCAATAACTGTAATGAATCTTAAAATGTATATTTTCTTTTATTTATTTATATTTATTTAAGAACAGTCGTGGCGCACGGGCACAAAGTGTGACTGTAAAACCGACTGGTCGTGGGTGTGATCCCCACTCGAGGAAATGAAATATTTGTTTACATTTATATTTTTTTATTTCGTCGCTCTGGTGTTGAGGCATAGCGCGGCGTTGCGTTCCGCCACTAAACATGTAATGCCTCCAGAACTCGGCAAAAAGAGGGGAACAGAGTGTATTAACACTAGGTTCTTACTAGGTAAAAATAAATTAAATTAATTCAGCGTAAAGCTGATTTAATTTAATTTATTTGATTTATTTATAATAATAGGCGAACGAAATGTTTGATTTGGTTTATTATTTGAATCTAAACTGGTCATCACCATTAGGTTATATACCAAGAAGTAACAAGCATATTCATTACATGAGATGATGTACAAGATGATGATATAAACTGTTAGTTCATGTTCTAAGCAATAACTATTATATCGAATTGACTATTTTATACGTATATTTGGCTTGCAGTGTTAAAATGAACCTCAGCTCAGTGTGTTTTATTATTTATATAACAATTAATATTTAAATAGTATTAATTTATCTTTAATAATATTATAAGATTGAAGAGTTTATGTGATTAAACTCACTGATTTGGAATTATTGGTTGGAATTACTTTTTGTTTTGCTTTTGATAGTCTTTTTATCGAGGTAGGCGATAACAACGCCTGAAATTTTTCGACCTAATATAACTGCGGTAAGAGAAAAAGTGTCTTTTTTAATATGAAGGCCAGATATATATTAGCGTTTTTGCCATTAAATGCGATGGATCCCCCATGTCGCAGGTGTTGAGGGAGCCAAGTGTGATGATTCGCCACCCAACCATGTTGAGTGAAAGAAATCAAAGAAATCAACATATTAAATAATTCATTTTCTCGTGTGTGTGGGGGACGAAACAACAAGGTGTCGCGTTTACAGTCACACGCCGTGACTGGCCTCCCGTATATTTTAAATTATACCGCAAAAATGGGGATTTCGGGGAACATTATATTATGTAAAAAAAACTGTACCTATCCGTTAATGGATCGCGTGCTAGGCGTCTCGATTAATAAAATAAAGCCACTTTAGTAAGGCAATTCTAAGACTTCATGTTTTTCATTAAGAAATATTATTTTTGGCTCACAAATTACACGTTTACTGCCTTTTTAACGTTTTTAATATTTTTCGTCAACGTTATTTTTTTCCATATTATTATTATAAGCCAAGCTGGCATGTGCTCTACTAATGTGTGATAAGTAGTATACGCGATGGTTGTCGCTTCAATTCCAATTTGGTGACTTGTTTTTAGGTGCATATTATATAAATATTTTCGTTTCCTAACAATACAATGTCAGTTGATGAATATAATTTTATTACTTGCCTGCACATATGCTACAGCAAGACGTACAACAAAAGTAAACCTGAAAGAACATAATCGATATATTCCAAAAAAAATTGGGTTGTAATCTAAAATGCACTTGTTATCTTTCTTTTGAAATTATTTGTATTAAGCATCTAATATTTTTCAACTATTCGTGTTGTCCTGCGCTGCAAGAAAAGCAAAATCTTGTCATTGCTTTCTATATTTTCCACCCGAACTTAAGGCTATTATTATTCGTTTTACGCCGTATCCCACACATAGTAGGATAGAACAGGGAACCTAGTGTTAGGACGCTCCGTTCCTTACTTTAGTTTTGGTGCCATAGCGAAGAAATGAAGGTATTAAGAAATAATAATTAATACCCTCACGTGGGGTACGAACCCACAACCGTCGCGTTACAGTCACATTCACGACGATCTTATATTAATAACTTTATGAATGAAAAGACTTATTATTTCCATCACATTTCATTTCCTATATGTTTTTATATTCTAAGACAGCACATTGTGTACCTTTCAGTTCGTATTACTATAGACTTTTATTGAGACAATACGTAGCAGACAGCTTCCAATGACACACTTTGACTTGAACAGAAGCAATAAAAAGACAGTACTAAAGAATACTATTCAATAAATAGAAAAATATATCAGGTTTACAGTTTTTCCAGCATCTGGGAAAAATACTCCATGGAACGTGGGAACTTTCTATTCCATTTTTGAGACTGTGAGTGTGGAGTTTTTGAGACATTGCGGCGGTGATGACAAAGTTATAAAATAATGATTGATTTTCGCAAGAGTCCCTGCGTACGCCTCAAATAACCATGTTATTCGATACAGCATAACTTTGTATTGATTGCCAGTTAAAATAGAATCCAACACCTTGGCATATATTGAAGTATTATAAATTTTTTTTTCCTCTTAATTTGGAAGCGGAAATATATTGTAAAATATATTGTATAACACAATTATTTGTACAGCACTAGCAAATGAATGGCTTGTCCAAAACAGCATACCATATTTTTTGTTTAAAATAGCAACAATACGGTGGATAAAAACTTTGTTTTTTCGACAAACATAAATGTAATGTATTGTTAGCAAACTCGTGTAAAAGTGGGTAGCTTTAAGTAAAAAAGACCATAAAAAGACCATAAAAATTTCCAAAACATTATGAAACTTGCCCTTTGCGGGCAACTAAACTTTGCAAAGCCAGTTTTTGTAGTTATATAACATTTTTCTAAACAAAATAGTACGAAGCTAGTCTAGAGAGAAGCCGATTCGAACGAAATTTGTGCCCCAAAATTCGAGTTGCCCTCTTCTCGTCAACCCTAACATTAAAAGCACAGTCATCGTCAATCAATCAGCTGTCCCATTCAGTAATGGATCCAACCTAAATATAACTGGTCTTAATTGTTAAGAAATCAAATAGGCGCTGAAAATCTAGTGTGAACGATATAAAACTATAGTAAAGATTTTGATTATTATGTAGATAAATATTTTTAGTCTTAATTTCAAAAATAACATAGCTATATGTTATTATAACAAAATTATAAGTAAAAACTAAATTATATTTCCTTTACAAGAAACGAGTTACGGTGTTGTAACTGATTCGATAAAAACTGATTTGATAAAAGTATTACAACTGATTCGATAAAAATGTAAATATTAAGTGAAATGAATAAAATTTCAATCCAAACCATACCACGCGACTATTAAATTACTTGAAAAAAAAATCATTTTCATTTGCCTTTTCCACAAAGTTTTTGTTAAAATATTACGTATAATCTATATTTTTATTAAGATGAGATACGTACACGCAATTAGTTACATATATTAGATACATTTATTTTGTTTAGTTCCACACTGTGTGCCGTGTATATCAGGGTATGCTGAGGGAACCTGGGAATCTAGTGTTATGACACTCTATTCCTCCTATTAAGGAACTTAAGTCACGTTTTGTTTTATTACAAGATCGAAAAATGAAAATATGAAAGGTTCTGTTCTCCGAGCGGCAGTCGCATCCTCAACTGTCGCGTTTACACACGCTTGTGCCTCTGCGCCTCGATGGCCTCAATATAATATAATTATGTTACACCAATTTTATTACTTAATAGAAAATATTTATATAATCTTTCGAAATTCTTTTCGAGTAATTTTCAACTTTTCATTATTAATTAAATTTATCATCCTCCCTTACACAAAATATACATTCATAATAATGATTTTAATCAAGTATATATATTAATGGGCAAAGGTCCTTTGTTAATTTTAATTAAAGCAAGGGCGTCATAAAAGTTATAATTTTGATGAGATATGCTCGTTGTAAAGGAGATAAAGGAAAATGCTTAGAATTTTTAGTATAAAATTTTTGTATTAACATTTTTTGCTACATTCATTTAATAATGTGAGCTAAGTCCCGTAAATAGCAGGGTATGCACAGGAAACATAGGCTTAAGACACTCCGTTCGCCACTTTCTATCGATTTTTTCGAGGCATTGTGTGTTGAGTGGCGCCGGGTCTTTGCCTTGGAGCTAGAGTGAAGAGAAACAAAACTAAATTTAAATAAATATTTCATTTCCTCGAGTGGGAATCGAGCCCATAATCAGTCGTGGTTACAGTCACACACTTATGCCCCTGCGCCACGACTGTTCCGAAACATACAGTAATAGAAAAGATAGATTTCGGAGAAAAGATGGATTTTAGAAGACTCTTTTAGTCAGTTGAAGTAAATCAAAAGTATTAAAAACAGAAAAAAAACAAGAATATTTTTTCTCTACTTTTAAACGGAGAGAAAATAAAAGAAAAAAAAAGATAATAAATAATCATTAATAAGTAAGCACAGTTTTAGATTGACTTCAATTTTCAATGAAAGGTTTGAGCTATAAAATTTATCGCAACTGTTATCCATACTTATCTATACATTTTTACCTTTCAGTACAAATCATGAAATATGTACTAACATCAGTCTTTCGCCTCGCCTGTTACATGTTAGGGAGGGTACGCATATAAAGCCGGTTGTACACAGTAGGTACAACATAATAAATGTATTTGTGTATATTTTTCAGTTCCAGAATATATATAAATTTAATAAAAACTGTAGCAATATAGATACATATATGCTGGTATCTTTTGGTTGCGTTGAGTTTTAAGCTAGATTTTTCTATGCTTTAAGGGACCATAGACCAGAATATTCTCCACGCGACCTCGATATAAATAATTATGACTGACGGAAAGACGGAAAAAAAAGTGATCCTATACATTTTCACCTTTTGAGTACTGTACCTAAAAAGATGTTCAAGTACGAGTCGGATACGCCTATCAAGAGTAAATCCAACGGAAGGTAAAATTTATAAAATTCGAAAAACTTAAGTTTGCTTATATAGAAAAAAAATAAGTACATAACAATCAATGTGTCGAATTATTTATTTTCTTTATTTTTTATGTAAGTTGTCTTTATCTCGAAATTTTATAAATATATGTTGTATGGCCAGTCGTGGCGCAGAGGCACAATGTGTGACTGTAAAACCGACTGGTTGTGGGTTCGATCCCCACTCGAGGAGATGAAATATTTATTTAAATTGATACTTCCATTTCTCCGCTCTGGTGTCGAGGACAATCGCGGTGTTGAGTTATCCCACTCAACACGCAATACCTCCAGAATTCGGCAGAAAGTGGGCAACGGAGTGTCTTAACACTAAGCTCCCTCTGCCTACCCTGCTGTGTGCGGGATACAGCGTGAAGCTGTATTATATGTACATAGCTCTACGGGAAGTAATATAAACTATAGATCTTCAACGATTGTATATTTTGATACTTCGAAGGTTAGCTTACAAGCTTTTTTTCTGTTCTGAAGACGAGATTTCAGATTTTTAAAATTAATTTCAGCTTGCTATCTTTATGTGATCTTGAGATAAACGGTTTCGACAGCCGGACG
The DNA here is from genome assembly GCA_917862395.2 of Heliconius sara. Lineage (NCBI taxonomy): Eukaryota > Metazoa > Arthropoda > Insecta > Lepidoptera > Nymphalidae > Heliconius > Heliconius sara. The sequence goes on along the minus strand of OU860798.1, from coordinate 3,827,595 downwards.
GACAGACAAACATACAGACAGACGGACAACAAAATAATCCTATAATATTTCCATTTATAGGTACTGAACACTAAAAACAACATTTTATTTGATTAATATATATGTTTTGTATTTACTTAAGACCAGTTAGCGTCAAAGCGACCACGTCACAGATGAAACCTGACCTTTTCAGTATACTGAAGCCCCACTCGATGTAACATCCGGTTCGTACAGCGCAGCGTGTATAGCGGACTTACAAAGCGTGACAAACGTCTCGCTGAGAGAGTCTTACGTTAGAGTTATTATTATTATTGCGGGTTGTGAATGGAGATTTATGTATAAAATATTTGAATGATTGAGTTATGTTATTAAAAATTTTTTTCTTCTTCATGCATGTAGCCGGGAATGTAGAGGGAGTTTAGTCTTAAGACATTCCGCTCCCCATTTAACAGCAAGTTCTCGAGGCATTTCGTGTTTCGTGGCGGAACTCAATACCGCGCTTTGCCTGGACATCAGAGTGAAGAAATTAAAATAATTGTGGGAATCGAACCCACAAGTTGTCGCCTTTACATTCAAACGTTTATTCCCCTGCGCTACGACTGGTTTCATTTATTAAAACTGTTTAAAAAAATCTAAAAACATCAAAAAATATATTAAATTTCTGCGATTTCCCAAATATTATTTTTCGTGTGTATAATTATGTTTTATTAAGCTATTAAATATTTTATCTATATATATAAAAGAACTTGTTTTGACTGACTGAGGTAAGACGCACGCACAGCCGTAACCGCTGTGCGTAGAAACGTGAAATTTGGACAGATGTTTATTTTTATAATCTGGACATCCACTAAGAAGGGATTTTGAAAAATTTTAACCCTAAAATTTTAAGGGTTGAAAGTTTGTATGGTTTTTTTTTAAAACAGCACCGATTCAAAGTAAAGTTCAGACTCTTTTAAATATTTCATTGGACACGTGTTCCATGGTTTATTAGAATTTACCCCGTAAGGGTTCAAATAAGGGGTTGAAAGTTTATATGTAAAAATCTTTAAATCGCCACCGATTTTTATAAAAATTTAAATTCAGACTCTTTAAAATATTTCATTGAACACGTGTTTGATGGTTTATTAGAATTTACTTCCTAAGAGTTCAAATAAGGGGTTGAAAGTTTATATGGAAAAATCTTTAAATCGCCACCCATTTTTATAAAAATTTAAATTAAGACTATTAAAAATATTTTATTGAACAAATGTTCCGTGGTTTTTTTAGAATTCACCCCTAAAAAAAAGGGTGGAAAAGCGGGCGAAGCCGCGCGCGCCTTCTAGTTTATAATAAAAAAAAAATTATAATAAACATAGAAATTAGCCTTGGTCTTATAAATTAAGCTACAGTAAACAAACTAATGGAACTTGAGTTCTTGTTGTGTCTGAAATTAAGCAATTAATTCAACAGTTATAAGGCCTTTATCCTTAAGTAATTAGGACGTAGTGCTTTCAGTCTTCTACTATAACTCCTATATAGAGATAAAACCGAGTGATCTTACAAGACTGTTTTAGATCAAAAATAAAAATTAAGACTCCTGTGGTACAGTAGCACAGTGTCTGATTATTAGCATGTTGGTTGTGAGTTCGATGCTCTTTTGGGAGAATGATTTGTTGTTAATACCAAGCCGTAAGAAGAATAAAGCGTAACTATGTGTTCCGCCAGTCTAACACGCAATGTCTTCAAAATTGGTGAAAGTAGAGTCTTAACAATAGGTTCCCTCTACCTACCCTACTGTATGCGGAATACAGTGTGACGGCATACAATATAACAACATATAACCCTAAAAACTAAATAAATTACAACAGGCAATTAAAAAAGGTTGTTCATTTCGTACCAATTTCTCTCGCGTTTACAACTCAATTTTGAGACCACGTTTAATTTATGTGAGTAAAAATGTTGGTTTAAACGGACTAGCGCCGGACGTCCGGGCTTTGTGGTAAGGGTAAACGAGGGTAACGTTTGGGACGTGGGTACCTTCTGACAGAAGGGTTAAATTTACTAAAGATTTTCAAAGGACTGTTGCGTGAACACTTTAATTTTACTGGTCTTTGGAAATATTAAAGAAAACAGTTTGAATTTTATCTAAAATTGAAATTGGTTAGTATATATATATTACGTTAACAAAAATATTGAAAATATGAATTTATTTTTAATTCACTATAATATATAATTAACGACAAAGCTTGGACTTCAAACATAACAATGTTTTATGCTACAGTCTGTCATAAATACTTAGAGAAGTCAATTAGCGTTTAACTAACATAAAATAAAATAATTCGGTATGATTATATCATTAATTTACATCTAAGTGTAGATTTAAAAAAATACCCTTAAAGGCAGCGGAATCGTCGTGGCATAGCTACACAGAGTCTGACTATAAACGAGACGGTGGTAGGTTCGATTAAAATCTCGGGATATATTTTTTTCCATTTTCCCACCCTAGTAAGAACACAAAGCACGGCGTTATATCAATAACTAACGTGTGGGAAACGAAGTGTCTCAACACTATATTCCGTTCTGCCTTCCTTGCTATATACGGGTGAAACTGTGAAGCTAAAAAAAGAGAGACATCGATCACTATAAGTAATTAATTCTTTCTCATAATAAGTTTCTCTTACAACATACTCCACAAATTACATTTATGAAATATATTAGTTCTCCGCAAGGAACTTTAACTAGCTCTAATATATCATCACTTACAAAATTTCAAAAGCACTTAATTGCATCTAATTACTCCACACCGACACTTTCGTTTACACGACTACTATGTTATTATATTGGTTTCATACAAGCAACCGGCTAAGTTGTAAATATTATAAATTTTGAAGGTTTTTAAATTAAATTATGTATAGCAGTTATTATGCTTTTGATACTAGTGGTATACTCGCGTCTTGGCTCGTTCATTTATACAATGTTTTTGCTGCATTTTGTGTGAAATTCGTGGCGTAATCTAAATTTATAGAGTTTCTCGCGCGGACGTACAATTAGGAAATTTGGCAACATATAAAACAAACAAAGAGAAAAGTCCGAAAAGTGAAAAATCCTAGTTATTTCATATAAAAAATCATTAAAAACTTATATATTATTACAAGTTTTCGCTACAACTTTATAATTTCAGTTCATTTAAAATGAGTGCGCATACGCCTGTTAGGGAACCCCCGGTATAAGTCCAACCCGAACTTAATTAGCTTTTTTTTTCTTGGTGCTCAACGTGAGCAAAATATTTTCAAAATGATTATTAGGCATTTTAAATGTAAATGTTTTTACAAAACAAGTTTTTCCTTGACTTGTATTGTATGTATTCACGCGATAGGCTGTCTGTGATATTTTATATTTGATTATATCAAGATTTTTGTCCGATATGTAAAAGAATGGTAAAATATATAAATTTAGCTTCATTTTTAGTTAATTGTAACCTTGACGACATACCCAAACTCAGTTTATGATGGTTTTACATGACACAATTATTTGATGCTGTCGTAACGTGAGGAAGAATACCTGATCGTATACAATGGCCCCTCGAAGAATTGTGGAGAACGGTAAACGTTAACACAATGTTCTTTACATTATAAACATGACGATGGGAATAATAATTAATTGTACAAATTAGAAAAGTTTTTAATGTGTATTATAAGACCACTTGTGTAAAATTGCATAAATCCCTGTAAAGGTCAACCCTCATCTGCCAAGTTTCTAAATGACTATTCAACTTTATGAGAACAAACTAAAAGGTGAAATCAAGAGCGACCTTTGTTTTACATAAAATATATACAATATAGTATATGTTACTGTTATTGTACTGCAAGTTACAAATTTTATAATAATTTGTTTTTTCACGCTGTATCCCGCACACTGCAGGGTAGGCAGAGGGAACGTAGTGAAAGACACTCCGTTCCCCACTTTCTGCCGATTTTCGGAGGCATTGCGTGTTAAGTGGCAGAACTAAACGCCGCGCTTTGCCTCGACACCAGAGCGAAGAAATGGAAATATAAATTTAAGTAAATATTTCATCTCCTCGAGTGGGGATCGAACCCACAACCAGTCGGTTTACAGTCACACCTTGTGCCGCTGCGCCACGACCGGCCTAAAGCCTTTTTTTTTCTAGATGTAAAACGTAGTAAGCCCCCGTTTGTCCCGTTCCCATAGGTATTTAGAGAAATCTTCTATGAAGGCTAATTTAATTAAGAAAAATATCTTTTACTCTTGCTTTCAAGATATGAATCCAGAACCACTGCGTACAATACAATACATGACGCCACCGTCAATTGTCTATTTTATTATTTCAGCAATTAAATATATTTTATATGTTATAGTTTATATGTAAATTACATTATTTTCTAAGTCAATAAAATACAATGTGTCGTAATAACAATTATACTTGTTTCAGGTGAACAAATAAGCATAAATATTGTGAAAGAAAATAAAATGGTAAGTGCGTATGAATGTCAAAATTATTTACATTATATAAAAATAGTAGAAACGTACTGTGCTGTGGAGGTTTTTATTCAACTCTTATCTTAATATTATATTTAAATACGAAACTTGTTACGTCAGTCAATCGTCAGAATGATTTTTAATTAAAATCTACTTATATATCTGTCTATCCACAAAGGAACCTGTTGTTAGGGACGCTATGTTCCCAACTTTCCGTCTGATTTTCTTAACGCCGAACTCTAAATATAATTGTAGTGATTGTCCCCGAGTGGAAAACGATAGCCGAAGTTTAGCTGATTGACTCACGTGAGAATGAAAAAAAAATGCTTAGGTAGTTTGGGCATGTTGTTTGGTGACGAAATAATGGCAAAATAAATTGAGGAAGAGAGGAAGAGTGAGTGGTTAGAGAGATAGAGAGGGATCTCGGATGAATTTTGAAAATGTAGTATCAATAAAACTTGGGGATTCCCCAGAGGGCATGAATCGTGAGCTTGATGACAGTGGACTCGGTAAGAGAGGTATGGAGTAAATGTAGAGTTCTGCGCTCTGTTTTCTCTGGGTCCCTGCTAGGAATAAAGTGGTAAATAAGTTATGTTTTTCCAAAGCAAAAATAAATAAGCCTGACTTTTCTGTCCATATTCTATGAAATATGGATTTCAAAGATGGTATAAATTAGACACTTATGCCACAATTTATACGAAATATAGTGTATGTAAATACAGTGTGTATTTATGTATATATTTAAAGTTAAAATAACTAAAAAAATCAATTCTGTTTTAAAAAAATATTTAATTAAATGTATATAATTTTTAAGACAATTGCATATTTTCTTTATAAATAATACCGTGCTCGCTATGTTCTTCATACCTATATATTTGTCAGGTACGTGTATTGTTTCTGAGGTAATCTCGTAATCTATATTTACGTACGCTATCACAAGAAGAATTTGTGAACACCAAGCTTAGTTACCAACGAAGAAAATAAATAAATACAAGAACATATTTTGTAAAAACGTCCAAATATATTTTTTTATAAATTTATTTTTTATTTGGTTTAATTAAAAGTACTAAAAGTAAAAATGCAACGGTGTTGAGTTCGATTTCCAATCGTAAAAGTGAGTTATTTAATATTTTTATTTTCTCGCTCTGGTAACGAAGCAAAGCCCTGCGTTAAATTCTGCTATTCAACATACAGTATCTCAAGAAATTTGGCAGAAAATGGGGAACGGAAGTGTCTTAATGAGAAATGGAGTGCAACACTAGGTTGCTGGTTCCTCTGCCTATCCATGCCTATGTATCCTATGCATGCTGGATGCAGCTTATACAAATATGATATAAACTTACAAAAAATCAGCTTCACGCTATATCCCGCGAAACTTGCAAAAGATATTGTATATTCCCACAACTATTTTATCTATCATCAAAACGGCCAAATTTAGCTTTGCAAGAAGCCACTCGGTTATGCCGAGATGAACCTATGGCTTTGAAAGACAAATTGGCACATAGATCGACAGTCTGTTATCGAAAGTCTGGAAGTTTGCTTTTAGAGATAATAAGTTGATTATACAATAATTTTGTATCATAAAATAACATCAAAATAATAATGCTTTAAACAATTGTTTGTTAAAAGTTATTAATAGTGTTTTATTTTATTACTATAATTTTTATTAAATGAAACTAATTTAACCGGATTAATCGCGTATATTTAAGATTTTACATTTTTGGAAACCCGACGTTTCGAACACTTTACAGTAGTCCGTGGTCACGGGTACCCGGGTGAGTCTACCCGTGACCACGGACTACTGTAAAGTGTTCGAAACGTCGGGTTTCCAAAAATGTAAAATCTTAAATATACGCGATTAATCCGGTTAAATTAGTTTCATTTAATATGTGTAATAATCGCGAAAATCAAAGAACTTATTACTATAATTTTTATTTGCTTTTTTGTTTCGTTTGGCTTCATATTTTCTCCTGGATAGTATACAGATAGTAAACAGAGAGTACCTGGTGTCAAGTCATTGATTTCTCTGTATTCTATCAAAAACTTCTTTTCTCTTTCCAAATGTTTTAATTATTATTTTTATAATAAAACATGTTGGCATCTTCAAAATCCTGAGAAGGAACCCGGGAATCTTGATAAGATACTCCGTTCTCATTAAACACCTCCGTTCCCTCCTCTCGTTCTCCTTTGTCGCCGAACTTTAGAGGCATTGCGTGTTGAGTAGCACCTTATCTACTACAGCGGAGAAATTATAATAATTTAAAATATAATCATTCAAAATATAAAATATATACATCATCATTCCCTACAGAGTGGAAATCGAACCTACAAACCTCCAAAACTACAAAACTCCTCGAGTGACAATCACACACTTCCCCACTACGCAGTATCTACTAATAACATGTGAATATACTTATACCCATAATATAAATATTTCACTTACATAACCCAAAATTCACTGTTATTTATTATATTGTTAAAATGTTATAATAAGGTACATCCGTTGTTTGTAAGCCAACAGCTTACATTATAAATACAAACCAAAATTGCATTTGACTTTGAAATATTAAAATTTCTTTTATCTCGTTTGTTTCATAAAAATCAAAATTAAATTAAATTCAATCAGCTTTACGCTGTATCATTCTCACAACAGGGAAGGGGGGAACCTAGTGTTAAGACACTCCGTTCCCCACTTCTGCAGACACCGTTCCCCAATATCCATGCACCCGAAATCTGGAGGCATTTAGTTGAGTATCGGAATTCAACTCCGCGATTTGTCTGCGCCTCGAAACCAGAGAAAGGAAAATATAAATTTAATTAAATATGATATATTTTAAAACATCTTATATCCTGTTTGTTTTATAGACTAGCCTTATTAATTACGAAGATTATAATTTGAAGCAGTGAGGTGGTACTTATAGATTCCACAACTTGCTTAGAAAATATTTTACCATAAATATTTTTATATTAGATTGCTTAGAAATCAAGAACACAGTGTCAAATGATCCAAAATTCCGAAATAGAGCCAATTGAAATTTTATATTAAAATTCCAAATACTGCAGTGCTAAAGATAAAGCTGCGATCAAACGTCAATCATTCTCTTTCTTGTTGCGAAGGAAAACTGTCAAGGGCTTCTTTCTAGTAGACAAGGAATAAATTAAGCTACAAAGTGATAAATACATTTATTTTTATATTTATAAACAGTACTTGCATGCGTTTATTTGAGGCCGTCGTGGCGCAGGGGCACTAGCGACTGTAAACGTGACGTGGTTGTGAGTTCTATTGCCACTCGAGGTTAGGATAATTTTAATTTCCTCGCCCTAACAAGACAACCGCGGCGTTGAGTTCCGCAACTCAACACGCAGTGCCTCGAGATATCGTTTTATATTGGGGAACGGTGTGTCTTAACACTAGGTTCTCTCTGCCTACCTTGATATGTGTACTTTAACTATATACTATACACAATACTTTAAAATAAAGAATGGTTTCTTATTTACGTAAAAAATAAATCATTTATAATAAGTAAAAAACCTGTTACCTCAAAGCAGCTTTTCCTTTAACTCTAGAATTGAATTTTGCGCAGGAAAGTACGGGATCCACTAACTCACTTTGTCTTAATCAAACAATATAAAGCCAATACGATATGTCGAGGTAGCTGGCAATCGGCAGGTATATTTACGTGTAACAATGGAATTTGAACTGGTGACTTCTTTACGGTAAAGAATCAAAGAACGTAGTGATAAATAACCCAGTCTCTTATCTTTGTCCAAGTGTAAAACCGTTTAAACAAGCTAAATAAAGGCTAAAGGATAGGAGATTATAGGATTCTTAAAAAACAATTAAATAGCTTTAAGCTGCATCTCGCATATAGTAGGATAGGCAGAGGGAACCTTCTGTTAAGAAATTTTGTTCCCTACTTTCTGCCCAATTCACATCAGACATTACTATCCATAAGTTCCAGAAAACCCACTCGAACCCACGACCATAGCATATTAAATCCTTGCAAATCGAGCTCCTATAAGAACTAATCACTATAGATTTCTATATTCTTATGTTCAAAATTATCATTTCCTTCCTTTCTAGAGTATTAATACTAATTTTGAGTAATGCATACTCGCCGTGGTGTTTTACTCATTGGATATAAAACAGACAGTGCTGTTCCAGATGGCTTCAATACCTAAGACTGAATTATTAAGTTTAATAGTTCATTGATTTCCATAGAGCTTACTCGAACTTCGACTTGCATATAATTCAGGTCGTTTATTTTGAATGCTGTATTTTATGCAGTGTCGTGATATATTAGTATGTTATAAACTGCTTGTATTTTTATATAATTTAATATTATAACAAAAGAGTTAAACAGTAGATCTCTACTGTATATTTTATCAAAATATGTAAAACTACATCGCCGAAGCAGCGCTTATAATCGAGTCGATTATTTTTATAGTAAAATAGAGTACTGTAGGTACTGTATTTTACTGCGTATAATTTTACTACGTTGTATGCGTGGCGTGCGTGGCACATTTAATTAAAAAATAGAAATGGGCAAAATTATAACAGACTATGGAGAAATATGCGTTAGTTGTATGTTTTTTTTTGTTTAACTTTGTATCTGTTATTAAGATATAGTGGATAATGATGATCTTTGTTGATCTGCAAGCAGCAAATTAAATTTTGTAATAAAAATATTGCTTTCCAACTTCGTTATAACGGCGCTACATGTGAGATAAGTAGTGATTCTAAGCCACATTATGCAACGAATACTTATTTATAAAAAATAATATATTAAATATAATATATAAAAAAATTAAAAAATATGCCTAATAAAAGAGTAAAGGATAATAATCAATAATTTTTTTCTTTTATATTTAAACAAAACAAAACACCTGCACTGGTAACAAGATGAATCGTAGCGTTGGCTCTCACCATTCTACATGCAGCGTCTGTAAAAATTGGGTGGTGAGAAAGGAAAAAAAATAGCCTTAGGTTCCCTTTGCCTCCTCTCATATATGTGAAAATATATTTATTTTTACATTTTTCACTGTTAAAAATCTAGGTATCATGGTGGACAGCAGCGAATCTTGGACTCCTCAAGTTTCTGAGTTGAGCCGCAAGTTGTACTGCACTATAGGTAGGTTAAAAAGATGGAAAAATATCCTGCCTATAAAAACCAAAATAAATCTAGCCCACTCACTTTTTTTACCTATCCTAGATTATGCAGACACATGTTACCTAGATTTATCGCAGCAACTACTCAACAAGTTGGAACACCTCCAAAACCTGGTTATTAGGTTCATTTTCGGACTCAAGAAGTTTGATCATATCAGTGAGCATCGCTCTAGACTTGGATGGCTTCCTATCAAAGATCGTCAAAATCTTCACACTCTTTCTCTCCTCTACTCTATCCTCTTCCCCTGAAACTTCAACCTACCTTAAGGATCGTTTTTCCTTTCTCGGTTCCAACTCCCGTCTTCCACTACATCTCCGCTCCCAGAACGATAATGTGCTAAGGTATCTCCTTTGTGCCGTACTCGTTGTTACAGTGAATCGTTCACTGTCCAAACAACGAAACTGTGGAATGCCCTACCACGTGCTATAAGGCAGTCTAAGTCCCTAAAAACATTTAAATATAAAGTAAAAAACTATAATATTTTCTTCAATTGTAATGTATCGATGTTATATATTTGCAAATATTTAGTATATATGTATATTATTTATTATATTTATGTATGGACTTATAAGTACATATGTATTTTTATTATTATTTTTTTTTTTCATGTGTTGTATTCTATATTTAATTGTATATATTTCTGTATTTGTCATAATAATTTTTTCACCGCACTACGCCCGTTCCTCTAGATCTATTCCTACAATTCCTGGCAGAGATCAATTTTAGTGATAAGGCCTTTTCATATTTTATCATTCTATAAACTCCTGTAAATAATATATTTGTATTGTTATTTTGGTGTGAAATAAAGAGTTTTTATTATTATTATTATTTTTCTTTTAACAGTGTTTCTTATAAATATAGTCTATAAGTTCCCTGAAAGCAAAGAGGAATATATATATTTTTTTGAATAGTCTTAAGATATGGATATTGGCGTATAAGATCAAAAGAAACTCGATTTACACTTCAGATCTCATACTGACACGGAGGAGAAGTCAAGCTACTTGAAACTCGGCTCAAGTGTAGAATGAATTATTAATGTTAAAGAATTTATAATGCACAAGAAAATTCCAAAAGCACTTTGGTTTGCTCTCTTTTAGTATATTGTGTATATTCAGTGATTGTGGCATAGAAGTTGTCTTACTAACTCTTGATATGCATACCTTTCCACCCTCTTTTTAGTCTGTAGTGATCATTCTAAATCAGAAAGTTAATTATAAGCAAAAGTTGGCTTTATTTTTTATAAGATAATTAATAACAAGAAGAAAACAATTTTTAGCAGTAAGGTATTTTAAGAATTCAAGTACCTGCTCTGACATCTGTTATAATTTTAACACTAGAGGAGGAATGTCATTTCTTAAGCATCTAGGGACTCTATAAGCTTCGTTGGATAAAGTTTTAAGTTACATTTTGTTGAGTAACATGTAGTATCTTTGAAAAGAAATAGGAAGTAGAGATGCTCTCAATTTTGCCAGAAAAGTACGGGCACCATTTTAAGTAGGACGATAATACGTCAGTTCCATCTACATGTCAAATGTCAAAAATTGGGCAATATTGGACACTGAGCTCCTCTGGAGCTATTGACCTTTTTTCCAGCATATCGCTGGGGCAAAGCAAGAAGGTTAGAAAAAAAGACGCAAAACTTATACAGCCCTATTGTCATAGATAATAGAACTCAAAAACGTTTTCAAAATCCTTACGGAATGCGGAGCGCTGAGACGAATATTTAAGTCACATGCTCTTTTCATAACATACGCATTAGAATAAAAAAGCGAACATTCGGGAATAAATTTCATAAATTATGTAAAATAGATACACAATATTGGATCGGAATAAGGATAATTTTATGAAGCTTTGTGTTGAAAAAACATAAATATAAATTCGATGATATTCAGCAGTTTCAAAATATATTCATACAATTTCATTGTCCTCAAATATAAATTTTACATATAACTTTAACTAGTTTTACGAAAAAGTAAATTAAATATTTTAATCGTTGAATAATATGAACCAAAGCTAAGTTGACTTTAAAGGAATAAGTATAAAACAGTATGTTAAGAATATGGCGCCGCTTATGGCGTATTGTTCTCGTTTTTGGCCTGTTGCGACACTTTAACTTTGCATAGAGATAGAAAGAGCGTTATCTACTGCATTTATCACGGGGCCTATTCTGGAAAGCTGTTGGTATGGTGGTTGTCACCAGCGTATGCTTTTACCCACCGCGACAACATATTTTTTTAATTTTCTTTTTACCAACATTGTTAAGTTAAACTGTCCTATATCCCTAACTATACTTCCACCTACCTACTCTAATCTTTTAAGAAACATGTAAAATTTTAAAGATGACCAAATAATAATTACAATTAACAATATTTTACTATCGCATTAAAACATTAAACTATAAAATAAGTCCTTACAAATATATTGCAAGTTCAATTAGTGTGTATCAACCTGCCAATTAGACTATACGTTCATATCCCACGGCGGCGAACTCTCGCTACTTCTGTCACTTTTGTTATGTTTAACTTTTTATATAGATTTTCTTCAAGAATTGGTCTAATTATAAGGAAACGAATTGTGAATGGTTATATATCGTACACAAAATTACTTTAAAAAAATATCGATTTTAAAAAACAATGTTTTATTTTTTTGCTTACTAAACTCATCATACATCTAAAATATTTACATTTTTAATGAAATCTAACTATTTAAGTAGATTTTTATTATGTTTTGCTATCGTACATATGATTAAAATACAACCTAAAGATATTATTAACATTAACCAGTTAGTATCACGAATAATATGAATTTGTATTCTTAAAAAATCTTTTTTATTTCTAAAAAAAAAATCATTGTTAATACAAGAACTCCAAGAATCTACACGACTATTCCCTAGGGTCTAATTACTTGCGCCGAGTTTGGAGCTTTAAGTTTTGATGAGTCCCAGGTGGTTTAAAATTTTGGTCATATTAAGTAAAACTAAGAATAGCTTTTAATTTATTTCTATATCAGTTAAAGATTTTCATAGCAATTGAACTTATAAAATTTTTGATGCGGAATTATACCGGTTTCTCAAAAAAAATTACATTAAATAAAAAATAAATCAGCTTCACGCTGTATCCCGCACACAGCAGGGTAGGCAAAGGGAACCTATTGTTAAGACACTCCGTTCCCCACTTTCTGCCGAATTCTGGAGGCATTGCGTGTTGAGTGGCAGAACTCAACGCCGCGCTTAACCTCGACACCAGAGCGAAGAAATGTAAATATAAATTTAAGTAAATATTTCATCTCCTCGAGTAGGGATCGAACCCACAATCAGTCGGTTTTACAGTTACACTTTGAGCCGCTGCGCCACGACTGGCATCCAATATATATTATTAATATATATTACATGTTATACGGTTTTTGTAAATAATATTTTTTAAGTGTTATTACACTCACGATAAAAAAATATATTTAGACAATTTAAGAAAGTGTGGCTCACTAATTAAAAATAATAAATGTATTGAAGCGGGCACTTTAAAATAAAAAATATCGAACGTAGCTCAATTTGAGCCGCTCTTGACACGTCTGAGACGTTGTATAGGCTCTCAATAAGATGTATAATATGTAGTTAAAGCAATAGAATTCTGTTTTGATATTTTTAGCTTTACGCTGTACTCGAGAGAGAGAGAGAGAGAGAGAGAGAGAGTATCAAGACTCCATTCCGCACTTTCCGCCCAATTATAAATAATTAAAGAATTATTTTTTGTTATGAGAATTTTTTGTATTTTATACTAGAAATTAGTACAACATTAAATAGATTTTTTTTTCGGTTTAGGTTTCGTTGTAATGCTACTCCTCCTAGAACGTTAAACCTACAGCTCTTCAATTTTGCAGGAACGTTGTGGACGACACGGTGATCCCAGCGAAGTAGTTTGGTGATAATTGTAATTGTAGTTTTTGAGTAAATGATCAAATTGTGCCCCTATAGAGTTAAACGGTGGAACTATTTCATTTAAAATTTCAATAATAATAATTAATATTAATAAAACAATAAGCACTATCAATAAAATGCTTCGGCATTTTACGATAATACTTTTAAAAAGCATTTATTTTTTATCGTATTTATATTATTATTATGATTCGTTATTTATTATGTATTATAAAAAAACTCAGGACTTAAAAATATCTTATACGCTATATCTCGTTGCCAAATAAGTTTTATTGGCATATATATTAAAGGAATGATTTTGGCTGCTGCTAGTTTCGCTCGCTAACGCTCATTCGCTTCGCTCGCTACAGAAAAATATTAGCCTTCGAAAGACAACGAGATTTTTTTAAGTTCTAGTAATAGTAATTATGAGAGTATTTCAGATAATATCTACACATTGTTTAATATATTTCATTTGAGGCCAGTCGTGGCGCAGGGGTACACAGTGTGACTGTAAAAGCGACTGGTTGTGGGTTCGATCCTCTCTCGGGAAAATGAAATATTTTTTAAATGTATATTTCCGTTTTCGCATTGGTTTCAGGGCAAAGCGCGGCGTTGAGTTCCACCACTCAACACGCAATGCCTCCAGAATTCGGCGAAAAGTGGGAAACGGAGTGTCTTAACACTAGGTTTACTCTGCCCACAGCGTGAAGCTTAAATCAGGAATTTAAAACATGTATGACACATTACAGGTAACCTGACTATATTGTCGTAGCCTAACAACAGCCTATTCATCGACATCACGCTTAAATAATTTGTTCATATATGATGTGGCTTCCCAGTTTACGTGAGCTGTGACTGTAAACGAATTCATAATACTATTGTTCTAATTGTTTTGTTCTTATCTAAATGTTATCTCAAGTAAGAAGTCAAGTAAGTACGTAAGAACGTCGCATTAGAATGACGCATGTTCCTTAAGTACTTATTATGGAAATGAAAGAAGTGATTTAAATTAGAATAAACAAACTGTATAATTTCTTTTGCGACTATTAACAATTGTATGAGGATATAATATTAACTAATTGCCCTTGAAAGGTGGAAAATTTATATTTGAATGATATATAATATTATTTAGGTTTTATTTAGAGGAACCTCTAGATTTTCATTTTCTTTAAAGTAGTTTTTTCTACGTTTTCAGAAAATATATAATTATGTAGGTATATTAAAAATAGTATGTTATTAGATTTCATATATTACCGTAACTTAGTTTAATAACGGCTCTAAAGTTAACAGCGTCGTAAAAATCTGAATAGTACCTGCGACTATTAAAATTCGTCCGTGTTTTCAGGGAACGAGAATTGGGTCATAAGTAATCAAAGCCGTTTCACGGGCTGGCAGACTCGAAAGTTTTTTCCAATTGAAATCGAACGTATTGAAAATAATATCCATATTGTACTGAAGTTTTGGCAGGAATTGGGTAAAAAGTACTATTCTCGTAGAATTTTTATGATATATTATGTTATAATTTGGTTAAGTTGAGATAGTAGCTCGAACAATGGGGGAGGTGTTGGAGGTCACAAATGCTCCTCCTCAGCAGTGCGATAGGCACTTTTAATGTTCTTTACTTTTTTATCTGTTTATGTACGGTTTTAGTATCTAATAATAATTATGTTAATGTAATAAAAATAATATTCTCCATGATGTTGACAAAATATGTATTATGAAAAAAAATATAATATATATATATATATATATTATATTTTTTTTCATAATACATATTTTGTATATCTCAAGCGGTTGCTGGTATATAAAAACAGTATGTAATACTATTTCTAAAATTAATTAGCCCACTACTATAATATATTTAACCTTCGAGAATTAATTATAACCTATCTCCACTTAACCCAAAAATAACAGCCGTTGTTTGGACAGCTCAAGGCATGAAATGGTCCGTCATGCCTCGTCACTTGATATTTAGGGTTAACGAAAATAAAATTTACTATAATTGTTCTTCTAATAGAAAAAAAATGTATAGTTTAATGGAAAGCGTTTGGGTTCACTTATGATGGTTGTCGATTTGATTCTCACTTGAGATAGTTATGTAAATTAAATAATATTCTTATCTAAGTCCACAGAGTGGGGCGTCAAGTTTTGCAACCTAATACTCAAAAAGTACCAAAAACATTTTTCTTTTTTTTTCCACTAATAATAGAGAACTATAGGGATCCAAAGAATTTCCTTTTTATAAAGTAACCCGTATATAAAGCATCGTAAAACTCCGAAGACTATCCTTATTTTAGTTTGAAACGGCAAAAGCAATCTAAAAAGTTGAGTTATGAGCGTCATCATAAAATCAAACCGTAATATATAAAATAAATATTTATACATTCGCTCCATCCCTTAAAAGGAAAAGCGAGTGAAAGGCAATATTGATACAAAATACCACTTTAAAACCACAACAGCAATAGATTGGTTACAGTGTTCTAATTTTTCGAAAAAAAAAATCTATAATACTTAGTATTTACTTTAACATAACGTCTCGTAACGTAATAAATATTAAAATAAATCTAATAAACAATAATGTTTAATAATAAAAAAATAACAAAAAAATATATAGAATATACCTAATAAAGATTTTTGTGAATCTAACGATGATAAAAATATTGATTTGTCTATGGTAAACCGTTAACGTTTCTATTGATTTGACTGACCTCTTGACCTAAGAGCTAGTCACGTTAAGTGTATTAAGTGTTATATATTATTCAATCGTAAGAAAACTTAATATACTGTAATTGTATATTATAGAAAATAACGGTTCTTATGATTGATAACATTTTCGTGACAACAATGTCGAGAAACCAAAACAAATTGATTTGTTAATTGGCGTACCTAGAGAGTAATGTTAAATATAATAATAATAATGTAAATCGTCGTAGTGCAGCGGCACACAGTCTCTCTGAAAACGTTGAGAATTTGATTCCCACTTAGAGGGAATGAATTTCCTCGTTCTGGTTACAATACACATGCGGCATGGGCCTATGTCACTCATCACGCAAATTTCGAAAATTTTACGTAAATTGAGAAGAGAATATTTTAACACTAAGTTTCTTCTGTCTATCCTGTTTTAGGGGTACAGCGTAAAATAAAAAAAATGTACCATTAATTTGTATATCTAGAGGCAAATGATTTTCACAAGAGTCAACCCTACGTTCAGACCAACGCTGCATCAATAATTTCCGAGACTCGAACAAGCGACGACTTAATTACAATAATGCTACAGGATGTTCTACCTACTTCTTATTCTATTTTAGGCGAGATTCCCATTGAATTGAAACAAGAATATATATAAGATTTTTGAAATTTCTTCAAGAATAATTTGATGTTTTCCAAGAACAAAATGATTACTTATAGACCTCACAGATGAAGTTGTAGGGTACAAATTGTCTTTAAATATGTTTTTTTTTTAATTATATAGGCATTCCCTTTGCCAGATGTTAAGTTGCGTGTTAATGGGCAGAACTCTGTGCTGTGTTTTGATAAATAATAATGATACTGAATTCGATATGAGAATCAAACCCTCAACCACCCCATTTACAGTCGAATACAGTGCCCATGGACCACAATAACCAAATAATTCATATATTATTTTGGTATACAAAATATCAAACTCACTTCTTTCTATATTAACGAATACCATAAAAAGATATAGACGACGAAGTGCGAAGTATTCCTAAAATAGTCCACCAATATATCGTATATTATTACGTTGGGTGTCTATTGGTAGGATTATTTACATGAACTCCGCCTGAGATGGGACCGGCGGATACGAAGGTCTTATTGAGTCAGGATTTTTTATCGATTAATATAACACTATAGCATTTCTGTTTATGTCTAAGCCAGTCGTGACGCATGAGCACAAGCGTGCGATTGTAAACGTGACAGTTTGTAGGTTCGATTGTCAATCGGGGAAATAAAATATTTTTTATTTTTTAATCTCCTCGCTCTGGTAATAAGACAAACGTGGCGTTAAGGCGCTCTGCCTACCCTGCTATGTGTGGATTGAAATATAATAACAGTTCCTGGAACAAAGATTGGAGTTAACGATATTTTTAGAAAAAAGTAGGTTTTTTATTTATTAGTGAAGTCAGTTCATGTTAGAGAATGAATAATATCTCGCCATGTATAGTTTTCCTGAAGCCCAGATTTAAAACTTTAAATACAATGGCTGCCTTTTATGTTTGTTAAAAAATTCATGTAGGTACCTATGTATCTCACGCTTACGTGAAATGGCCGACGGCATGAGATTATCTGTTTCATATGACAGACAACAGGATCCTGAACAAAATTGCACTTTCAAAGCAAGAATATATTGGAAATGACTATTAATAAATGTTTCATGTTATAACGTTTCTATATGATATGTAGTTTCATGTTGAATTGTGCAAGGTAAGCACAGAGACTAATCACGAAATACATTTTCACGTTAAGTGGCAGAAATCTGCGCTGCGTTTTGTCTTATTACCAGAAGGAAAAAATTGAAAATAATTATCGCTTTCGAGGAACTATCGAACCCACAACCGTCGTGATAGTCACACGTTGTGCCGCACAACGGCTTGTATGTAGTATTGTGAAGGTTTTTCTGTATGTTTTATATAAATCAAGCTTTACTTATTCATATTCAAACGTTACAGAAATCTCCATAGTGTAAGCGCAATGGTTGTCGCTTCGATTGCTACTCGGGGAAACGAGTTTTTTTCTGAAAGTAAAATCATAAAAAAACGAAGTTTAATTTAAAACGCCATTGCAATTTTGCTCGTAATAATTTTTGTTAACGCGTCTACCACAACTCTCGTCGTAAACAAAGGAAACCTGACAACAAATTATTCTGTTTATTTCTTTCACCCAAACCGAGTATTGCGTCTTTGACGGCAGAAATGGACGAACTTTATTTTAACCAGAAGTTTTTCTTTCTAATATTATTTGAAAACAAAACTAAATATAAAATTTTAAACTTTAAAAAATATATGAAAATATCCCATTTTTTTTCTTAATAATATTGTCGTATTGGCATTCATTTAAATCGGGTTGTATAAATAAAACTAATCAATGCCTAAAAGGTTATTTTATCTTAACTCTAAGTAAGTGTTTTAAGAAATTATTTCTCAGTGCTTCCTAAGAATAGAAAACAAAAGAGTCAAGGTTGACAAATTTTAGAATATTAACGTGGTTTCGTTAATGCGTTATGGACAACAAAAGGTTTTTCTATATACATACTCGTATATAGATATTTTTCTTATCGAAAAATTCTTTGTTCACACTTTGACCGGAAAAAAAATATATTAGAACAAGACACATCCCTTATTTCGTCCCGGTGGAATTTTTGACGAAATAGAGCAGTTTCACTCGGTCTCGAGCGATTCCACAAATGAGACGTCAAAAAAACTTATTTGATACTTGTAACAAAATACACCAAAACGAGAGTTCTTTTAGAAAAGCTGTTTTTGTTTTTTTAGAATTAATCATATATCTGTGACGCTTGATTGTTTTTTGTATTACAGAAAAGATACGATGTTCAGGACATAATAATACGTATTATTTTAACGTAAGTTAAGTGAAAAAACGTGACGCCAATATAATAATAGCACTACTGCAATAATAATTAAAACATAAAGCGGCAAGCTTATATAATATATATGCAAATACGTAACATTAAATATTTAAATTATTATCATAAACATTTAATAGTTTTACTATTAAATAAACCTATTTTTTATTGCATTGAAGTCCTTAGAAACAGCTGCTTCCCTTTTAAATACATACAGGTATTAAAAAATGCTCATAACGCGACGGCCCTTATAATATTTAAAGGTTCTTGTCATATTGCTTTTGAGACTCCAATTTCATTATATTTTGGCTTAATCATCTGGTATCTTTATACATATATTTTAGAGGCTCCTCTACCTCAACAACCCTCGAAAATAATTAGAAATGTCAAAAGAATGAAATGCCAGAAAACTGTATTTCTGTGCGAATATTTACATCGACGCTCGTCGTGGCTGAGGTACTATTAAAATATAAGTGACCTGTTAAAAGTCAACTCAAAAATATATTTTACAAAAAAATAATATAAATTCAAGGTGAGGTACCATTGGATTTTTAAACGCAATAATATTTATTATATTGATTGCATATTAATATGTATATAGAGGCAAGTCGTGGCGCATAGGTACACGGGTAAGACTGTATACGCGATATGTCGTGGGCTCGATTCCAGCTCTAGATAATGAAATATTTTATACTTTTATTTGTTCATTCATTAATTACTTAGTTCTCAGTTTAATTATCCATCTGCGTTCTGTACTGTGTACGGGATACAGCGTGAAGCTGAATATGTCTGAATATGTATAATGTTTATATTAAATTAATGACAACACGGGCTCTTACCAGCCTTATGAAGGTTATCCCATCGAATTTTGTAAATATTTTTATATTATACATAACAATTAAAGAATTACTATCTAGAATTACATTATGTAGGACTGCATCTACTCATAATATGTACCTATGAATATTACGTTACTACCCATATTAATACATATTTTAATATACAAGTATATCGTCACTAAAAACATAATTCTATGAAAGACACTAAAAATACATTGAATAAAAAGTTTTTTGCCAACTTCTGGCCTTTTGAAGAAGAATAACGTTATTCAGAGCACACGCTCACGCAAAAATGACCTATTATGAGAAAATACCGAATATTTTCCCACTCTTAATATATGAGATGTATAGTAGTTATTGGACCTTTTGATAACCTTGAACGTTTATGACTATAATAAATAATTTTAAGAAATCAAGAATAGATTATGTTCAATATAATTTTTTTAATGTTTAATCACGAAAAAAACCAAGTTTCAGATAGCATGTTTAAAATCTTAAAATTCTATTTTTTCAGGCTTAACAATGTATCACGCATATAGCAGGGTAGACAGTGGTAACCTAGTGTTAAGACACTCCGCTCCCAATAAGACTAACACTTCTGTAACTGAGAATTCTGCTGACTCACCACGGAGTACCACCAGGAGGCACGCTTCACGCTGTATCACCATCAGGGTAGTCAGAGAGAACGGAGCGCCAAACGCTACGGTCTCTACATACCCCTTTCGCCTAGTCCATCGCATACAGCCTCTTCATACATGCCCTCATATGCTTTTTACATGACCAGTACTTTACCAGTAGCTTTGATAATTGTATTTCCATGAAATAAAAATAAACTAGGTATATTTAAACAAACATTTTGAAATTAGTGGAAAAGCTATAACATTTTGTGAGAAATAATCTACAGAATAACGTTTTTCGTACGAATTTTGACATCCCACGTCACTCTTTTATAGACTAAAATTCGCAACAAAAATCTGAGCGGATGTTTGTAGCACCAGCTGTCAGGTTTCAGCTCGATCTGTCCAATCATTTATGCTGTATGAAAAAATGTTAGTAAAACATTTCTTTAGCCCGTTGTGGCGCATCAATCGGACAGCATTACTGTGAACGTGACGATTATAGGCTATAGGATATATATAGATAATTCTCAGTCGGCATGGGGCATGGGACAGCATGAGATTCCACATACCGCACAGGGTAGGGAGAGGGAAATCACATCTGGGAACCAAGTATCATGCTCCATTCCCATGAAGATACTTCCGTGGAAATTTTATAGTTATATTTCACTCCCCCGATTGGGAATCGAACCCACAACAATGGCTACGGTCCTTGCCAGGAAGGCCACCATAGTTATTTATTGCCAAATTATTCTTTTATACCGTTACTATAATACACATTGTAGTACAATAAAGACATTTGACGTAGGAAATTTATCTCATTCGGACCTATCTTCATCAATCAGCGGTGTAATAGAAACCTCTCTAATAAGACCGCCTCGCTGTCAATCGACCTTATTGGACGTGACGGAGAGCTCGAAGTGAAGCCTATTACTTGTTAATAGTATGTCTTAACATTTGGGTAAACGGAACATTTTCGATCAAAATTAAGTATTTGTACGTATAAGAATGTATATGCCTTATAAGGAAAACAAAGTGTTTTGCAATCACATTTAATTGACATAGGCGCAGGGAGACAAGTGCGTAAATGCGGCTGGTTGTGGGTTCGATCATGACTCGAGGAAATGAAATATTTCCTTAAATTTATATTTCCATTTCTTCGCTCTTGTGTAGAGGCAAAGCGCGGGGTTGAGTTCCGCCACTCTATACGCAATGCCTCCAGTTTTGAGCGGAAAATAGGGAATGAATTGTCTAACACTAAGTTTACTCTTCATACCCTGCTGTGTGCAGGATACAGCGTGAACTTAAAAAATATCGACAAGATATAATGAGGGGCATTACCCGATCTGGCATATGTGTGACATAACCGAGTCACTATTAGTTATTAAGAACTAACACTAGATATTAAGTTTTATTGTATTTTACTAACATTTTTGGATCATTGGTTGTCCGATTAATAAACATTTTTTGTTTTTTTTTTATTTTATTACTGAATATTGGTAAAAGAGACATTAATAGAACAGGCAAATGCAGAGACCGAAACGTTCGTTCCGTTCTCTCTGGCTGCGTGGATAGGGAAAAATTATTAAACTTAATAAATTCATAAAATATTATACGATAACTTTTTTTTTATATTTTGATATTTTATGTACCGTATACTTTATGTCACACACACGCCTCTTTAACGGCAAAAAAAATCTGTAGTGATACTTTCCACTACAGCACCAGTGGCTATTCATTTATTCTATATTTTCCATTTTGCTCTTCAAAAGATGACTTCAGCTGCAAAAGTTTAGTTTTTAAAGATGTGACGTTTTTAAAAGATATTTTAATCATTTATTTTTGCATACAAAATGATTATTAATTTCCACATATTTTTGTTTCATCGTAATTAAAATAAAAAGATATTACGATCTTTTTATAGCTTCCTGCAATATATTTATTTTTATTTTTATATATCTGTATAAATTTTAAAGATAGCCGATTTAAAAAACGAGGAGAAGACATACTTGTGCTTATAATCACTTTTCATAGGAAAGGACGCCTGTTGAAAGGAAGTGTCTTAATGGGGAGTCTTTACATTAGGTTCCTAGGTTCCCTCTGTGTACTCTGCTATTTGGAGGATACAGCGTCATGCTGAAAAAAAAAAAGAATAGTTAGACATTAAGTTATCTTGTCTCTTTCTTGCTTGTTGTATTTTTTTCATCATGTTTCATGTTGTATTTAATTCATCGTTAACAAATTAAAAAAAAACCAGTTTCACTCTTTATCCCGGACACAGGGTAAGCTCCCTCTGCTACATAATGTTAATCCATTCCTCATTTTCTACCCAATCCGCGAAATCCCGAAGGTATTGCGTGATGAGTGACGGAATTCAATGTTGTTCGTCGTTTTGGTTTGACACCAGAGCGAATAAATAAAAACATCATTTTTAATAAATATTTCATTTTCTCAAGTGGGTATCGAACCTACAACCAGTCGCGCTTACAGTCACACGCTTGTGCCTCTGCGACTGGCCTCAAATTCACCTCGTTAACAAATTGATTGTCGTTATAGAAGTAAAGACGATATGAATATGATGTATGCTAATACATGTTTAGAAACTTGAGAACAAAGTGATCTTCTCAATGCTTATTGCAGATTTATGGTAATATATTTATTACGTTGGCGTTTATTCTAATATTGAATAGGTATACTCATGTTTACCCGCTTGAGTTCCTTTAAAGGTATTTACATTTCATCGATATTATGCTTCTTTCCGCATAGCCCGGTAGGCAAGGCGAAATTAGTGTTAAAATACTCCAAACCCTCTTTCCACCCAACTTTTTAGAAATTTGCGTATTGAGTTGAGGAACTTAACGCCGCGTTATATCTACCAAATCGTGAAAATTACGAAAAAACCTAAATCCGAGTGAAGATACAACTCACTGCGTCGACATCCTCGAAACTAGATATATTTTTTATAAAGGTAACGTCCTGAATAGTATAATCAGATTTTTGAAATTTTAGAAAAGATTATTCTCCAATACAGCAAAAACAATATCCAAAAAGGAAGGACTAGTATATTCATCTATGTATAGACCTCTTTCTGAGTGTGCTATATATTTTTGAGTATATACTACTTTTTGTTAGTATTTTTAGTCTATCGCTATTCAAAGATTATCTGATAACTTCGGTTGGCCTCACTCCAAAGTAAAGTGAGTTTGTAAAAAGTTGCTGTCATCGCTTTTATATATTTTGGGATTCTTCGTATACAATAATGTATTATATTGATAGAAAAGACGTATTATCTAGTGATTCATACATTCTTTGCCTTCCAATTTTAGTTTATATACATTCACTAATGATCTTATTGACGTAGTAAAGGGAATTGTTTCATCGTGATATGTAAGAATCATCGTCACGCTGTATCCCAACACAACAGAGTAAGCAGATGGAACCTAGTGTTTAAGACACTCCGTTCGCCACTGTCCGCCGAGCCGCTTTTTTTGGGGGCATTGGATGTTGATTGGCAGAATTCAACATCGGGTTTTATTTCGACACCAGAGCGTGTCTGCGTCCATTTTTATATCAAAATTTAAACAATGAGCACAGAAGTAGTTTGTATTGCTATTATTATATATTTAATTCCATATTTATAATTTTCTTAAAAATAATCATAAAAATAGTACAAAATATAATAAAACATATTAAATGATCAAATAAGCTAAACTATCTCTTATTGTGATTCCAAATCCATCTTGACGGTATATTTATGTATTTAATAACACTCAACTTGACTAAATAAAGCGATGTTGTTTCTGTTCTGCCACTCCAGCAATATATCACTTATTAAATATACTTGGTTCCTTATTAAAATACAATAAACAACTTCACGCTGTATCCTGGTTATAGCAGGGTAGGCAGAGGGAACCTAGTGTTAATATACTCTGTTCCCCACTTTCCACCAATTTTTTCAAGGCATTGCGTATTGAGTGGCGGAATTCAACGCCGGGCCTTGGTGTTAGAAGAAATTAAAAAATAATTAATAATAATTCATTCCCTAGAATGAAAATCGAACCCATAACCCTAACCTTTGTGCCCCTGCGCCACAACGGCCTCCCTAGATTTATGACTTTTACAAAAAAAAATGTTAATTAAAAAATCTCACCCAATATATGTTGAACAGATTAGAAAGTATAGATAAAATGACGTACAAATCAAGCAGTTAAATTTAATATGTCCGATTACGTTGTCCTTTATACTGGACCACATTGCTTGAACCGTTACTTGCCCTACTACGAAAATTGTAAAAGGGTGTGATTTTTCATTGATTTCATCTTCGGTCTTCCCTATAGATTTTTCCCAAAAAATTCTTTATTTTATATATTTTAGCGTTTTTTTTTCAGTTTCACCCATCCCCAACAAATTAAAGGATAGGAAGAGAAAATCTAGTGCATAGACTACTAACCTAAGCTTCAAGACATTGGGTATTGACTAACGGAATTTAACGCCTTGACATTCTTATTTTCAAATTTTATTGAAAATAAAATTATAAAATATAGAAAAGTCTATACAAGAATAATGCTTAGAATTAATTGGTATGGTACAAAAATCTTAGTTCAAAAATTTTATGCGCATACATATACCCGATTTTTCTTTTTTATAGGCAAAATTTTATTGGTTGGCTGGTTTTGTAGTTTATTTAAAATATTTTTTTTTATTATGAAACAAATATAGTGATTAATAATAATAAAATATTTAATAAGTATATAGTTGGAATCGTGTAATCATGGCGCACTTGTGTCACGGAGCAAGATTATATTGACTATATGTGGCAGTTTAGCATTTAAATTCCATTGAAGGACTCGACTTCAATGGAGAACGACTTCAATGGAAGTCGTCTAATTCTAAGTGCAACGGTTGTGGTTTCGATTCTCACTCGAGAGAATTAATTGTCTTCATTTCCTCGCTCTGGTAACTAGACAAAGCGCGGCGTTGGATTAGCGTCAGTGACCCAACACGTAATATCTCCAAAATTTTGGCCAAAAGTGGGTATCGTGTCTTATCAAGACCTTTAATCTTTGACGAATCTTTAATTTCAAAAAACGTAATTATATTGTAGACAAAGAAATATATATATTATGTCTTTCTTACTTTTTGCATATTTCTTTAAGTTTTGTATCAACCGATATTTATTTAAATTTAATGTAAAGGCTAGTCGAGGCTAGACTATTCGTACCGCAGGGTCACAAAGTGTGACTGTAAAACCGACTGACTCCAGAATTTAGCAGAAAGTGGGGGATGGAGCGTCTTAACACTAGGTTCCCTCTGTCTACCCTGCTGTGTGCGGGATACAGCGATGGATACAGTGATTTGATTTGATTTCATGTAAAGCTATTCGAGGAAATTGGATCAGAGGTATATAATACTACCTATGCTTGGGTGAACCCTACGAATGTACTCTCGTGTATTGACGTACCCACGACTTATTCACTTATATTAGAAACTAAAGTTCCTCGTTGGTCTTATATTATAAGACAAATGCAAATGTTCTTACAATGTTGACTAATAGAAAAGATGGTAGGAAAATTGGAGTTTTACTTTACATGTATTGTATTTGTGAATTGTTTTGGTAATTTTCACTATGAATTTAAATATTTTTTGCTTATGAACCTAATCTATATCTATACTTATAATAAATCTGTAGAAAAGTCGTTTCTGTACATTGAAAATATTAAAAAAAAAAATTAGCTAGGGTGTTAAAAGATAACTAACAGAATCCATTTCCAACATTTTTGGAATTTTTGTCTGTTTGTCTGTTTGTCTGTTTTCCTGTTTATGTGAACACGCATCACGTCAAAAGTACTCAATATATTTAAGCAAGTTTTATACATAAAAATTACCAGTAAATCAAAGTAACATTTAGTGTTTATTTCATTGTAATAGCTTCACTCTATCAAAAGATATAAGTATTTAAGTTTCCAAGAAGCATATATTTGAGATAGTAGAACTCGATACTGGAAACGCTATCTATTTTATATTTTAAGTAGGTAGGTAGATACGTAGGTAGATGGGTAGGTAGGTAGGTTGGTAGGTAGGTAGGTAGGTAGGTACGCTATTTGTCATTAAACACGCAAACAGGCATAAGCCTATCAAAGGGAAACCGCCGCATACGCCTCATTCCTAAATCGAGTCGTAGGTAGTTATTATTAAAGTTATTCTTAAAACGAGGCGACAAAATTCAAAGTTGCTTAACCTTTAGTAATACTTTTGTAGTAGTATGTGTTAACGTTATTGGTATCTATGCGTAACTGCGTCACACGAAATACAGGTATGGATAAACATCGTGCAATGAAAAAAAAAGTCTACGTCTAAACTGTTGAGGTATCTTGATTAATTTCTTTAGGTATGGGCTTAAAATATTTTATCCTATATATTGCCCCCGTAAAAGGAGCGCTGACGCTCCCATTCTGTATTAATATTAAAGGCCATCGCGGCGCAGGGGCACAAAGTTAGGTTAAGTTACTTAAATCGGTTAAGCCCTTTCTGAGATTATCCTGAACGCACAGATAAACAGACAAATTGACCAAGTTCTATTACATTGTTAAATGTCCGTAATAATAATTTTTCTAATATATCTTCCACGTACAGACACCGATGAGTTAGGATTTTATTGTAAGTAGCGATATTACTATAACTATATATCTATAACTATAACTTAGGTCCTAAAGACTCCTTAAGGCAAAAGTTTAAAGAAATTAATATATTGACAGTTGCATCTCTCTTATGGGAGGTACGAAAATGCGACTGCGTTGCAAACATACATTATAGGTATATTAAAACACGAACATAATTTTAGTGTTTTAAGCAAATAATTCTGTGGTTTAAGCGGGCGAAGCCGCGAGCGGGCCGCTAGTTAACTAATAATATTCATCACTAGAATATGCGCTAATGCCACATTGTTTTTACCTGAGTAAATAAAGTAAAAAAATTAAAGGGACATAAAAACTAAATTTAATTATAACATAATAATATAATTATAATCAATTAAATATAATTAAATTCAGAATTCGGCTGAAAATGGAGAACGGAGTGTCTTAAGATTAGGTTCCCCTGCTGTGAGCGGGGTGCGACATAGCGTCAACCTAAAAAAAACTGGTATCGTAGCTACCCAAAGCTACAGAAATAATTCGAGCGTTTACATGAAAAACTAGGAAATCACAAACTACATAAATGCACTGCAATATTGCATTCGACGTATCTAATACGAGCTCATAAATATAAATTGCATGGATTCTTAGCAATCATGCCTGCATTTTTCATAAATCGTGATTTAGTTTTGTGTATCAACTTTTTTTTTATTCTATTTAAGTCTAGACTATTGCTGGATGCAACAACATGCAATTTTTTATTAGATTTTAAAAATTTATCTTAGTAGATAAATATAATCAGTAGATAAAAATACTGGTATATTGAGCGAAGAAGTATAATGATTAAATATTTAATTTACTCAACTGGAAATAGAACCCACAATCTATCTTGTGCCCTTGGGCCACGATTGACTTCAAATATGTATGTTTATTTAAATAAAACTCTTCTTTCACTGACTGACTGACTCACAGTCGGAACTATGGAATATTTCATATATTTCATATATACATAATCGGTGTGCAGTGTAGAACGTGTTTCTTAAGAGCAGCTTAAGAGTATAAGCTAACACCAAGAGAAGGTTCCTCTATATCAATACGGAAACTGGGAAAAAATAGGATATTACGTCATAAATATAATAGAATAATAATTAAAAAACTATAGTCCACGCAAACGTAATTGCGGGCTGCGAGTTGTCTAACATAGACCAAATTCAGTCACGCTTGACTTGTCCCCTATCCGGTGTTTTGTATTGTAACGTTTTATAGAGTAGGTAACAGCTGTTCGGGAAATAGGAAAATTCTTCACAAAGCGATCGGTTTTAGGTTTACCGCTTTTGAACTCGGTGAAACCTACAAAGTTATGGTAGAATTTTTCAAATTTATTTTTGTTGAGCTCTTGTATTTATAGCACGGTGTGTGCGTTGTTAGTGGGCTTGTGGAACCTATATCGATTGGGACTTCAGTTTCTATATGAATGGCCTTGTAAGAGTTTGATACAAACAAAATGCTTAATGTGCAACGTTTAGTTCAAATATTTTGTTATATACCACATATTAATAGTATCCAGGCCAGGCATATTGAGGCCAGTCGTAGCGCGCGACATTAATGCGGCTCAAGCGCAACAGGTTATGTGTGCGGGATACAACTGCGGGTCAAACTAAAAAAAATATTAATATTCTACCATGATGCAGGATAGGCAGAGGAAACTTTGTGTCAAGACACTCCGCTCTCCACTTTCCGCCCGACTTTCAAGACATTGTCTGTCCATTCATTTCCCATAGTGGAAATCGACCGTCAAGTTTACAGTCAGACAGTGTCCCTGTTTACTTACGACGTCCTCTCATAAATAATCTGATAAGTTTCTAAATGAAAATATACATATAATATCGAATAACGTCATCGGCTCACATTCAAACGACTTAGCGACTAAATATTTTAGATATTGTATGGATATAGCAATTTGGATATAGCATGCTGTGTTTACCTTTAAGTGGCTATACATTAATTGTTTTTAGTTTTTAAGTTAGATTTACTTGAAATGTATGAGCCGTTAGTAAACTTAATGAAATAAAATAAAAAAATAGATATTTTAGTTATTTTTGGCCGCAGGGTTTGAGTGCTTGACAGCTTGTCAGAGTATATTAATTTGTTGACCAACACCATCGACTTCGTGAGCTTTCACAAAAGCTATAGCATTTCGAAAGATACATATATAAAGTTGAAAGTAAATATTTATTCATGTTATCGTATATAAACACTATTGTTGTATGATAATTACGGGTTCAACTTCCCGCAAGAGGTTTTTTTTTACAATCTTTAAAATAAATAATAATGATTTTAAATAAGTGAAAGTAATTGAGGCAATTAGTGGCTTAGTGTGGTTGCGCATTGTAAACGCGATGGTCGTGGATTCGACCACAATCCTGGGTATGATTATATTTAATTTACTTTCATTTTTCCATCTGGTATTTGAAGCGCGGCATTAAGATCTGACTGTCAACAAACGATATTTCAAAAAATCAGCGGAAAGTGGAGTACCTTAACACTAGGTTCCCTCTGATTACTTAACATAACGCTTAAAAATATATGTGTATATATCGGTCGACATTGGTAGGTTCCACGATACGAGAGGTGCAGCCAGAGCCTTTTTTTTATGACATTTTCATCTTGTATTTTAGTTTAATAATTATATTAAATGTATTTACATTCTAACACAAAGCGATGTTATGAGATGTTAAACGACCTTTTTGTACTCTTAACAGGATTCCTTCAAAGCAAATATTTTAAATGCGGGATGTTTTTAACCCCTCATTGCTTTTTAATGGGATAGCGCAGTTTTTCCCATGTATAAAAACTCATGTAAATAACGTAAATGAAGTCTGGTCTCTAGTAAAGGTTTTGGTGAAATCCTGTACATATTCTTTTTATAATGTGTAAAATGATAATCCAGTAATCCGGTCTATAATTCAACCTGAACTATTTCGTAATCAGTTCTGAAAAGTTTTTTCAAAATACTTGAAAAAATCTGACTAAATGAAGCCAAACGTGGCGCAGTGGTACTATCGTGTAACTCAAAAAAAATCTACTCAAATATATTTTCAGTTTTTCGCTCCGGTGTAGAGGCAAAGCGCGACATTGAGTTCTTTCAACATGCCTTCAAAATTCAGCAGAAAATGGGGAGCGAAGTGTCTTAACACTAGGAGACTGTTGGACCACACCAAGCATGTTGCTCCACAACCACAACAACCACATCAATTTTTCAGCGAAAGTCAGAACAAACAGAAAGACAGACAGTCTTTTTTTTTGTTTAATAATCGTGTACATAAACTATATACACTAGAAGAACACGATTATTTCGAAATTATAGCAAGATATTTTTAATAAAAATGGATATATTGGATTTCTTCTACACACTTCATACTGAATAAATCAGGTAACACATGGGTCAAGCAACATTCATTCTGGTCAGAAGATAGGCGCGATCCGAACAACAGATGACCTTTTCCTTGAATACATACCAACGTACCCTACGTTAAGCTAAAAGGTTGTCAAATAAAAAAAATGGCCACCATTGTTACACAAGCACTTATGGTATTTCCCCTCTGAATGTAACTTTGTAATAATAGAACAATTCCGAAAACTCCAGAATTGGTAAAAATCATCGACATCATTCTTATTTTATTGATTTTAAAGTACGAAATATAACTAACTTAGCCCGCGTAGTCTTTTGTAAATAACTATCTACTCGTATTCTAATTTCTAAGTGTCCTAGCTAACTAGCCTTCCTGGATAAATGGATTGTCAAACACAAAAAGATTTCTTTGAACATTTTTGAAAATGTTACTCCACACTTAGAAAAGAAAAATACTTATTAAGAAAACGTAAATAAAATTATTTTAACCCGCGTCTTTTTGGAAACCATTCAAAGAGGCGCGGGTTCAAATCCCGCTACGATAAAAAATTTTACACGTTTTTTTAATAAGCAAGATTTCTTTCATTTCATATTGGAACTTATACTAGCATACTGTATGTATGTACTGTATGTATTAGCACATTCAATAAAAAAAATTCTTTACATTTACTAAAGAAATAAATATTATCTTAAGAGCTTCCAACACTATTAAATTTCAAGCAAGCACAGTACGTCGTAGATAACAAAGAGTTACATCAACACGTCACTTAAATTACCACGTAAATTAAATCAGAGTTAACAAAATGGCCGTCGGGCCGACGTGGCCTACTAAGCTGTATGAACTTTTTTTTTATTAATATTAACGTAGAAGGCAGTAATTAGATTAAAATTAAAAAATATATAATATTTAATTTTAATTAATGATCGAAGAGGCAAATTCAGAATTTTGGATTTATTCATTTTATTTTGTTATTCACAATGTTCATAGTTATACGTTTGATAGATTTACTGAACTGAACAGATAATTATAGAACTTTTGAAGTTAAGAGTAGAACCAGAACCCAGAACGGCCTAAGTAAGAAATCGACAGAAAATGGACACCGGTATTATTTATCAATGGATTATCTCCATTTTCGTGTCTAAATGATAAAAAAAAAGAATGTGACAAAAAGAATACTACTTCTTTATCTACAAGATATTTTATTTCATTCCTATACAAGTTTGTATCCCGTAAAACCGAAACATTGCACGAGGATTATATGCCATTGAAACGTAAACTAGCGTAAATTTTAATAAGATTGAACGCTGTTTCGTATACAGTAGGTACCTCTACCTATACCTACATACATCTTGGAAATATTCATGAGGGATTACGTATTGTTGTTCTAAATCCTTCTAAAGGTTATCTTTGGGTAAATACATTAGATTGGAGCTTACGATGCTCGCTTTATTACATATGTTACATATTCATATTGGATTATGATTTACTTCGGTTAATGCATATTTAAATGACGGCTACGCGGCCACGTCGCGCTGTGAAGAGATCGATAATGGCTATCAATTTTTCTTTTCAAAAGGTGACCTGAGAATTTTTCCATTTATATTTTTCCTGAAGCTTGGACCGTTTTTATATATATATCATGTATATAGTAGAATTTAGCTATATACACTTTAATTTTTCTTTAGTATGTAGGGTAACATTTTTAAATTTATTTCATTGAATTGCCTAAAAACATTGAACATTATATATAAATTGTAAGTTAAATATTTGAAATATTTTTCTTGTCAAAATTGAATATTTTGCTGCAGAAATATAAGATTCAGTGGTACGTCAATTATTCTAGATCATACTATAAGTCGGTCAAACGCATCTTAAACGTGAGAGAGTAATAACATTTCTATTTCTACTTACAAAACATGAATGAACCCATCTTCAATAATAATTCTTTTGAATATACTATTAACTTTTTTCTTTATTTATTGCCGATACCGTCGCAAGCTACAATCCCTATCTGTGCATTCCATTTAAAAAGCAAAGCGATATTTACTGAAAGTTGTATTACCGATTGAAATAGAAACTTATAGCGGTTTCAAGGCAGTTCGAAAGAACTTGCTAAATGAGATTTATTTACAATGAAGAAGTAGATTTGTTCTATTTTTATGTATTTTCCTATTTATTTTCTGTTTATGATATACATCTGGGTAACATGTATATAAACACAGTACAATGTCAAGCCTCAAACAAAATATTCAGAGACAATAAACTTCAAAAGAAATAGAAGTATGCGAAACAGAATAAAGTTATACAATTATTATCCAAAAAACTAATTAACTAGATTATTAGGACACGCTATATAATTTAACATCAAATTTAGTTTTCTTTTTTATTTGAGTTAATAAAAGAAATTTAAAAAAAATGATCAAATTAAATCAGCTTCACGCTGTATCCCGCACACAAACAGGGTAGGCAGAGGGAACCTAGTGTTAAGACACTCCGTTCCCCAGTTTACGCCGAATTTAAGAGACATTGCGTGTTGAGTGGTGGAACTCTTTGCTTTGAAATATAAATTTTAAAAATATTTCATTTCCTCGAGTGGGGATCGAACTCACAACTGTCGTGTTACAGCTATACTCTCATACCCTGGGCTACGACGGCCTCTTAAGTAAAAGTATTTTTAATAACACTTTAATTATATCATATTAAATTTGTTGTGAATTCGCTTACAATAAATTATTACAGGCACGAGTAAGCTACATTTTAGGCCATACAAAGTATAAAGCAATCCTCTTTCCAATTTCAAGATTCTGTTCGCCAACAAAAGACTTCCCGATCACCTGGAATACTGGATAGCGAATTAAATATTCTTCTTTATAACAATGATTTCTGGTATATTAAAGAAATAATTTTTCCTATACACTTTAGAAGGTATTTGAAGGTGACTAGAATGAAAAATTTTATAGTAGTAAATACATCTTGATTTTATCAATTATATATTTTTGTGGTTTTTTTTATATCTCGTAATATTTTTAGAATTTGACTGGCAATGAAATATTTAATAGTTTTCATTTCATCGTTCTGGTGAGGAGTTACGGAGGAGAGGTTACGTAATATTACACATTTAAAAAGAATATATATATATTTTTTACTTCTATTTATTTACTTCTAACTTAGTCTTTGTAAAAAAACTAATTCAATTACGAAATACTCATATGTCGGACTGTGTACAGAGAGTATTCACACTCCGTTCCCTTACTAACACACTTCCTTTTCTCAAATTCCGCTGAATTCTGGAGGCATTGGGTGTTGAGTGGCAAAACTCGACGCCGCGCTCTGCTTTGTCATGACAGGGGAAAGTGGAAAATGTAAGTGAGTTAATCGAGAATGGAATATCTTAACACTAGGTTCCCAGGTTCCTTCAAAATTAAAGATATTTTATGGTGGGAAAACTGCAACTTTGTCATAAGTAATAAGGTGAAATGAAATTTATTACCTCCTGCGAGTGGAAGTCAAACCCACAACCATCGCTCTTACAATCATACGCTGTTACTGCGCTACTGTGGCCTTTAATATATTAAAACATAAATATGAAAATTGTTATGCATTTAAACTTTACGACAAAGAACACAGTTATGGCCTTTCGCGAAATGCCAAAGTGTCGTCGTGAAACGATATATTAAAAATTTAATTAAAACTGGTGATCTATAGATCATTTTAATTTATTTTTGAATGTTATTTAAATATTTACTGTATATTATTGTAACGATATATTCGAGATTCTATGAAATAAAGTTAGCACTATAATTAAAGCATACTTTTTAATTTTTTTTAATTTTAATTAGTTAAAATATTAGTCATTACTAATCTAAAATAACTATATAGAGAACTATCTAACAAATATTTATTTACTAATTTGAAGTACTTTCGTGTTCTAATAATATTATCATTTTAAAGACAATATTGAGAACTAAGGTTTCAGACAATAAAATAATTATGTTGTAGCAATTTTGCCGAAGTTTTATTGATAACCCACTTTTGTTTATTAACTTAACTAAATGTTATGGGGACTTCACCACAATACATTAGTGAAAACTGCATCTATATCGGTCAAACCATTTCTGAGATTAACGTGCACAAATCACAGACAAACGAACAAACAGACAAAATATGCCTAATTATAGATGTTCTCATATATCTTTCATGTATGGACAGCGATTGGTGACAATTTTAATAAATATATATTATAGTTTTCTACATATATATCTTAAAAGATACGAAATATTTTTTGGCCTAAATTTCATTGTTTTATGAGTAATTGTAATAGCGATTAAAGCATCAATTTATTTATTTATGAAGACAGGAGATAGTGAGAAATAGCTGAAATAACTCTTTATCTCCCTTCATTTCTTTTTCTCTCTTCTTCATATTTAACTTAAAGTCGATATTATTAATAAATTGCTAATATCTTATTTCTGTTTGTATATTTGTCATAAAACAATTTTAAGCCTTCCATTAGCTGGCAACTTAACCGTCTGTAAATACAAGGGTCAGCCTACTTTGTAACGTAAGTTGCCTTTGACGTAAGGGATTAGCTTCGTTGTAAATGACAATGTATAAATAATGGATTTTCTGTGCTTAAACATAAACGTAACATTTTTTTTTATTTTATATGTCAACAGATGTCGTTGTTTTATTTTTAATGTATTTTATTTTATATATTCTATAATATGACTAGGGGAGCTTGCCGTTTCTCGCTTCTTGCGTTTTGCTTGATGTTAACATAAAAATAAATGTATTTGAATCATAGTGATGTACTTTCTGTATAAAAGCACGTACGTCAGTACGACTTCTTCATATTCGATATCCTAGATTTCACGTTGCTCAAAAACCAAAGACACAATTTTTTTTATATTATATAAAGAAAATATTAGGAATTATATAAAAAAGTCGTGATTGTGAGAGGCTATCGTGGCATAGTGAGATAATATCCAACTGTAAAATCAATGGCTATATGTTCGATCTCCATTCTCGGGAATAATTACTAGTTAATTAAAATTTATTTTAATTTTAATTTACAAGGCGTGGCGTTGACTTCTGTTATTCACAAAATTTCGAGAAATAATGAAAAGCAAATAGAGAATGGAGAATAACAAAAACAACAAAAAAACAGTATATACATGAATATAACAATATAATAGTTACGCACAACGCAATCAATTCACAAACAAAAAAAAAGAAACCACAGTCGATCCAATCACAATATTTGTATAAAACCGATACCATTAAGCCATCAACAGAACTCGTTCGTTCAGTAAAAGGACGCTTATAATGAAATTAGCCTAAACAAACAGAAAGACGATTTGCTTTATTCGATTGACTTTAAAACTCTTGAGATAAATTCATTTGGATCCTGGCCTATTTGGCGCTGCGCCAGTGGTAGTGGGTTCTTCTTAGCAAGTTATAAGCGATAGAGATTTTCTTTGCCATTAAATATTTATAAAATACTAATATATCTTCAGGAACACATAGAAGCTACATCTTTGTAGTCATATAGGCATATTTATTGTGTAGTCTTAAGCATTGTCTTATTTCTATCTTTAGGTCCATGCTGTAACCCACAGATACCAATAAAGGGAAACTGGCAACGTAGTGTTCAGACACTCCGTTATCCCATTAACATAACTCTGATTCCTACTTTTCGCTGAATTAATCAAGCTATGTTAATATTTAAAACCAAATAAAAACTTAATTCACCATCCATGGACCAAAAAAAAAACAACTTACATATAAACATAGCATAAATATAAAAATATCCTAAGTGGATTTGAACCAGTATTCATTACTAATTAATATACATTTTAAAGGAACGTGCTCTAACCGCTGAACCACATGCTTTACACACTCCACAAATGCTCGAACTAAAGCGTTCTCCAAAGTCCAAAGTCGACTCTTATCGATATTTGCTCGATGATAAATTATATGTATAAGATATCGAGTTTTAAATTACTGGGTAAATGTATATTACTGGGTCAGTAAAGTGAATATATCAAAACAAATCTATTTAATAAGCCTTCATTATTCCAATTCAACATTTTTCCTATATTAATTGTCATTTTAGATATATAAATCTATATTTTTTTATAACTTTAAACTAAGTATTTAATAATATCCGGAGATATAGCAATCAGAGAGAAACCCATTTTGCGAGACTGCATGATCAGTGGCGGAAATGAACACCGCACTTTGTCGTGAAGACAGGCGAGGAAAGGAAAATAAATAATTTTACCCAGTGGGAATCGAACCCACAACCCTCGCATTCACATTTGGACTCTATCCCACTGGGCCACGACGCATTAACAGGGTGGATACTAACTGATACTGATACTGATATGTGATACTGGTGTAATTGTCTATTTCTTCATATTTACAACTTAATTATAATATGTAGAATGTACTATATATGTGCAATGTACATACGTACCCAACATAGGTGTGGGTTCAAATCTGGTTAAAAAAAAGTTTGCCTAACACACTTGGAAACAATGAATCATAAAATTTTTATATTCATTAAGAGTACGAAAAATTTACGTAGCATAAGACTTTTCCCAGTAGCGATAAAGCAGAGAAGAGTACGAAGCTAAAATTCTTTACTTAACAACTTAACACTTAAGTCTTAAATTGCTAAAACTATATTGACTTAATTAATTTTATTTTAGGTGTATATATAGTTATTATATAAACAGCCGCTTAACACCTTAGTTCTAGGTGTAATTTTATAAGATAATGTAAAGATTTTTCTTTTTTTTTACTTCTTACTAATTTTACATTTCTATTGATACTTTTTTCTGTAGATATTACCTAGAACTAGAACTAGACTTCAGTTATTACATACATATATTTCTATATTTATACAACATTTGCTTAAGACAGTCCAAGTCTAAGTTCATTTCAGTTGCCACTTACTAACTTAATCTAACACTATAATCTAAATCTACATGCATACAGCATTATAAATAAATTTAACTTAACTACAATAATATAAAATGTTCATTATGGATTACAATATAAATTTTGTACAACCATACAAATTTCTTATGATTAGGGAAATTGGGACGTGGATAGCATTATCGCCAAGGTGGAGAGCATGACCACTTCGTTTCTATAATGTAATGTTAAAGATAATATTTTCTTCTAATAGGTATTAATTGTATATATAAAAACAATAATGTAATTAATATATATGATAAGAAAATTAGATATAATAATAAAGTAAAAACGGATACGGACCAAGTGTCTGTAGTGTTGAACTGAATTATAAAAAAAACTGTTAAAACACATTTTTTCTTTTATGAACCTTATTTATTAAATTTGAGCTCTATTACTACGTTGTCTAAAAAGCTCTGAAGACAATCAGAAAAGAAATTTATCAAGTGTAAAGTAACGTCATAGTTTTATTTTAAATTAAATTCTTTTAATAAATAAATGTATAAAAAATATTCAACTAGGTATTATCAAAATATTTTTCTTCAAATTTAATTTATAAAATGGTCCGAATCTGGTTAAATTACTGTTTATCATAAATTTTTCAGCCATTGATTTTTATTTCGTTTTTATTCAAGCAAAGTTACTTAGAAAACGAATTCTATATCATATTTTTTAAATCAAAGAATGTTATATTTACAACAATATATTAGATAGACGTAACCTATTGATCGATACTCCATTGTATACTTTCCGCCCAATTTTGGAGACAGCTTTGTCAAGCAAAACGGGAAAGTGAAAATAATTCACTTTCGCAAGTGCAGATTGAACCCAAAACCGTCGCACCTACAGTCGGGCGGTGTCCAACTGTACAGCGCCCGACTATAGGTCACGACGACAAAAAATATTAAAAATGATTTTCAATTTAAAATTTATACAATATTGTGTTTGTAACTAACTTTATTAAATAAAAACCGTACCGTTGTTTTGTTAATATTCGACGGGAGCTAAATCCGAGATATATGACTTTATTGCGTTTCCCACTGCAATGCGCACAGTGACGGTGTTGAATTAAATAAAATATAGGAAATAATATAAGGGCCTCATTAGACTGTAGACAAATATAAATTCAATATTGATTAAACCGATGTTAGATTTAAATCTTAAATCGTAACTAGGAAAATACTTTTTAGAAAACATATAAAAATTAGAACGTAGCGGGATGTTACAAATGTTACCAGGTGTATATATAGCAGGGTAAAGTCTCAAGATATTAAATAATTAATGTCTGAATGGCGCCGTTTTTCTTTCTGCAAGAGCAAGAAAAGGAAAATAATTAATTTCCTTGTATGGAAATGGAACCTAAAACCTTCGGGCTTAGATGCTGTTCCACTGCACCACGACGGCTCCAAATGCGAAGCTTAAAAATACTTACCTAAAAGTTGATAATAAAAATGAAAACGTATTTGGATTTAATATATGTACGTAAGCCCAACGCCGTAGGCGGTGCCAGTACCACGATAAGCAATCAGTATTATCAGTTGGATTCATCAATTTACTATCAATCGCGTTTAATTAGTCACTCAAGTGCTACTAGGTAGCGACCTCGCTATAGTTTGTGTTAGTTTATTTACGCTATAATATACATGTTAATATAATTATGTGTTAATAAAATAATATTATAGAAATATCATTTTAGTTTTCTTATAATATTATTATTCGAATGTTGATATCTTTGAAAATGTTGTTTCTATGTACATAATTGGAAGTACGATGATAAGAACATATGAATGTAATATAAGCACTTACATCTCCTTGTCGCTACATATAGATACATTTTAAAAATACTAAAAATCATAAATTTTATTAACTTTGGTTTGTAATATTTACTTTAATATGGTAAAGATATGAAAAGACATTTAAGCAGTTTTTTTAACAACTCTTCTAATTACACACGTCTTTTAGATATAATTTAAAGCGAAACCTAATCTCTTCACATTCATATGTATACAAAACTTCAGCCTCTAGTAACATAATAAAATGATGACACGAACTAACTCCATTATACATTTAATTAAATTTGACACGTTGACGTGACGCAGTAGGAGACGTGGCCGACGCTTACTATCTTGTGACGGTTTATATTAGTTTTAGATAATATAACTTATCAGTAAGTAGTCTATCGCATTTTTCTGGTTTATATGGACAAGATTTTTACAACAGTTGCACCTTTAATCATTTTATTAGTCTTACTATGACTTTTCTTAATTACAATTTTGGGAAATTTTGTATTGTTAGGAATCGGAAATTTTTAACATTTTTAAAGACAATATTAAAACACATATCGTCTTTATGTTTCTAAATTATTCGAAAAGAGATTCTAAGTAATTGCAATAAGCGATATGTATCACCTCATAACAATGCTTCACACGAGCTTCCTTTCAATAAGGGCCGTTGCCTACAAACAACTGCCTCGATTTTCATTGATTTTATATTCTTCTTTCACCTACATACCACTTTTAGATGATTTGATTTTTAATTTACTAGCAGTATAATACCCTTTTAAGAGAAATAAAGAAATCGAAGCTGGATTTCTGCGCCTCTGGAAAACCTTTCAAGCGCTTTGACCACTAAGCCATACGTTCTTGTCAAGCTACATCGAATTTTTTATCTCAAGTATGGAAAAACTATTTAATAAAAAAATCAGCTTCACGCTGTATCCCGCACACAGTCAGACACAACGTTCCCCACGTTTAAAAAATTAAAAATAAATATTCAATTTCTTAATTAAATACATGAAAATCCAAAGTGACGTAAAATCATAATACAAATTTAAATGTAGAGATGATGATCTCATAGTAAGCCAAATTCGTGTAACGTTTCAAAAGATATAAGTACTTAGATTTACCAATAATTATTATTTCGTTTTTTGAAATTTAATATCATTAATGAAACTTACAGTCACTAATAAAATTTCA
Source organism: Heliconius sara (assembly GCA_917862395.2). Lineage (NCBI taxonomy): Eukaryota > Metazoa > Arthropoda > Insecta > Lepidoptera > Nymphalidae > Heliconius > Heliconius sara. The sequence continues at coordinate 3,786,997 of OU860798.1, read as the reverse complement.
TATTTACACATCATCATAATAACCGAATAAGAAACAAAAGAAATTTAGCCTTTCCTCCTCCTTGGATGCTTTTTTCTTTATCAGCTAAGGTTTTCGAATTTTGTAGTCCTTAACAGAACGTTTTATATGGTAAATTATGTAAAAGCGGGTGAGGATAACCCCATGACCCACAATCATTGGTTCAATGTAGCGAGAATAAGTGCGTTACGAAGGTAGTAGATCCTTTATCCCATGTTATCTATCTCTCACTTTAGAAGTGAGTTGAGGAAATTTAGAAAAAAATGTCATACCACTCTCCGCTCTCTTTTTACCTCTTTTGTAATGCCTATCATATTAGAGGTATAAATAGAGCGGAGAAATATTATGGTGTACATTTAATAGTTCAATAGAAATTCAATTATTTCAAATATCGATAATAAGGTTGTATATGTAAGTTATATTCGTTTCCCCGTTTCACCAGTGGTATTTGGGGAAAGTCAATGTCGTTTAACGCCATGTATTAAAAACTGAACTGAAAGTAGGTTCCCTCTGTCTATCCTGCTATATGCGGGAAAAAAGAGAAACAAAATAAAAACGGTTAAGTGCGAGTCGGACTCGCCCACCAAGGCTTCTGTATAAATTTCAGAATATAAGTCAACGGGAAGTAGAACTTATAATAGTTGCTAAACTTGAGTTTGCCGGCATATTCACTTATTTTGTATGGAATAAAAAACTATAAATAACTATAAACTATAAATTTTCACTTTTCGGATTGTTGCTTTATTTATATTAGTAGCAAATTATACGAAAACACCTAATGTCAATTATTCCCATGCTTCTTTCACACACGGTAGGTATTGTGTGTAACACTCAATTAAAACTTATAAGCTTAATAACTTGTTGTGGGAGGGTTGGAAGGCAGGCAGTTAGAAGTTGTTAACGAACCGAACTGGTTCGTAAAAACTTACCAAAAACATCGCGCTTATATCGCCATATAATTGGAATTGTAATGACTCTGACCATCCTCATATTCAGGTATTTTATAATATATCCTGAGAACGATTGTCATTAAAATTTGCCTGACTTACAGAAAATATACAGAATAAATCCTACTACGATCCTACTATATATCCTACTAAATAACCTACATGAGTAGGTTCTTTTTGAAGTGTGGGTGACCACCAAATGAGAATTTTACAAAATACCTTCTAAAACGGAAAAAAATCGGGATCAAGATAATGGCAAAGGAGATAGTAACGCTAGGTTTTCAGGTTCTCTCGGCCTACCCTGCTTTGTGTAGGATACAACATGAAGCTAAAAAAAAGCAAAGAAAGTCTTATATAGATTCCCCTTTATTACTAACTTTCTGATGAAAGTATATTAAAAGGCGTAAAATATAATTAATTCCATTACAAAATACAATTTAGTTGCAATTAAAATTAAATCACTTAATTAACTTGCTTAGTTGTCCAGTTGAATCAGGTTTAAGTTGAGCAGGCTTGTTATAACGTTCTGTGATAGGGCCTTTACAAATGAATTGAACTTAAATAAATTAAATAGCATGAAATAAATATTGTTTAAGATCTGTACGCTTAAAACTCCCCAGCAGAATTATTTTTGTTATTATTTATTTTTATTAGAGGCCGTCATGGTGCACCAGTAACCGTTGCAGATTGTGGGTTCGAGTCTCAATCGGGGGCATGAATTAGCATAGACAAGCAATAAATAGCTCATTCTTTTTAAATACCTTATGGCTATATTAAATATTCAAAGTTTAGCAACAAGTTGAAAAAATACCAATGTTATTAATTGCCACCAAAATAAGATAGTGACAAAACAAAACACTTAGTAAACTAAAACTAATAACGGGCGTCTCAGTATAGTGCTTAGTAAATCGAGGAGAATTTTGAAGAGGAATGTTTAATTTTGGGAAATGAAGATTTATGAATGGGAATGTATTATTTAACATTTTCATTTCTTTGCTCTAATGACGTAGCAAAACGCGTCGTTGAGTTCCGCCACTCAACACGCAATTCCTCCACAATTAATTCAAATTCAAATAATTTTATTCCAAATAAGAAGGTATATGCTTAATTTTTTGAAGGTCAAAAAAAATCTTCATGGGGACAGAGTATTTTAACACTAGGTTGCCAGTTTCGCCCTGCCATGTTCGGAATACATACATGTACATGAGATAAAAATAAGTTAATTACTTGTGTACCACCATCAATAATAATTAAAGGGAAATGGATCCCCAAATACATCCAGTAAGCCCTCCAGTGTATCATGTTAAAATTACGGAACGGGGGTCAGCGGTCGAAAATAACAGATTATGGTTTTGACACCACCCCTTATCCCCTGGGCTGACTTTCTGGTACATATGAGTATGTTCAGGTAAACAAGCTTCCACGTCACTTTAATCCTATTTACCTTTGAACGCACGCATTAAAATATTATGTAGGGCGCCTTGGGAAATTGTAGTGATTTATTCGTTTCACATTATAATACATTTTTGAGTTTTCGATTAGACAAATAAGGATTTAGTATAAGTGGAATTCTGAACTTCAAATTACATCTAACTTAACATAAGGTACCTAACTGTGTACGTTAATCAATCAATTGATCAGCAGGCATTATACCCGCATTTAGCAGGGTGAAGAGAGGGAACCTAGTGCTAAGATATTCCGTTCCCCACTTCAAGAGTGGCGGATTCAGCGTCGCGCTTTGCCTTGTTTGCAGAACGAGGGAATTACAATATTAATAAATAATAAATTATTTCGAGGGAGAATCGAAGCCACAACCTTCGCATTACAATCACATCCTGTGCCACAACGAACTTACTCACCAAATATGTAAATGTTTAAAATTTCTTACATTTTTAATTCAGAGTTGAATAGTTTCTTTTTAATATATCGCTTAAAATGCAGTATCTAACTGATTACGTAAATGTGTAACATTTATTACATTTTTATTCCAAAATATCTTCTGTGAACATACATCATTGTACTACCAAAAATAACTTTTAATCTAATTTGGTAAGACCCTCTTTTTTTCTCTCTTGATTGCGTCAAACACGTTACTTGCTGTTCATAAATCAAAACAAATTTATTTTTGTTTGTACCAAGTTTTTATTTTAGCTTCATAAAATAATCACTTAAAACAATAGTATGTCGCGGCACAGGGGCACAAAGTGTGACAGTAAACGCGACAGGTTGTGGGTTTGATTCCCGCTTGAGAAAATTAAATATTTAATATTTCCATTAACTTCGCCCTGGTGGTGTGACAAAGCGTGACGTTGAGGTCTGCCATTCAAACCGTAATGCCTCCAGAATTTGGCAGAAAATCTATGTGTCTTAACACTAGGTTCCCTCTGCCCACCTTGCTATGTGCGGGATACAGCATTGACGTTAAAAACACAATACTAAATTGAAAAAATCGTACGTCAAAATACGTCTAAGGTGAAGCTCTTATAGTTCGTAATGTACATTATCATTCAAGTTAATAGCCGTTTGCCGTATATGCTGTCTAATGGGCAGTTAGTGTTTTAAGACATCGTTATAGTACGTGGATGGATGTTCGCAGCATTATATGATTGTTTTATAGTTTGTCTCTATTAAAAATACGTCAGTCCTGTCGACAATCATAAATATGGAGTCTTTATGGTATGCGATGCCCATTAAAATTCGTCTATTTAGAAACGTTGTAAAATTTAATTGGGTAACCATTGTAGTCTGTGGTTTTGTTATTACTTTATTAATCTTTAATTAAGTTAACTATATTTAAAATCAAAAGTTGATGGCTTTGATATTTATTATATTACTAGCGGCCCGCTCGCGGCTTCGCCCGCTTAAACCACAGAATTATTTGCTTAATACACTAAAATTATGTTCGTGTTTAAATATACCTATAATGTATGTTTGCAACGCACGCAAGTCGCATTTTCCTACCTCCCATATGCAACATCATGCAACTCTCAATATATTAATTTCTTTAAACTTTTGCCTTAAGGAGTCTTTAGGACCTAAGTTATAGTTATGGCTATATAGTTATAGTTATATCGCTACTTACAATAAAATCCTAACTCATCGGTGTCTGTACGTGGAAGATATATTAGAAAAAATATTATTACGGTCATTTAACAATGTAATAGAACTTGGTCAGCTTGTCTGTTTATCTGTGCGATCAGGATAATCTCAGAAAGGGCTAACTTTGTGCCCCTGCGCCGCGATGGCCTTTAATATTAATACAAAATGGAAGCGTCAGCGCTCCTTTTACAGGGGCAATATATAGGATAAAACATTTTAAGCCCATACCTAAAGAAATTAATCAAGATACCTCACAGTTTAGACGTAGACTTTTTTTTCATTTCACGATCGATGTTTATCCATACCCGTATTTTGTGTGACGCAGTTACGCATAGATACCAATAACGTTAACACACACACACACACATACTACTACAAAAGTAATACTAAAGGTTAAGCAACTTTGAACTTTGTCGCCAAGACCGACCGACCGACAGACCGAACCGAACCGACCGACCGAACCGACACGACCGACCGACCGAACCGACCGACCCACCGACCGACCGACCGACCGACCCCACCGACCCACCGACCGACCGACCACCGACCCACCGACCGACCCAAGCCGACCGACCCATCCCCGACCGGACCCCACCGCCGAGACCCACCGACCGAACCCACAGATCTGACCCACCCCGACCACCGACGACCGACCGATTCCGAACATGACCCATCCGACCCCCCACTCGACCCAACGACCTTACCCACCTACCTACCTACCGACCGATACCCACCGATTCCGACCGACCGACCGTACCCACCTGACCTACCCACCTACCTACTACTACCACATTATCTACCCATCCTACCTACCCACCTACCTACCCACCTACCTACCTACCTACCTACCCTACCTACCTAGATATACTAGAATAGATAGCTTACTTGTATCAAGTTCTAACTATCTCAAATATAAGCTTACTTGGAAACTTAAATACTTATATCTTTTGCTAGAGTGAAGCTATTACAATGAAATAAACACTAAATGTTACTTTGATTTACTGGTAATTTTTACGTATAAAACTTGGTTAAATATATTGTGTACTTTTGACGTGATGCGTGTTCACATAAACCGGAAAACAGACAAACAGACAAACAGACAAACAGACAAACAGACAAACCGACAAACAGACAAACAGACAAAAATTCCAAAAATGTTGGAAATGGATTCTGTTAGTTATCCTTTAACACCCTAGCTAATTTTTTTTTAAATATTTTCAATGTACAGAAACGACTTTTCTACAGATTTATTATAAGTATAGATTAATTGTAATTTTATCATGAGGTACAGCATAATATACACTTATATATGAAAATCTTTTTTATGTTGTATCCTATCGATTATATTATATGTTATTAAGCATTACCAAAATTCTTACGAGAAATATCATAACTACACAGTTTTGGCGTATATCAGAACTGTGGTGTATTGAGTTACTCTTCAAAACAAACGAAGCAAAAGAAATATCAAAATAATACTCCCGTTCAATATTCCACCATGTCCGCATTCAATAAGTTTTTTTAAACTTATATAATAGAAGTTTTTAAAAAATCTTTTTTTTTTCCAGATTGGAAAAATTCAACCAACACTGACACTAATGAAGCAATCCGAAGGCGAGATATTCAACTAGCAGCTACTCCGTTTTCCACTAGAATAACACGACGAGAACTTACCGAGAGCAATAATAAAATAAACTCTATTACCACAAGAAGAACAACTATTTTCCACAAACACACGATCCAATGGCTCTGCTGAGAATCGAAAGGGAATTCCCGGCAATATGTCAATTAAAGCCCACATTCGCGTGTAATCAATTGCGCCACTCTAAGTCGAAAGAACTCCACGACGAAGTCGTTTATCAAACTTGACTCGAGAATTATAATGAGTTTTAAGTTGAGTACAAATAATTAATTGCAGCAAAAATTAAAAGGAACATACTAAACCCAATGCATGGTAACGATAAAAGAACGAGAGTAAACGTCACCCAAGTCAGGGACTCGTATGGCGGCTCAAAACCATAACTTACACTGTTCACGGCCTAGCTTTGTTACTTTACCTTCGTGTCTTCTCATACTCATCTCTTTATTATTGCAAGTAAATTTGGTGTTTTCGGAAGATTATAATGAATCAGCTCTCTCAATAAACAACACAAATCTAAATTCTACATCAAATTGGACACTTTTCGACCCCAACTCAACCGTCCACAAAGTTCCTCACATAAAACATTCTAAATACTCCACAGTAGTAACAGTACTTTTGGCTGCTATATTTATGATAGTGATTTTTGGAACTATAGTTGGCAATATTTTAGTTTGTGTTGCCGTCTGTTTGGTGCGAAAACTAAGAAGACCGAGTAATTATCTGATTGTATCGCTGGCTGTGAGCGACCTGTGCGTGGCCATCATGGTAATGCCTGTAGCCATGGTATATGATTTATTGGGCACATGGCCATTTGGACCGGTAGTCTGTGACTTCTGGGTGTCAAGTGACGTCCTATCATGCGCAGCAAGTATATTAAATTTATGTATGATATCAGTGGATCGCTATTACGCAATCACAAAACCCCTGGAATACGGAGTGAAGAGAACGCCAAAGCGAATGCTTTTTTGCGTTTTTATAGTTTGGATGAGTGCGGCTTTCATATCGTTGCCGCCTGTTTTAATTTTAGGAAATGAAAAAACCGAAACCTCGTGTTCGGTGTCACAAAATCAAGGTTATCAAATTTACGCAACATTTGGCTCATTTTACTTGCCACTCACAGTAATGGTGGTCGTTTATTATAAAATATTCAGCGCCGCAAGAAAAATAGTGAAAGATGAGAAACGTGCGCAGTCTCATTTAGAAACACATTGTTATTTAGAAATAAATGTCAAAAATGGCGGAGCAGCTGAAGCGAAGCTCTTGGGCGCGCAACCACCACCTCCGACTCGAGGATCAACCGCTAGTACTAACACCACGGTAAGTTGTTTTAAAAAAATACTTACTGAGCATAATTTGATTTGTTACTATTTATTAAATTTGTATACAATCACTTTTCATAAGCATTTAATGCTTTGGTATATTTGATGAAATGAAATCGTAATTAATAATTTAATTTTGTAGGCAATTAATGTGAAACCATCGTAATTTAGATGAATAGATTGTGGTTCTCCTCAATTCATATATTATTGTAACTAGTAATAGAAAATATTTTCTTGATATAGAATTAAATGATATAAATTCTTTTTATAATATAACAATTAAAAAATTAATACATGTTAATAAATAAAATACTATGTTTGTTACAGTGTAGTATAGACAAAAATGAGGGCTCGATCGGGAGATGTTTTCCGGGGCAAAGAAAATCCAATGAATCACAATGTCCTATGTTGCAACAAGTACCGAAAACACCCACAAAACCAATTCACACAATTAATCGACCAAACTCACAAATGGGTCCCGTGCCGGAAATTAAGCATCCTCCGAAGGAAAATAGACGAAGGCAATCTTCCGAAAGCAGTAACAAATTAACCACTAGTCGGATTCGATCATCATTATCTAGTTTCGCTCAAAAAAGTCATTTGGCGAAGGATCTTTTACATCCAACTCATTCGCCGCACCAAAAAAAATTACGATTTCAACTAGCTAAGGAACGCAAGGCGTCTACCACGCTCGGAATAATCATGTCAGCGTTCATTGTGTGCTGGCTACCCTTTTTCGTGTTGGCAATAGTAAGGCCTTTTGTCAACGAAGACACAATTCCTGATGCTGTGAGTGCACTTTTTTTGTGGCTGGGCTACATTAATAGCCTTTTGAATCCTATAATATATGCTACTCTTAATAGAGATTTTAGAAAACCTTTCCAAGAAATATTATTCTTTAGATGCTCCAACTTGAATCATATGATGAGGGAGGAGTTCTACCACAGCCAGTACGGTGGTCCAGACCAACATTATTGCGTCAATAATTCCACGAACAAGGCGGCAAATTATGAGGAGGGCGTCGAAATAGTTTCAGCTGTGGATAGGGAAGAGACACGTGCATCAGAGAGTTTTCTATGATTGTCAATGCAAAAGGTCGAACCTATAGACCTAGATACTGTGATTTAATTAAGACTTTAATATACCGCGAACTAGTGTTGAAGTAATAAAAACGAATACCGCAACGTTCTAGCGATTGAACTAGTCGAAACTATCTGTACACTTTCTCTCTTGTCACGATACGAGTACGCTGTTCGAAGACTTTGTAAATATATAAGGTAAATTATAAAATTGTGACATAATAGTTAAATAATATTTAAATAGTTAACGTATCAAAGATATTCACGTAAGGGACTTCAGAATGACCAAAGAGTCTACTATAAATGAATTTATAAAGTTAATTGTTGTGAATTTATTAGTCTTTGTATGTTTTTTGTATTATACTGTGAGTGTACTGACAATCAATAGTAGCCAGTATTCTAATACATGTGATAGTAGATATAGTCTCTTTTTGTTTTTGGTTCATTTTTTTAATAATTAATTAATTTCATTTGCATTATGTAATACGTTATTGCCTGTATTTAGTATACGATTATTGTTATTTTCCAATTTATCGATGTTGTTGTAGTGAATGATAGTGATGTGACCGATATCACAAGATTAGTACGAAATAATTGGCACTGCCAGATAAAGTAATAATTAAACAATATGTACTATGTTGTAAACTTTATAGTGAAGTTTTGTGCGTGTTTGGATTCTTTCTGTTCTTTTATTTAAGTGACAAGCATTTAGGTGTATCCACAATCTTGGATTTTAATACAGATTTTCAATTTTTAATACTTTTGTATAAATATCTATTTACTCTACGTTCATATTATGTAGCTAATACATCCCGAGATTAAAATATACGTTAACATGTTCACTTACCTCAAAAACTGTTAAGCGTTTTTAAATTACAGTAAAAACAACTGATAAGATTATAGTAAAAAGTATGAGTGGGCGGTCAGTATTTAAGATACCTTAATGCCACTCGTCACTTACTTATCTAGCTAAAAAATATAGAGAAAAAATCCAGTATTTGTAAATATAAATGTATAAATAAACCAAATATTATAAAATGTAAATAATTTTATGTAAGGCTAGTTGAAAGTAATGCAGTAACCGTGTGGGGAAACTACGCTTCGAAATAAAAATTATTTGAAATTTCAATTTGATGTTGTATTAATAATAAAAAATTTCTTTGATGTAGTTTCTTTCCATAGTATATGGTTATCATATTAATAATTATTAGAAATCGTCTAATTTATTATTATCAACAAACAGTTAGATTAAGAGCTACCTCATATTGGAGATTTTTGTGATCCACGAATTAATAAATTTGAAATAATTTGAAATAAATAATAATAAATAATTAGTTACAAGTTTTGAAACTATACTGATAGTTATTTGTGGGTGGTTTTCAATATAACATATGCGACATAAACGTTGTTTACCTTTTCATTATAAAACCTAGCAAAAAAATAAATTTCATAGTCAATTTAATTAATTCTTAATATATATATATATATACATATATGTACCAAAATTGAATATTCGTTGAATTATAAAAATCTCCAATACGAGTCGGCTGCGTATGTTACCACAAAGTGGAATGATATCAATCTTAATGTGATGAATATTTTTCATTAAATGAAAATAAAAGTACCACCGATCGTTATTTAAAAATCAGTTCTAGAGTTTTACGTAACATTATAAAATAAATTTCATTAATAAGATACATACAGCTAAATAATTTTTACATATTAAAAATTTGGACCAAGTCCAAAGTATTTATTTTGAGAAATGACCTATATTTATGAAATCTTAATGTCTACAATGTTTTTTTTTTTGTATTAATTATATTGTCATCAGCACCTTGATTAACAAGCCAGTCTTACTTTCTCAGTGATTGTAGGTTTGATTCTAACACTGTAAATGTCTATAATAAAAAAATAGTATGCTTATAACAAAAAATATGTGTCGTTTATGTTATTAATCATATTTCTCATTTAAATTAAGTATTTTTCTTATAAACTCTTAATAATGTAAATTATAAATGAATATTATGGTGTCAACACTGTTCACATTCGGAATCAAACTTACGGTCATTGCTATATTAACCAACTGAATCATAACGCATGTATATAATATATTTATACATTATTTGGATAACCAAATTATTAATATAACTTGGTCGGTGGTTAGCATACCTATACATATAGAAAATAGAATCCATAGTAGATACTACACAATTGTAAAAAATTGTAAAATTGTATTTCACTTAAATACTTATATAAATTAGGTTTTGAGCGTGAAAGTAGTAGAGCTCTTCTTTATTCCTAGACATTTTTAAATAAGCCTTGAATCAGAATAACCTATTAACAAAAAAAATATTCCATATCAATAGTTATGAGACTAAATAACCTCAAAGCAATCTTTATTTTTAATTATCTTGGCACTATTTTGGCAGAATTCTGTCTCATTTTAGTATTAAAATGAGACAGAATTTGGGGATAAATTTATATCCCAGGCAATATTATTAGATAAAATATTTTTTTTGTTCCGTGAGATAAAGCGCGGAGTTAAGCATTAATTAAATATTCACAAATATTGAAAAAAAAATCCATTTTCTATACGAAAATATTCATATACCTAAAGCTTTTGCGCTTAAAACCTAATAAAAAAAATTAGCCCTATAGTTGAAAGGTTGAGGTATTCAATCAAAATTATAATGTATATGAAAATTAGCATTAAATGTTATGTGCAATATTTAATTGAATATGTAAAAGGCCTATTTATTTATATGATTAGAAACAAAATAATAATAATAATAAGAAATAGGAAGCTATATGGCGTATATTGTAGTTTTTGTTTATAAATATAGTTTATTTCTTGTTGTATGTTTCTTTATTAAAAAGGAAGAGGAAGAAGACCAAAATGTGTATCTGTATCTGTTGTATATTTGAAATTAATTAAAAAATTAAAAATAAAATATTTTTCACGCTGTATCCCGCACACAGCAGGGTAGGCAGAGGGAACCTAGTGTTAAGACACTCCGTTCGCCACTTTCTGCCGAATTATGGAGGCATTGCGTGTTGAGTGGCAGAACTCAACGCCGCGCTTAACCTCGGCACCAGAGTGAAGATATGGAAATATAAATTTAAGTAAATATTTTATCTCCTCGAGTGGGGATCGAACCCACAACGAGTCGGTTTTACAGTCACACTTTGTGCCGCTTCGCCACGACTGGCCTCAAGTATATTTGAAATATAAATATATAAAAACAATACTAATATCTAAGGATGAATTTAAAGAAAGACTTTTACTTTCACTTTTTTTCTGCAATGCCAAGGAGTCAAGAACATTCAGACATTGCGTGCGTGACAAGCGGAACTCAGCGCCGCATTTTATAAAAGAATATTTAGTTAACAAAAAAAAGTTTAGTCATAAACAACAAATTACAGTAAATATGTCTCAAAACACTAATGTAAATTTTTGTTTGATCTTTTTCGTCGTAAAGGCTCTTAACAATTACAACCCCGATAAAACTTAATATACAACTTATAAATAACTATTAAACTTTAATACAAAGGATACTTATACATGCTTACGATATCGTGGTAAAATGGGATACGAAACTGTAAACGCCATAGATTGTTTTCAATTCCCCCGTTTTGGCTAAAACACGACATTAGGTTCCTCTACTTAAGAACACTCAAGGTCTCGAACACCCCTTTTTAACATTTTAAGAGTATTATTTCACACTTAAGAAAGAAAAATACTTATTAATAAAACGTATAACATTTTGAACGTAGCGGGATTTGAACTTGCGTCTCTTTTTTGGATGGTTTCCACGGGTTCAAATCCCGCTACGTTCAACATTTTTAGACATTTTCTTAATAAGTATGAACATCTCTATATCTTGACACTCTCTGTTTTCCTTATTAATATTTTAATTTTCATATTTGCTTATTTTAATATTTTTAACTTAAAATAATAAATATTGTTACTTTCTTGGCATGGTCATATAAAATACAGTAACTTACGATCTCGAAGCCGAAAGGAAACATCCTTTAATAGTTTTTCTTTGTTCACTTTACAATGTGTATAAAACGATAAATATTTTAAGATATTCTTAGTAAAATTTAAATTTTCTAAATTCAGTGATATTTCTGGTCTTCTTCTTCCTTCTTTAAACATAATATCACACAAAATATAACCGATGATATACGTAATATAGCTTTCTAAAACAATCGTCTTAAATTATAAAATTCTAAGAGAGCTCTAATAGTACAAAATATAATTTATTTATTTCTGTTATAATAAATACTTCAAACATAAACCTGTAATATAATATATATATATTTCTAAAAGTTAATTCAGTAGTGAACAATACATGGGGCATTGTGTTTTTTTTTCTTATGTAGACCCTAAGTGATTAATAAAACTAGATTTGGGGATAATTTGATTTTTATTGTTTCATTTTTAATTTCTAATAAAATATAATATATGAATAATTGTATATTTTTATTTTTATATGTCCACGTATTGATCTAAAGCTATATATTCATAAACATAAGTATAAGAAAAAAATATTTTTAATTATTATTGATCCAAAAGTTATAATAACAACTTTGTTTATTTTGATAAAAATGATTTTATACAATCTATATACTTTTCGTTTCAAAATAACAAGATATTTAATAGCATAAATAAAAAAATAATAATAATAACAAATAATTATTATTATCATATGAAAAAAGATCATTCTAAATTAATTAATTAGAATGATCTTTTTTCATATGATAATAATAATATATTAATTCTAATTAATAGCTTATTTTTATCAAATAATTAAAAACGAGTTGTGGTCGCCCTAGGTTTTCGATTTATTTTTTAAAGTACAGAAGTTTCATATAAAATTAAAATAAAAAAGTATATGTTTTCATATTAAACAAAAATAATGAACGTTACATAGATACATATGTATTATAAAAACTTTCGCCAGTTATCAATTATATCACGAGATATTTCTACATATTGTACAGGGAAAGCAATACGAAAATTCTCAAGATAAATCTTAGGAATAAAAACAGAGTGATATATCCCTAGCTTCCATCATCATTAATATGACAACACTAATATCATTGTATCATAATTTCATCATCACCCATATATACAGAAATTTCCTTTTAGTAATTCAATTTGGTAATTTCCTGAAGTGTTAAAGCTACAACATTAGACACAATCAATCATTTGAAAAATCGCGTTTCATTTAAACTTGCATTTATCCATTTATAATATTCACATCTCTTTGCTTGGAAAGGAAATTAATATAGATGATTTACGAAATTATAATATAAAAAAAATTGCTTCACGCTGTATCCTGCACATTACAGGCAGAGTGAGCCTAGTGTCAAGACACTCCGTTCCAATTATATTTTGCTTAAAACAGCGTAGAAGTAATCAGGGCGGATAATTTCTATAATGGAGGTTCAGGTTCAAGTCTCTAGATGGAATTGGTATTGTAAATTTAAATATAAAAATAAATAATACAATAAAACTAATTTTTACCCTTTAGTTGATTATAATTTTGAACCATTATATTGTATGAAATATAAAATAAAATCTTGTGGATTGTGTGTACTCAGAGAGGGTATCTCAACATTCCAACCAGAAAGAGAGAAGCAGAAATTTAACATTTTATAGTCCACCCAAACAAATAAATATTTGGTGATAAATTAACCCGTACTTTATCTCATTTTAATTCAATTATACTTTGGGTGGTACGAGGAGATGTGAGACCAGGGGTCGGGAAGCATAGTGTAGTTCGCTCTCCAGCTCGATATAAAGAAGGTTGCTGATCGGATGCGGAAAAAACAGCAGGAGCTTTGGCGCACCCTGGGGCAGGCTTACGTCCAGCAATCCACACTGACAGACTAATTGATAATGTAAATGTGTATACAAATATCTTAATTGAAAGAAATCTGAGAATATTTTTTTCTTTTCTTAAGAATTATTAAAAAATGAAAAGAAATCAATTTTACCTGTATTTGAAGTAGGTGGTAGACGTCTCGCTTTGGCTATCGTAGCTCAATGAAAACCGGCGAAGTGCAAGTGGAATTTCTATAATTTCTTCTTTGTCAAACAAGGCTTTTATTCAGAATTTTTAAAAATTAAATCAGCTTCATGCTGTATCCCGCACACAGCAGGGTAGGCAGGAGGAACCTAGTGTTAAGACACTCCGTTCCCCACTTTCTGCCGAATTCTGGAGGCATTGCGTGTTGAGTGGCAGAACTCAACGCCGCGCTTAGCCTCGACTCCAGAGCGAAGAAATGAAAATATAAATTTAAGTAAATATTTCATCTCCCCGAGTGGGGATCGAACCCACAACCAGTCGATTTTGCAGTCACACCTCTTACCGCTGCGTCACGACTGGCCTCGCGAAGAATTTTAATTTAATAATGTATTGGTAATATACTACATATATTTATATATGTATTTTGTAATAATTGACAAAACCTTTCTGAAATCATGAAAACATGTCATGGAAGATCGTATTAAGGAATAATATCTAAAGACAAAGTTATTAATTTTATACTCAATACAATGGGAGCAATTGTGCCCATTTTTTTTTAATTTTTTACTTAATAAAATGTGGTTATTAGCGTGATAAGCTTAATGTTACGGTTTACATTACGATTCCCGTTTTCTAACCAAATTTCAGTGGTAATCTCTACATCTCTACAACTTCTATTGCCAAAGCAGGAAAATTATTAATTTCCTATAGTAGACATCGAACCCACACTCATTTTCTCAGATACTCTCTGACTACGCTACGATGTTCTTGAATGTTATATAGTCATACGCGCTAAACGAAACATAAAATCATAAATTAATTAGTAAGAATATACCGACTACAAAATTAGATTTTCCCTAAAATTAAATTAAATGAGCGTTGTACATAATATCTTTACCGTTCAAACCTACGTGAAAGCGTAAAAGAGATTAAATCGTGGACCCTTGTTACTTACGGACATTGTGACAGCTCAAAAATACAGAGTAGAATTGGAAAGCCAAACTAAGGAAATAATATAAAATATAAGTGTATTAAAAAAAGGTATAAGGAATAGCAAAAATTAAAATAACATTTTTTTCTACTAATGTATGTAATTCACAGTGATAAAGCTTCAGAATATTATGAATATTTCCTTATTATGAATATTTCCTTTCCACTTTGACGCAAAAACTACTGAACTTATTTAGATTAAAGTAATATATAAACTGATGTATATCAGAATAACACAAAGGCTATTGTAATATATAAAAAAAAATGGTTTAAAATAATAATAAATTTAAGCGGGTAAGCTTGTAGAGCTAGTATCACTTTAAGTTTTAAAAGCCGTCTAATTACCTACCCACCTTTAAAAAAAAAGGGAGCTTATACAGTAAAAGTTATATTTTATGAAACGAAGCTATCGGTGCAGTGGGATGCGCTTGACTATAAACATGAAAGTTGTGGATTCGGTTTCCACTCGAGAAAGGAATTATTATTTCTAAATTATTTTAATTTCTCCGCTCTGATAAACAAAGTGTAGCTTTAAGTTCTGCTTACTCTGTGAGACAAAGTAAGAGGCTTGTTTGTTTTTGAATATTGTTATGCCTCTACGTAACATAGCATATGAAGTTACAATTTATGATGCTATCAAAACTCTACATAAATTACAATGATCCATATCAGCAAACCATATTAAAATTAACAATTCGAAAAGCTTAACGAACGTTTTAATTTCTATGTATCATAGAAATGGAAATATATTTTGTTTTAACTTTATTTTGTACACACATACAATATTTTCGTTGAGATTTTGATCCTTCTATACCATTATTATTTAATAATAGTTACATAGAGAATTGATTTTGAAATATAACTTACGAAAAATTTAATTTATATGTCTATAAATGATCTTTAGTGAATTTCATTTAGTTCGAAAATGTAGGAAAAAACAAAACATCGCTCACTCCATTGCCTGTTGACAATGAATTTAATAATATAAAAGGCGAGATAAAAAATAAGATATGAGAAGAATAGAGTCAAATCGAGAGAAGTGTTAGATGTATGAGCATTAAATCCTAAATAAACAATTATTAATGATTATAATCAATAAATATTTTAAAAATTAGAGGCCAGTCGTGGCGCAAGGACACAAAGTGTGACTGTAAGCAAGATTGCCTGTGGGTTCGATCCTCACTCGACGAAATGAAATATTTAATAAAATTTATGTTTTCATTTCTTCGTTCTGGTGTCGAGGCAAAGCACGTTGAGTTCCGCCACTCAATACGCAGTGCTACCCTACTGAGTGCGGGATTCAACGTGAAGCTGAAAAAAAACCAAAGAACGTAACATATTTTAGTGGAAATTTTGCTTTTTACTGCGTACCAAATAAATTACTCAAAAAATACTCAACAATAACAGAAAAGAATGTTGTTTATATAAGTAAAAGTAATATTCGGGCCGCAATAACTCATTGGGCACGTCCAACTCGAGCAGTGATCTAATCTCAAAGTGAAGGACCTTTTCACTTTTAATAGCACGGTCCAGCGGTCAGTAATTGGAAAGAAAAAACGTGCCATTTATTAATTATTTTAAGTTAGTATTCCAGTTTAGATGAAAATATGAAATTAGAATTATAAAAAAAAATCGGTTTTGTTTTACATGATAAATTGTTTGCCAAATTATAAACAACCTTAAATTTTGCTTTTCGTACTGTTTCTGTAAAATTTAACGTTTATTCGCGCTTCATTTGCTTCCCAGTGGCCGTCGTGGCGCATTAGTATAGATTGTAAACACGACTACGACACGACACGATTGTGGGTTCAAGCTCAGGGAAATGAGTTATTTTCATTTACTTGTTCTGGTTACAAGATAAAGGGTGGTGTTGAGCTCCGTTAATAGGCAATGTTACGAATATTCGGCGATCAGAGTATCGTAACACTAGGTCTCTTCAGCCTACCCTGCTATGCAGGAATGTATGGGAATCAAAATGAAATGTAAAAAAAAATTAAAACGTTAGAGAAAATTTGTCTTCATATTAAATTGTTATTAAAAGACAAAAATCAGTTTTCGGTAAAGTGTGTAAAATATGGAGAAGCTACAGATGTTTATAAGAGCCGAAATTGCAATTGGCTTGTTTTTTTTTTTTTTATGGAAAAGACACGGCAAACGAGCGTGCGGTTCACCTGATGGTAAGTGATTACCGCCGCCCACGACCCCGTGCAACTCCAGAGGAGCTACAGGTGCGTTGCCGGCCTTTACGATGGGTTGGGCGCCGGGGCCCGGCATTACCTGATGCGAAACGCAGTGGCATAAAGTCACTACTTCACGCCGGTTTTAAATGCCGGGGGTGGTAATGATCCGGTCGAGTCTGCCCATGCGTGTTGCCATTGCTGGCGACGTGACTCTACCACACGTACTTTAGTCCCCTCTTACGACCTATGATCCTATTCTAGGCCGGGATCACACGGCACAAAACGGCTTGTCTTTTCGCAGGTTTAAAGTTACGAGCTTAATTAACAGTATAAGACCGTATGCCAAATATTATCATATAAACAACAATTCTTTTTTTCATTTACATGTACGTCCCTGAATGCATATAAAGACAATATTTTTTACGTAAACGGATAGATAACATTGTGTTTTTGATATATTGATATTAGATTCTAAAATGAAAAGGTTCGTAAATATTCGAAGTCATTGCGGCACATTATTTTTATTTTCTCGCTCTGGTAACAAAACTAGGCGCAGCGTTGAGTATCGTGACTCAACGCGTAATGTCTCGAAGAAAAGGCGGTGTGAGATGAACTGAATGCTTTAACACTAGAGCCTTCCCTCAGCCCACCTCTCTAGGTATGTCGCACACTATGTGATATAGGGGCCCATCGTCATAATTCTCTTTTCGATGTGTCAAATTAGCAGAAAAATTGTTTAATTATTAATGAACACGCTTTGGAACGTCCTACTAATATGATAATTACAAAAGTTTGTGAGGATGGATGTTTGTTCGACTTTCACGCAAAAACTACTGAATGAATTAAGATGAAACTTTACAGATATATAGCTAACTAACATCAGGATAACATAATAGGCTAGAATTTATGAAATGATTTTGTATAACTTGGCTTCAATATAACAATAAATTTTAGGGTCGCTAGTATTATATCCATTATGTATTTAAGCATAACATTAAATATATAAAGTAGAATATAACAAAACCAATATCGATCATATTTTTAATATGCCCGAAATGCTTAGTCATTCCCCTAATGTAGTGTCAAAAATGATATATCAAATACAACAAAGGCAAAAGGACAATAGTGAAGCTAATAGCCGTCGGTCAAGGACGAGGTTGTGAAGCATGAAGATAAACATTAATTTCACTGTCCTTGAAGTGCTGGAACAATGCCATCAGATATCGTTTATCAGTTTCCAAGTAATTAATGTAGAATATTGAGGATATGGTAATTTCTTGATTGTGATTTCAAAGAAAGGCGTTGAGTTCCACCACTCAGCAATGCCAGAAATCAGCGGAAAGTATGGAGTGCCTTAACACTAGGTCACTTCTGACTACCCTTTTATATGCGGGATACAGTGTAGGTAACTTTTTTTTAGTGCTGCTAGCAAGCAGCAGCTTGTATTAGCAAGTTTCGCTTAAGCCAAATGTTTTGCCTATAGGCAAGATTTGAATTCTCTTATTATTGGTCAAATGAAAATTAACATAATGAATGATCTCTACTCAGAGAAATGCATCGTTTTTCGCTCTCGTAGACCAACTGCGGCATTGAGATCCGCCAATCAACATGGAATGTCTCGAAACTTTGTATTTAACACTAGGTTCCAATCGATCAATATTCTCTATTGAAGAATAAGTATAATGTTGAAGAATATATATTATAATGACTGAATAAAAAAATAAATTTGATATATGAAAACATCTAAAAAAGTCTATTTGTAACATGAGAAGCCTTGAAGGGTCAACGTGAGGTTATTGTCATTGATAAACGAGGTACGAGAACGAGACATCATAACGAATGATGGTAGGGACCCTAAATTAGGAAAAAGGGTCGAATTGACTGCGCGACAAATGTGCTGTACCAACCTGACTGACTATAATCAAGTCGTTAAGAGAAATATTCAGTTATGGGAATTTTTAAACGTTATATTAATTATGAGGCTAGTTGTGGCGCAGCGGCACTAAGTGTGACCGTAAAATCGACTGGATGTGGGTTCGATCCCCACTCGAGGAGATGAATTATTTACTTAAATTTATATTTCCATTTCTTCGCTCTGGTGTCGAGGCTAAGCGTGGCGGTGAGTTCTGCCACTCAACACGCAATGTCTTCAGAATTCGGCAAAAAGTGGGGAACGGAATGTCTTAACACTAGGTTCCCTCTGTCGACCCTGCTGTGTGCGGGATACAGCGTGAAGCTGATTTATTTTTATATTTTTAATCTATTAATTATAATTTCGAGATTATACAAAATTTAAATTTTCTAAAACATTTTTTATATACTATATATACTTATGAATAGTTAATTAGCGAATAACTGATTTTTATGAATTGATAAATCATTTACTCAATTTTAGTGTGTTTATCGCTTAATTAAAATCTAATTAATATCTGTGAGTGTAGTGGTAACGATATTTTTTTGTTACTACTACAGAACCGATAATATCAAATAAAAGGAGGAAAGATAGTGTATTAATGGAAGCCGAGTGCCTTAACACTAAGTTCCCAGGTTCCCTCTTCCTACCCTTCTAGTAGTGCGAGATATAGCGTGAAACTAAAAAAAAATCCGTAAATGATAAGATATGATTGTAGCTAAACAAAGTGCTCGTAAGTTAGAAGCTTAATGACGCAACGTGTTATATGTAAAGTACCTACTACAGTAATCACCTTTTTCCTTTTTTTGCAAAAAGAACTGAGACCTTGCAGCAAATTACACGTTGATTGCATCGGCTGTGGAAAGCAAAAAAATGTAGATATATCTAACTATCTTTCTACAATTCTATATTCTATACTAATATTACAATGTCGACGATTTTGTTTCAAGTATTGCTGACTGAATCTCTAGTATTGCTGACTCGAAAAATCATTTTTGAGCTATAATTTATCAAGAAAGGCTCCGCTTGCATGGGCACATTTAATAATTTTTTCAATATTGTTTTAATGAAACCCAATCAATCTGTGGTTAGAGTTACCTCTCTTTCGTACTTATAATTTCAAATCAACCGCGCAACAAAACAAAATTTTGTTTTGTTACCAAAGCGAGAAAATGAAAATAATTCATTCCCTCCAGTGGGAATCAAACTCACAATTATCACGATTACAGTGCGAATGCGCTAGAAGCGCCTTTATACAATTTTCGAGTATACATACAAAGTTTCTGTACAGACACACGTCACCGTTCTCGACCTACGCATGTAGCGAATTATAAATGGCAGTAAAACGCAATGACTATTTAATTTGACTTTAAACGCTTTTATTGCTATCGTCGTTGGAAAGGATAAACGAAATTAGATTATAGTAGACTCTGTTTTATAAAATTGATGTGATTCACTTATACAATATGATACTAAAACAATGTATAAGTTACATAAAATGTTTGTGTAGTAACGTTATCGAGGTTACTTTTTAATAAACACTAAAGTTAATATATTGTTTATTAATATTTTCATTACTTCGCTCTGGCACCAAAGTCCTTGCTCAGCGCGGCGTTGAGTTCCGCCACTCAACACGTAATGCCTTGAAAAATTCGGCAGAAAGGGGGGAACGGAGTGCCTTAACATTAAGTTCTCTCCGTACAGTACATTAAAGTATGATTATTTAAATATTAAATCAAAAACCTGACACAGTTTACGGTCCAATGCAAAGAAAATCAAAGAAGTTACAAAATTCAACATATTAAATCGATGAATGATTAATTCCTTCAACGTGGCGATGACGCAACTTGGTAAGTTAATGTTTAGGCTTCACAATGTACTTAATTTCAATATTATTACACAGCCATCTTACCCCATATTTTGTTTACGAAGTATCATTTGTCAATGACACGGCCTGTCTAAGAAGTTCAAGGGCACACCATAAATAGATGGCAATAACGCGGACTTCCAGCTATGAATAATTCAACGAATGACGTCCGATTTTAACGTTTCCAGTCTTAAATTTTAAAAATAAAACGTTAATTATTCACAAATATAGTAGTTAGTATATAGTTTTTAGTCTGAAATCTTAAATGGTCTATTAGACCCCTGTTTATTAGTAATGATTAGTTTGGTATATTAAGTAACAACTTAGAAAACAAAAATGATGCCGTTTCTCTGTTTACTTAGCCAAAATGTATTGTTGTCTTCTCTTGTCTTACAGGTTACTCTTAAGTTCTTTTTACTCTAAAATTTTTTTTATCGTAACTTAAATAAAAAATATAATTTTTAAATATTAGTTAAGAGGTTATCGCTAAGTTGTTTGATCAAGAACCGGATACAGAAGACAGTTTTTCTTGAGATGGCGCCTATTGTGAGGAGGTTCCTCTCTGATGGCTTTAACCCTTGTCCCCTTGGAGAAGTATTTTTTTAAATATCTTTAAATGTGTTTTTTATAACAATTTATATTAAAAATTGTAAAATTTGTTCCTCATTCTACTACATATGTCCCCATAACTATTGTTATTAATTTTGTATCCAATCTATTTCTTTATATCAATAGCGTTATACCTTTGTAACTTCCTCCCTTCTCCACATGTTACTTTATCTGTATTATATATTATTCATTTCGAATAAACAGCAAGCGTTAGTCGTAAAGAGATATCTGTTTTTTCCGCATGTTTTTCTCTTTGGCGCCGCTGAAGTTTGCAGGTCTTGACGAAAAATAGTTCTTCATAGAATAACTGTTATAAAAATATGTAATTGAAAAACAATATTTTGCCATCATAGAGTCGTGGAATAGCGTCTGATTGCAAAGCAAAGATTTGATCCTCATCGGAGGAATAATTATGATTAATTATATTTATGAGACCAGTCGTTGTAGGTTTGATTACTTATTTATTATTACTATTAATATAGTAATAATAAATAAGTAATAATGGTAATGGTTTATTTTTACTCAAGTAAATGAAATATTTATACTTATTCCTAAGTGTGGATTAACACTTTAAAAATGTTTAAAAAAAAAAATGAAATATTTATTTATTCGATTTGGTGTCCAGGCAAAAGTGCAGCATTGGCTTCTACTCCTCAACACGCAATGCCTTCAAAATTCGGCGAAAAGTGGGGAACGGAGTGTTTTAACACTAGGTTCCCTCTGCCTACCCTAATGTATGTGCGGTTGCTATTTTCCTTGGGGAACGAAGTGTACTAGGTTCACCTTGCTATACGCGAAAAAAAGCGTGGAGCTTTTTCAAAAAATATTGGCGACTAGGAAATAAAATATTACAAAAAAAATAAGAAGTACCTAGTAATAATCAATTTATCTGTTGCTATATTTAAAAAAATAACTGCACACGGATTTAAGATATCTTTGAGGTATGCAACGCCTCAAAAAGTAAAAACATGAATTTATTTTCAAGGAATTTTTCATTTTTTTTTGTAATGATTAATAAAAATATGATATAAATAATATGCAGTAAAATATTATTTACCATAGACAAAGTATGCCAGTATTTCTACAAATATTTTCCATTACATTTAATTTATAAAATAAGAACATAAATTCTACACATTTCAGTCTCTTACACGCCACTTGGTGTATTAACTTCGAACAATGAAAAGGAATCCGTTGATGTATTACAAGTATATGTAGGATCAAAGATAAAAAATAAATGGAAATGAGATGTAGCATTTTTAATATGAACATTATATTTATATTTATGTTTTAATTAATAAAATAAAATGAATAATTTATTTTGTATTTTTCGAAATGGTTATTAACTTTAATAGCGTCTTGGATATGTAACTACAAATAGCCCCTCAAGAGTGCAGCAAGTGCAGGTGCGTCTCCTATATTTTAATCATTGGGATCCTTACACCACACGAATCTGGAGGCATTCGATCACGATGTCTATAGTGGGATAAGCGGCGGGAGGTTACTCGTTTAGTCTGTGATCTTTTATATGACAGCGAATACTAGCCAGCACTATCTCGGCGCACTCAGAAGCTTCACGTCAAGGAAATGAAATGGTGTAACGCGGACTGACCACATACGTAACAAATTAATTCGAGGTAGTCTTGGTGTCCTTAATTGAGATTGCTTGGTGACGTAACGCGCCGGTCTAAGAACTATGTGAGATACAAGTGCCTATATAGCAATATCAGTCCCTGGATAGAGACCTCTCGTGGTGACGTGAGAGCCAATGGTCTCACCACGGGGACGCTAAAGACCGTGCAAAGTAGAGTAGGTTGAGTAGCAAGACAAGACAATGGCAAAAGCCAGGATTAATGTCAGGAAGAAGAAGATTAATCTGCATATATATAACTTAATGCTTCGACCTTTCTGACATATCAAAAAAATCGAGTAAAAGACTAATTATAAAGTTACTTTAGTATATAACTACTAAATGTTAACGAGACAAATTTTAAAATAACATCCAAAGCATCTATTTCAATCATCACTTTAAACTATTTCCAAATATGTTGTAGTCTATTGCCGGGTAAAATTCATCGATCAAGCGGAAGCTATTTCAAGATCGAAATTATTTCCTGTACATCGCTATTGTGTTGATATTTCTTACACATACCAACGTGTGACATGTTTTGTAAATAACGATAAATAATTGTGGTAATTTGGTTTTTAAGCGATTAAAGTTTTAAGGTAATATATTCTGAAAGTCAGAAGAATGTCTAGTGTTAAGTTCCCCATTATTTACCCAATTTTTGAGACAAGGTGTTAAGTTCGCAGTTCAACGCCGCGTTTTATCACGTTATCCTCGTGGAAAAAATAATTCATGGAAATGAAAATAATTTATTTTACTGAGTCGGAATGGAACCCAAAACTGTCGTGTTTCAGACGCTGTGCGACACTGTATGTCTTTTTTCATTAATTATTTTAACTATCTGAAACTCTGTTCGAAGGCTATGTATAGGTATATAAAAAGAATGCCACAAAGAAGTATATATTATATGTTTATATTAGACAATAGAGTGCTTTAATACTTAGGCCCCTATTTATAAATTGCTCTCGCCTCTAAGACTGATCTAGATTAATCGATCTTGAGATGCCGTTTTCGTTTATAAATTGTAATACATACATGAAAACGGCATCTCAAGATTGATCTCAGAATTGAGAGTGGTTTATAAATACGAGCTTAAGTGCTCTCTGTATACTATGCTATACAAGTGTAGAAGAAAAAAATTGAAGCTAAAAATTCAAAATGGGTTGATTCAAATATTATCACTCTTGTAAAAATATCAGAAAAAAATCTACTTCTATAGTTGTCAAGAACAAAGAATTTTGAAACTCAGATGAGTGGTAAAAAACATTTTCTAACGCATCGTAAGACCCTAAGGCGAATTTCGTGAGACAGTCTCTATTAATAAATGATTGTTGTCCCAGTTTCAGCCGAATATATTATACACTAGCGACGCGTTCGCGGTTTCGCCCGCTTGAACTACATTAATATTTATTCACTTATTTGAATTGTTTTCATGTTATAATAATATAGTAATAGAAGTATAATAAATTTGGCTTCCGTCAGTGAAAAATGTAAAAAGGTTTTATTTTTCACCATACAAATATCGTCATAAAATAAAGACTAATATAAATACTCTATCAATAATAAAACTTATCCTTAGCAAGGCAGCCGGGACACTGCTGAGCCAAATAACAGAGGAATTAATATAAAAAAACTCGGCATCTTAAAAACAATAAACAAAGTAAAAATCACTTTAAGTTGGCGTCGACAAACAATATTTTGTTATTATATAAATTGGCGCAGAAATATCTACCGCAAAAAAAATACGTTCAATTTCTCATGAAGCACCTCAAGGTATTTAGTTTGACTTGTTTTTCTCAAATCAGTTCATTATTTTTCCTTAAAAATAAGCACGGATTTTTTTTCAGATTCACGCTGTATTGATATAGAAGGTAACCTAGTGTTAAGATACTCAGCTCGTCTTTTTCCGTTGAATTTTCGAAGCATCGCGTTTTGAGTGGCGAAACTCAAAGACGGGCTCTGCTTACCAGAGCAAAGAAATAAGAATATTAAATATTTCATTCCTCTTAATAGGAATCAAACCCACAATTTGTTCCGCTGCGCCATAACGGCCTATGATAACAATTTTATTTATATAAAATTGTACAATGAATATTTATACTAAGATTACTATTTCAAAAAGAATATATTGACTTCATTATAGATGATAAATATTATTCTGTATTCAAGTCCCGTCTAGAACAGATTTTTTGGCAAATTCTTTTGATTCATGCTGAAAAGCAACAATTGAAAAATATTTTTACTGTAACTCCTAAGTGTTCGAAATGTCGGGTTCCTAAAAATGTATAATACTAAATAAACACGATTGATCCAGTTAAATAGTTTAATTTAAAATTATTCCGCATTTTAGGCTGCGCGGTGAGAGTACCCGGGCGGGTCGGGTCCCCACCTGCGAGTGCTGGACAAAAAGTAGATTTTTCTGCTTGATAATTAATCAAATTTATAGTAAAATAATACAGCAGAAGAGTTTGTTTTTTTGTTTAAATGCTAAGATTTAAATTTATTTTCTTTTTGTTTTGTATGAAAGCTGCATTCTTCAGGAGTGCTGTAGGCTACACAACATTACGGTATAATTCTTAGTTAGCTTTATTTTAGTTTTAATTAGCTATAACGAAATAACAATAACAAGAAACTCCATCGAATTTCTTAAAGCGCATGCGCTGCACACATAGTTAATTATATATTAGTACATTGTACAATTTTTATTTCATATGTATATAGAAACTTACGAGCGGATGTTATTTTATCATCAAGGAAATTTAATAAACATAATCTTCTTTATCGCATGTGATTTGGACATATACTTTTCGAAGAAATGGAAAATTAAAATATTTCAACACTCTGCTTCCGGCCGCAAGCCTAGACTGGAGTCTCGCGGGGGGCGCCCTTGCTGCCGATGACGACTTATCACACAGCCACGTAGTGTTCATAATTGAATGTATTAGTCATAATAAAACTAGTATAGTGGTATACGGGGGAAGCCGCGAGTGGGCCGCTAATCACAAATATACACAAAAAGAGACCAGTAAAATATACCTAGCTTCTGTGTATCATTTAAATATCGCAATATCATATCTTATTCTCACAATATTAAAAAAATAATATTAAAAACGTAATAATACTATTAATTAACCATTGAATATTGATATAACAAAAATATAAGTAGTCTAATATTTATTAGTAAAAACTTAACATCGAAACAATTGATTTTAAGATTAAATATTTTTTTAATGCCGTTTGTCTCCAATACGGTCGTTTGAAGTTGAAGTCATTTCTTATAAAAGGGATATCGTAATACTATTTTTATCCCACGATCTGCGGGAGACAGCTTGCAATAAACTAAAACTTGAAGAAATATAATAAAAATGTTTCAACGGAAAGAAATTCATACAAACTTTCGAGACTATATTAACTTTTTATGGCTTTGTTATACGCTTTTAAAACATTTTACGGCGACTACCTCAGCTATGTATTTTATTAAAATTTGGAAAGTTTATAAGAAAAACAGCTGCTTGTTGTTGGTTCTACAAGAAATGGTTCAATATTTGTGGTAACAATAAATTTTTGCTTATGCAATCTACATATCATACAAATATATATTTTTATATGTTATCAATAGTTTTTGTGATTTCTAGACAACGAAACTATTACAAACTACAGCAGTTCATGGTCACTAGACCTGTGGCCTGTGACCTGGTTAAATAATTTACCTACAATAGGTAGGTATAAATTAAACCATTTTAATGAGTACATGTGCTGATTATAGTTATGTAGAATATTGTACTGTTTGTGTAATATTTTCATTTCTTCGCTTTGGTGTCGAGACAAACAAAGCGCGGCGTTGAGTTTAGCCACTCAACACGCAATGCGTCCATAATTCGGCGGAAAATAGCGAACGGCATTGTATTAATGGTGACGGAGTATCTTTTAACACAAGTTTCCCAGGTTCCCTCTTCCTATCCTTCTATATGCGGGTACATAAAGCTAAAAATTAGAAAAACGCCAATTTTCAGGTTTACTGATAAATGTCACAAGCAGTTTCCGTATCAGCCATGGTCGTTAAAGTGAAATTACCCTCACTATTTAGGATGTTGTGATCTCTACTAATTGATAATTATTTATTAATAAATATTGTGCCATTTTATATATAGAGACAATTTCGGATGGTGGGAATCGAATCCACAGCCAGTCGCATTTCCAGTACTCACTTGTGCCCCTGCGCTACGACTGTCTCACAAAGATTTAATTTTCTAAATATGTATCATAACAATGGAAATAAAAAACTCAATAAAGCTCAATTTGTGTATAAATTTTACGTTACGTTACGTTTAGTTACGTTGATTACGACGAAATTTATATTTATTTTAACACACGATCATTGTGTTCAATAAGAAATTATTATTACGCTCTGGATACAAAACAAAACGTGGCGTTAAGTTGCGCCACTCAAC
Organism: Heliconius sara; assembly: GCA_917862395.2. NCBI lineage: Eukaryota > Metazoa > Arthropoda > Insecta > Lepidoptera > Nymphalidae > Heliconius > Heliconius sara. Next base: position 3,759,219 of record OU860798.1, on the reverse strand, counting down.
AGATTGTTTTAACAAGTTCTCTTCACCTGTCTTGCTACAGCAAAAAAACCTATTAATCCCTTTTCCGCAGAAATCGAGTAAAAATATAAATAGCGCATTATGTGTACATCGGCATTGCTATAAAAGTAAACATATGTGTTTAATACAAATGAGTTTTTATACAATTTGTTTATTTTAACACTTAAATTTATGAACAAGACGAAATTTTAAGTGAATGGAAACTGTGATAGACAAATGAACATATAATATAGCTATATTTATAATATAGCCCAAACATAAAAATATCCCTTAGTCATTAGATTTATAACGAAATTATTTGTAGCTCCACGTCGAACGCCGAAAAGCACTGTGTTTTCTATTTTCTTTTAAAGTCTAGATGTTGTGCGAAATTCAATTACGTACTTTGTCTTATCACATCAAGGGAAATGTAGACTATTTCCAGCTTTACGCTGTATTCCGCATATAGCAGGGTACAATACGTAAGAACAAAATTGGTAACGAAAGAATTTTTTTGCTGTTTAACATAGTAACGTTATATAATATTCATTGATATTAATTAACTTAAATAAAAAATTAACCAAAATCATTAATTACATAATGCGTAAAAAATTACAAATTACAATTACAATAGAGCTCTGAAACATAAATATTATCATCTAAATATAAAGTTTTATAAATAACTCGTATATTAAAGACGCAAGAGCTAAAGCGCATGTCTTTCGGGTATTAAGGTAAAACGGCGTTGAGTTACGCTACTTAAGACGCAATGCCTCCAGAATTCGGCGGTAAGTGGAGAGCGGAGGTTCTTAACACGCAGCCCATTTCTGCTTAGCCTTCTAAATGCGGGATACAGCGTAAAAGTTGTTAAAAAAGCGTCATACAACGTGATACTTCACTGCTTATGGAACTAAAATTACAAATATTATCCTAGTAAATGTAGCGACAAAGTGGATGAACAGAAGTTGCTCTTACGATACGTGTCTTTGAAACACTCCGTGAGAGGAACTGAACTTTTCAAGTCCTATTTATTATGAGAAATTGCCTTTCATGGAAAGTTTGTAATATATAACAACTTTTGCGTAACAATATTGCGTAACCTAATAAAAACAAAAAAAATGGTCTAATGCGAGACCGGCCCATCCAGGTACCAATTTCATAATGTTTCCGTTGACCTACTCAATGGGAACTTCCCGTTGAGCTCGTATCCGTTAAGGGTTCCGTTTTTAAATTTTGAGGCACGTTAATATGTTAAAAATATGTAAAAATCTTCCTACGGAGATGCTACATAAATAAGTTAAGCGTATAAGAATTTCGAGGTAGTATAATGAGAATATGCTTAGTTAATTTCTATACGATTATTTATATTCTAAAAAGTATTTAAGCGTTCTACATATATTTTTATTGTATTTTACAAATCACTCCCTTTCATTTGATACCCACATTAGGTGGGTTGTGGATAAACAAAAATATTCATTTATATTCATCAGAACTGATGACAGTGAAATAATATTTATAACGAATTGGTTGTATTCCAGTTTACAACCTTTTCGGACCCACTACGAAAATTACACAAATACTAACAAGGCGACCAAAATAAAAGCTGTTGATAAATTAATATACATACTTTCATGATTCGATGTATTTTATCTCAAATTAGTATTATTGCTTTATAAAACGTTAATTACTTTCGGTAATAATGATAAAGTGAACACACCGTATTGTTTGTTGAAAGTCTGTAGAGATTTTAGCTTACGTAACTTATAAATTTTGTTATGAGTTTAAATGAAAATCTTTAGTACGATTTTTATGAATGAATATAAGGTTTTATCTATAGAATAGAGGCCGGTCGTGGTGCGTATAGGCGTGTGATTGTAACCGTGACAGGTTGTGGGTTCGATTCTCACTCGAGGAAATGAAATATTTAACATTTTCATTTCTTCGCTCTGGTGTAGAGGCAAAGCACGGCGTTGAGTTCCACCAGAATTCGGTGGATAGTAGGTTCCCTCTGTTTTTTATTTTGCTCTATATCATGAATTTTGTACATTACAAAAAATATATTATACACGTCATCGTATACATTCCAATAAATTTACTATTACGTGGCACGCGATTATTGCTTTGTGGGTCATTCCTTTGATATATCGTTTAGCTTCTACGTTCTTAATGTCACTTTTGTATTATTGGGTACTGATATATTTATTAGAAGAGTAAATAGTGATTTATACTCTATAAATATGGCTACAAATATAAAAAGAAATATTTAATTTTGAATTGGCCTAAAAAATGTTATAATCTTGTTTTTTTCCGTTCTTATAGGAATTGTGGTAAATCATCTACTCAACATATAAAAAAGTTCCCACCGCACGTACCCAGCTACAAACGAAACTAATATACTTAGGGACAGTTTCACCACTGGCTACCATAAAGTCCCGGACAACCGTATCTGCTAGATAAGCTATTATTTTTGTTTTCAGATTTCGAATAGCAATATCTGAACCTTAACCTAAGGGAATCTTCCCTTAAGCCTTTAGTAACAAAATATCTTTAACTAAGGTTCCCAAATTGACGCATTCGTCTAGAATATGTTCAATATGCTTCCTCTATTGTATACAAATACCTATATACTTCTTATACAAATCTATGTGATAACGGTTTCTATAAGCCCGTAAGCTGTCGGCAAAGATTAATTGCGTGTAACGACGCGACGCTTGGAACGCGATCACTTCAGTCGTGTAAATAATATAAAGATATTCAAAATGGTTGACACTAATAGCTGATTTGACATTATTCTTAAAAGTTCTATAGAATAATAAAAAATACGCAGAAATGTATGTGTATCGAACACCGTCATTTTTGCAACATAAATATATACTTATATAGGATCTGTCAAAAAACACAGTTTCTTTCTTTTCTTTTTCAAGCGTTTCTTCTTTCTTCTACTTTCGTGAATGTATTACTAAGTCATGTATGCGTTACATGACTTAGTAATACAATAACGAAAAATTTTTCATAAAAATATATAAATGATATCCTTTTTAGTGTACGAGTACACTGAAAAGGTAAATAAAAATATCTTTTTAACTACAAATAATTAATAATTTACATATATTTGAAACAACAAAGTATAACAGTACAAATTTAGAATTTAGTTTTTAGACAGGAAGAGCTTGAGCTTAACTCATATTTCAATACGTAAAGTTTAAACTCTGAAAAATTGTATTTCGTTCCCGTAAAATATGGATATTACCCGCGGAATTACAATGAATGCAAGCTTGCTATGTTTGTGATTCACTGCGGTTGCAAGAAAACGGCGATTCATGAATATCTTGTGAGAAAGCTTAAATTTTAAAATGAAATTTAAATCTTTTCGTGAAGTACAAAACTTGTAGTCTCGATGAATAATAAAATTTAAGGATTTATTATGTAGTATATATATAGCAGCGCAGGGGCAGGGTGTGACTGTACGCGACGCTTGTGGGTTCTATTCTGACTCGAGGGAATGGATTATTATTTAATGGACTTATTAATACTTTTAGTTCTTTGCTCTGGTACCAAGCTTCACGCTATATCTCATATATAACAGGGTATGCAGAGGGAACCTAGGTCCCAGCCCGCTCGGCGGTTGTAAGCCGAGGTTCGAGCCCCGCAGGGGGTGCCCTTACAGCCGTCGACTCCCTCTCAAGCAGCCACGTAGTGCTTGCATTTCTTCAGGGACAGAGTACCCTCTTCCCTACCCACCCGGTGTCGCTGTAAAAGCCAATAGGGCTAACAGCATTAACATCAAGATCGAAAAAAAAAAAAAAAAGGGAACCTAGAACTCGAGGCAATGCGTGTTAAGTGGAACTCAACCATTCTTTTAACATATTACAATTCGCATATTAATTTGTTTTTTTTTTCTTTTCAAGAAAACATTTGCCATTTTACTTTTAACTAGCAAGTTTCAATTGACATAAAGAACATAATGGTAACACTTCTTTCTCCGCTCTACGTCAAAAAACGTAACATTGCGTATTAGATAATAGAACCAAGTTTAAAGCCAGTCTTCGCGTTTACTGTCTCACTGCGTTATGATATATCAATTGTGCGGGATACAACGTGAAGCTAAAAAAACGATACGATAAAAAAATTTCGTAATGAAAATTTGTACAAAAAAGTAAACAGCGCAACAAAACAGTATTTGCAAATAATACAATCAATAAATACTTAAATATTTACATAACTTATAACACGTGACGAAGAGGAAATCATTATATTGGAAAACAGTAAATACATACAAGATCCTACAAAGTTTATCCAGTAAACATGATGAACATTACAATACACTAACTCCATGAAACTATTGCTCTTGCAACACTCGCATGCTAAATCAATAAACAAATGAGTGAACCGTACAGCGAGTATCATCTACACCTATAATAGAATCGTAACCGTTCTGTGTCAGTACATGGAATAGACATATGAAAAAATGTTATTGGGGCCAATCAACAATATTGTAGAACCCAAAATATTATATATATTTTTATCTGTTTGTCTATGCTTTTCTATACGCTCATCTCAGAAACGACTGTAAATTGCTGCACAATAACATTTTTATTGAATATGAATTAAATTTAATTAAAGTTATAAATAATTGTGTAGTTTTGCCGTGTGATCCCGGCTTAGAATAGGATCATCCTGGTACTGGTGGTGTCGTAAGAGGCGACTAAAGTACGTGTGGTAGAGTCACGTCGCCAGCAATGGCAACACGCATGGGCAGACTCGACCGGATCATTACCACCCCCGGCATTTAAAACCGGCGTGAAGTAGTGGCTTTATGCCACTGCGTTTCGCATCAGGTAATGCCGGGCCCCGGCGCCCAACCCTTCTTAAAGGCCGGCAACGCACCTGTACTCCTCTGGGGTTGCACGGGGTCGTGGGCGGCGGTAATCACTTACCATCAGGTGACCCGCACGCTCGTTTGCCGTGTCTTTTCCATAAAAAAAAAAAAAGTTCAACGGTCGCTAGTAAATAATATATTATAAAGGTTTCTCTTTATAAAGGAATTTACAATAGAACACAATGAAATATTTTTTTATCTTTTGTGTGCACGCATTGTTCTCAATTGTGCATAGTACGTAAATTAATTATCTCCCATATAGAATTTTGAAAAAATTGCTTCACGCTATATCCCTTACACACAGGAAAGTAGGCAGAGGGAATCTAGTGTTAAGACACTCCGTTCCCCACTTTCTGTCGAAATCTGGAAGTATTGTGTGTTGTGTGGCACAACTCAACGCCGCGCTTGTCCTCGACACCAGAGTGAAGAAATAGAAATATAAATTAAAAAATATAATAAAAATATAATAATAAATATTTCATCTCCTTGAGTGGGGATCAAATCCACAACCAGTCGGTTTTACATTCACACTTTGTGCCACAGCGCCACGACTGGCTACTATAGAATATATTATAATATACAGTTTATTATTTATTAATTCTGTAAATTGTGCCCATCTTGACATCTTGGTTATACACAGTGACACTGGTGCTTACACACAGTGTCATAGTCCGTTCAACTGACGCAATCAGAGGTTCGAGTCCCGGAGGAGACGACCTTACCACCGTCGGCATCCTCGCAAGCAGCCACATAGTGCTTGCAATTTTTGTATAACCTTAGTTTACTCACACGGTGTCGCTGTAAAAGCTAGTAGGCCTAACAGCATTAACCTCAAGATCGAAAAAAATACACAGTGTGTCGAATTTTTATGCTAAGCAGCGACGAGAGTATCTTAACACTAAATTATCACTGGATAAATCTACAAACTGAAAAAAATCATTAAGAAAAAGCAAGAAGAAGAGAAAATATCCATATTTTAAGTGATATATTATATGTTGAGACTAAACGTCGCACTTTAGTTACGGCAGACGAGAGACGAATGCTTGAATTTATTATCAAAATAAAAAATATTGTGTTTAGTCCCTTTTCCAGTTTCCTAACAGTGCCAAGAGAGATTTTACAGCATTTTTTTGTTCTACGGTTGTGTCTCACTACTTTTCGTAAAAATGGTTGTGGTCATTATAGTATATTGCCCTCTCCACTGCAGCTACTCTTACAGAATAATAAAAAAATAGTTAAACCAAATTTCAAGAAAATACTTAAGACATTTTGTAATCAAATTTAATGGAGCAGAAACATGAATCGCAAACTAAAAGGCGCTCCGGCCATCGGGATCAAACGAAATGGACATCTTGGCATTAACGAATACTGATTCTTCGTAGAAAATGTGAAGTTCCTCAATTTGTTCTATTGTGAATTTTTCTATGGACTATACGAAATAATAGTGCAATTTGTGAAAGAAATAGTGAAGGACACTACGAACTAACGATTTTAATATTTGAATTGATAACGCTAGGGTAAAAGGTATTATATGTATTTGTTATATAATACTTAAGATTTGAAACTGGCTTAAGGCTAAAATCTGATTGTAAGCGCAATAGCGAGTTCGATTCCTACTATGGAAAATGTAATATATTTTTTTTTTGGCAAAATAATGCATGATCTTATGTCTGGCATAATTTACAAAATTTAGGCAAAAAGTAGAGAACATAGAGTTTTGACAATAAATTTTCTTTGTCAATTTCGCTATGTGAAAAAATAGGAAAATTGCTTTGCTTTTGAAAACTTAAAATATATGCTCGCTCGCTATTAAAAATCTTATAAAACATATTAATTTATATATTTTTTGTTTTTTTTTTTTATTTTAAGGATATAAATCCATTTAGTTATTAAACAATAAAAGAAGTAGAACTTAAAAATATTCTATCTTTAATGGTGAAGACCACTATCATGTTTTTTGTATGTAAGTTAAGAAAAAAATTACATATATATTCGCGTTTATCATAGAGTTTCAGAAATTAAATTTATCGTATAGTTAAATAAATATTGATTCTGAAGTAAGCAACATAACTCTATACAGCATTCACTAAGCAAATATCAATATGAACCAATTATCATAAAAATATTATAACCACTTTAGCCAAACCATCAACTTCACTTCCTTTTATACGTCATAATCTGTCATCTAGAAACGTATCTTAGAAACGTATATATGAAAACCTTATAGCTAAGATTACGGTTCTTCCCCAACAGTGTCACGTAGCCGGTGTTCTATCAAGTGATGACAGCATACACGTCTTGTCCATCTACCTGATGTAGTAATAGGTGAATAAAAGTTTGAGAACCACCACAATATGCTACTCTATCTTTATTTTTTTTTATGAATATTGCAAATAACGTTCAGTGACAAAATATTTTAATTGAATTTCTAAGAGTATACCATTCAAATAGACTGTATCATAAAAAAATCATCTATAAATCATTAAATTTATCACCTATTTTTCTTTTTTGTTTTAAATTAAAAACTCTTTTTCACTGTAAATTTGTATCTTTTCTATATATAAAATAATCAGAAAGAAAGAAGCGAAGAATGATTTCAAATAGAAATGCAGTAAGAAATCTGACAAATATAGATATTGTATAATCAGAAAAACCGTAAAGATCTTTAAACGACCATAAGTTTCTGCCGAATTCTGGAGGCATTGCGTGTTAAGTGGCAGAACTCAACGCCGCGCTTTGCCTAAACACTAGAGCGAAGAAATGTAAATATAAATTTAAATAAATATTTCATCTCTTCGGGTGGGGATCGAACTCACAATATCTTTTACAAAATATAATAATTTTATATATTATAACTTAAAGCTAGTCGTGGTACAGCAGGCACAAAGTGTCACTGTAAAACAAACTGGTTGTGGATTCGATCCACACTCGAGGAGATGAAATATTTAGTTGAATTTATATTTCCATTTCTTCGCTCTGGTGTCGAGGCAAAGCGCGGCGTTGAGTTCTGCCACTCAGCGTGAAGCTGATTTATAACTTAAGCTTAAAATTATATTAGATGTTTAAAATTTTTGCATAATTTTTATTACAGCGACCACTAGACAGAGAGACCGACAGAGACGTACAAATTATACTCCCAAATTCAAAGGTCACCCCAACTGCTACATAGTAATGAAACAGGTATACAATATACCGATGTTTTTATTTTGTACCTGGACAGCTTTTAATTTAATTAAGGGTTTTCGTTTCACAAAATTGTGACATTTTTGATATTTGTATATGCAAGCTTTTACATATTAGTTTCTATACTCAGAAAAGGCAGATAAAAAATGAAAATATTTTCACTCAGATTGGTAAAAAATATGACAAAAGTAAGTGAACGAAAAAAAATTATTGACCTTCGATATAACACAATTTTATAACAGGATTCTCTTTGTATCAATGAGGAGAAGTAAAAAAAATGCATGAGGCCAGTTGTTGCACAGGCGCACAAGCGTGGACTGTAACCGCGACAGGTTGTGGGTTCGATTCCTATTTGAAGAAATTAAATATTTAACACTGTGCAAAGAAATTAAATATTTCTATATTTTATTCATACATGCAGACTCGATCCACCGAACTACATCTCTGCCCATCATGAGCCAAAACGCGGCGTTGAATTCTGTTACTCTAAACCCAATGCCTCCAGAATTTACTGGAAAGTAACGGGGAGTAACGGAAGCGACTTGATGGGACCGGAGTATCTTAGCACTAGTTTTCTATGCTTCCTCTCTACCTAACCTAATATGTGCGGGACACAGTGTGTTCGTAGTATAAATTTATATAATACGATTAAATATTTTTCCTAATTTATATCAATAAATTAAAATATACAGAGGCCGTAGTTGTACCGCACTCCGTTTTAGGCTCAGTTTTCCTTCGGGGAAATGAATTACGCTCATTCGTTGTACCTAGACAAAATGCGGCGTTGACTTTCACCAAATTTGGCAAAAATAGAAAATCTGAGTAATTTAACACTAACTTTCCCTGCATACCGCACTAAATGTGGGATGAAGCGAAAACAATATACTATGTAGGTATATCTTATTCGTATAGAACAGAATCAAAAAACGATCAATAACCGAGGCCGTTAGAGGTAGTTATTTCAATTGATTTCAGCTTTCACTTTTCCCGCAGTCCCTTTAAATGGGCTACATCTGACGTCGCTAATTTTCCGGCACAAATAAAGCGAAGTCCAACAGAGCGAGTGGAAATAACTCTGTAATATATTATGTATACAATACCTACTTGTTTTAGTCGTTATGTTTTAACATTAATTATTTTTACATGGTTGTAAGGGTAAACGCGACTGTTGTTTTTGATGTTTAGATTCGATTCCCATTCGGGGGTATGAAATATTTAAAAATCAACCACACAGCAGAAGGAACCTTTGCGGGCTGTGTGGCGGAACGCAACGCCGCACTTTGCCTTGACACCAGAACGAAGAAATGAAAATATATATGTAAATAAATATTTTTTTCCCCGAGTGGGGATCGAACTTATAACCAATTAATTTTACAGTCACACTTTGTGCTGCTGCGCGACGACTGGCCTCAATAAATTATTTAATTTTAATTTCCTCGTAAACAGCACAAGCACTAGTAACAAGAATAAACAATAGTTGTATAGAGTATATATTAGATTTTGTAATATTTTACTATTTTTTATTTAAAAAAATTGTCATAGAGAATGAAGTTATTAACTATGCGCTTTTAATCTATTTAAAAATATGTCAAAGAAATTAAAAAGAAAAAACAATATATTGAAAGGAAAGACCTTGTTGAAATATGTCCAACAGAGAATTGAGCTTTTAGGAAATCGTTTCTTGATGACACGCGATCAACTGGAATATTGGAAAAGTTACAGAACCAATAAAACTTTGTAATTCTTATAATTTTAAGCACAAATAATTGAATTGTTTCTTGAGTCTCTTCTAAAATATTGTGTTCAAATTCGTTATAGTTAAGAAGGGTTTATTTTTGCTTTTATAAATTACAAAATATTTGATCAAAATCTAGAGGTTAGTGAGTCCTTCGATCCACAATGGAGAAAAATCGTTTTGTTCTCCACTCTAGAAGGAAAAAGTTCGGTGTTAAGTTTCGCCATGCAACACACAATATCTCGATACGAATTTCTCTTTGTCTACCCGTACAGGATGAAACGTGAAATAAAATCAAAATATACTGCCATTTAAATAACGATATTTAATTTATTTTTTTGTAAAGTGAGTGAGCTTATTAACACTCTCGCTATCCTTATATCGCTAATCATTATCAAGAGTAAAGTGTATTGATATTTTTAAGATAATACATAAATAGATATTTAGACCGGCATCAAAACTTAAGAATTAAGAGTAATAGAGGAGTTAGTATGACATATTTACTTATAATATTTCAAATTAAACGTGATCGTAAATAAATTTATAAATAGAAAAACATGCTATTTTCTTGATTATAAACATCAATTACTATAATTCACAATAGTATTTAATTCACAACAAATTGACAAATGAATTGAATATGAGATAGTGTAATCTCATTTGCTCGCACTCAACAATAATATGTAATTTTGGAAGCCAAACTGATTTCACTGGCCACAATTAGAATATTGATATGGAGTTTTATAGTAATATTTAGAAGTGTCATGTCGTTCTTATCTTTAAATATTAAATTAAATCAAATCAGCTTCACGTTGTATCCCGCGAACAGCAGGATAGGCAGAGAGACCCCGGTGTTGAGACACTCCGTTTCAATTTTTCGAGGTGTTGCGTGTTGAGTGGTGGAACTCAACGTTGGATCATTTTTGTGTGTTTTTTTTTTAATATTTCTGATTTTTGCTAGAAGATAAGTCCACACTGTGTCCAGACTTCAAAATATTTTTTATCAATAATATAAGACTACGTTGTTCACCTAGATAAGGAAGTATTTATATTTATATTTTTAATAATTCGTTTAGTAAGAGTCGATTCCTCCGTTCTCCACTTTCCGTTGAGTTCTGGAGGTAGTGCATGTTGAGTGGCGGAACTCAACACCGCGCTTTGCCTCGACACCAGAGCTAAGAAATGAAAATATAAATAAATATACAGAAAACGGAAAGTAGAGAATAGAGTGCTTTCACACTAGGTTTTCTCAGTAAACTCTGTTTCGCAATAATAAGCGGAAACGGAAAGAAAACAGTGTGACACTCTTGATGCCATTTTCAATAATTTTGTTTCGAAACAACTAAAAACATAAGCCGATTTACAGTAGGCTTCATTTGAACTGAAGTGGAGCAATTTATGTTAAATAATATATCAGTTATAATATATGAGAGTAAATGGAATAAATAGAAATGTACATAATTGTGGCCGTCGTGGTGCAGGGGCACAATTGTAAACGTGAGGGCTGTGTATTCGAATCCCACTCGGCAAAATAAAATATTTGTTATTTTAATTTCTTCACTCTGGTAGCAAAACACAATTTTCTTGTTTCTTATTATAAATTCAAATCCACTGTAAGTTAAATTGGTATAGGGTTAATTGATATACTACAGGATCTTGAGGAGTATTTTTTATTTTTATAGTAAAATAGAAATGTTGCCTTTTTCAAAAATTTTCTGTGTACTGTGTAAGAATTATAGACAATGAAAAAAGCTACACAAAGATTTATATAAAAAATGTATACCAACTCAGCCATAATATTTTTAATTTAAAATAGTAAATATACAATAACAGCCACGAATCACAGCTAAATAACTGTTGGAAACATTTCATCGTCACTAATTAAGCATTTGTTATGCAAATCCAACTTGTCCAAGTTAAAATTTACATACCTTTGTGAAATGGAACTAAGTGAAAAACTCCTTCAGTAAGCTTTAGTAGTAAAATCTTGCAGATTTTGCACAAACTTGTAAGTACGAAGTTGTCACGACATCGCAAGCATTAAGTAAGTTCGATAATTCTATTATGTAGTTATTTCGTAACAACTTGCTTTTGCTGTTGCTGTTGCTGTAAAACTGTTAGTGTTTGTAAGGAATGTTCATTAAGAAGTATCTAGTTTATTGAGACGTAATTATTTCGTCTTGTGCGATTTAAATTTACGAATTAAATGTATTTTTGTATAGCAAAGTATATCACAAAGAAACAGGGATTTTACAAAGTTTGGTATCATAAAATTGGTTGAGTGTGTGTCGTACTCTCCCACCGAGGCTTCCGTATTGATTTCAGGTTTTAACGGAAACGTTACTTATAAAAATTGGCGAACTATAGTTTTGCGAGCACTCATTTTGTATGAATGAAATGAACTACAAATATTCGTATAAGTATTCATTAAAGATCATGTTTAGGATTAGTTACTTTATTTGTTTTAAAAGCTCTCACTTTATGCCAAATTTCATATCTATGAGTCCAAAGGACATCGAGTCATAAATGCTTATTTCTTTTGGTTGCGTTGAGAAGGAAGATGAAAACGTTAGAAGCTTGATATTTTCTGTGTTTTAAAGGACAAAAGACCTGAATTGATTTCAGTTCGACATCTTAACGCGATCTTGAAATAAATGGACTTAACAGACAGACACTAAAGTGATCTTATAAGAATTTCGTTTTTATTTTTGAGGATTGGAGCTTTAAAAATAGAAATAAATGAAAACATAAAAACAAACCAAAAACTTATATGACATTAATTATTATCAAATGGACATTCGTTAAGTCGATCACTCCGTTATGTCCATTATAATATAAGTGTAGATGAGAACCTAATAGCTCCGACTAGCAAGTAATCTCCTGTCGATGATGATAAGAAAGTTATAATGAATAAAGTTTAAGTCACTGAGACAAGACGCTTCAAGCTGCTCGCTCCTAAGGAGCGGGCAAACAAAAATTTGATTTTTAAAATGTAATTTCATATAGATTTAAATTTGCAATTGTTAGAAGAGTGGCTCAACTAAGGTATAACTACAAATAACTACAAATATAATATATAATAACTACAAATATGGCTTATTTTTAATTACTAAAAAATAAAGGCTTTTTTTTCTTTTTTACACTTTCAAATGGTATGTACATACCAAAATATTTAAAATATGTTTAGTCTTTAAGCCGACGATTTAAAAAGTACTAAAGTTTTAATACTTGGGTCCCTTTTTTGCAAAACAATTATTTTGAACAAAACTATCCCCATCTTATTTGAAAATAATCAGAAATCATCACTTCAAAATTATATATAATTACATCGAGAAAAAGTCGATTTAAACTTTGAAATGAAACCTAATTCGCAAACGGCCATCCCTTGAAAAGGGAGCTCCTTTGAAACCTTTATAATTACAATAGCGTCTAATACAGACCAAAAATAGATGGTAACAAAACAAACCGTGCGGGATTATTCGACTTAAAAATAAATTAAAATTAAGTATTTTCACATTTAGAACTGTTTCAATTGAGCCAGGAAATGATTTTTGAAATGTTTTAATCGGATCTGTTTGGATAGAACACATCAAAATGCTTAGAGATCTTTGGCTTCTTCTTAAATAGAGAAGACATTGAGACCAATCGTGGCGCAGTGGCACAAAGTGTGACTGTAAAACCGACTGGTTGTGGGTTCGATCCCCACTCGAGGAGATTAAATATTTATTTAATTTTTTTATTTCCATTTCTTTGCTCCGGTGTCGAGGCAAAGCGCGGCGTTGAATTCTGCCACTCAATACGCAATGTCTTCAGAATTCGGCAGAATGTGGGGAACGGAGTGTCTTAACACTAGGTTCCCTCTACCTACCCTGCTGTGTGCGAGATACAGCGTGAAGCTGATTTATTTATTTTTATTTACATTAGGTAACAGATACCATTGTAAGTTCAATTTCAGGTTAGCTTATTCATTGACATTCTGTTATAATCAAGGAACATGAGGCTGTCATGGCGCAGCAACACAAGCGTATGACTGTAACGTGACGGTTGTGGGTTCAATTTATACTCAGGGATTTTTTTAAATATTTTTTAACATTTTTTTATTATTAAATATTTATTAACATTTTTTATTATTGAATATTTATTAACATTTTCAATTCTTAGCTCTGGTACTAAGGTGATGTTGAGTACCGCCGGTCAACACGCAATGCATCAATAGTTCTGCGGAAAGTGAAAAATGAAATGTCTTAGCTCTAGATCCTAACACTAGGCCTACCCTGCAATATGCAGGATACAGCGTAAAGCTGAAACAAAATTGGTTAGGCATCGAGGGGCGCCGGGCAGATGTGAAACATCATCAACAACATAATACGCATAAAAATCAAGGTTATTAGATAAACTAAATATAGCATAACAAAATAAATTAAGTATTACAAATTTCTTACAGAAAATAGTGATTTTATTCATTTACATTTAATATGAAAACCGACATTTATTTCAAGCTACCATAAATTAATAATTGTCATTACACATGTACTTTACAGCGTGGCGACCCGTCGTCACTTCGTATTCTCTACTACATATAGACTGTACATATACCTTAGTATAGCGTAGCGACCCGTCACCACTTACGGAACTGCTTTTTACTTTACATTTATTAATAGATGGTGGGTGGTATAAATTGAACTCACAACACATGCTTTTACTAAGTTTTTTTTTTACTTATAGCATATCCTCGTGTATGAATCTGCTAAGTTAACCTGATTGTTAACTATTATTATTATGTTTCTCCCTCATAATTCTCGGATTCAAAAGAACCCGGTCCTTTGGAAGGCTTGCGTGAGGTCACAGGTCCAACACGTAGAGAATATACAAAGATTTTACTGTGACGCCTCAGCCGGGATCCATCTCTGGGTAACCACAGGTAACTATTATAACGATAAAAAAATATTAACAATATGAAATAAAACTTAGCACTTTTGCAGCTTCTCTTTTTCTTTTTAACTTTTGTTGCTGTGATATAAGACTAATAGTGTAAATGCCCACGCGCGTCTGCTTCGTAGCAAATTCAATAAAATCGTTCAAATGAAAAAATACCTGACATAATTCGTACCGTTTCTGGTCGACGCGACCTGGTATTTAATTTTTTATGGTATTATAAATACATTTATATGTTATTTTATTACTACATTACACATTACAACATTACGTGAAAAAAAAATGCATACAATATTTTCTTTTAAATATAAATGTCTATAATCTAAAAATTGAATACTCATAAATTCATAAATGTCATATATTATAAACACAATCTCAAAATTCTCAATGTTTTTGTACTGAAATTTTAAGTATATTTTACTTTGAAGAGAATGAAATAGAATATTCTGAGAATGAAATAGTATAATTCCAATTTAAAATTTTCATCACAAAATTGCGATAAATTTATTAAATAAGATTTGTTTTAGTACGCTCTTTTGTTCGTTTCTAATGTTTACATATTTTCTAAGACCTGACATTTCTTAAATTATTGTATGTATATGATAAAATGAATTATTTTAATGACCCTGGGACACAAAGCGCAGCGTTGAGTTACGCGTAATAGATTAATATAGAAATATCATTATATTTTATAGTTATTAAATAATAAGAAATGCATATAAAAATGTTATTTACTATAGAAATACTATTATATATATATATATATATATATATATATATATATATATATATATATATATATATATATATATATATATAGTATAATATAATACTAACGGCCCGCCTGCGGCTTCGCTCGCTTAAACTACATGATTATTGATCTAATATACAAAATTGATTGACAACTAAAATAAATTCTGTTATGATTTTTTATTATTTTAATCTGTAATATCCTAATATGATTATTTTACTACATTATCGTAATTTCTATAAGAATTTTTGAATGTTTTGAACCTAAAAAATACGACCAATGTTAATACTTGATATTTATAAAATATACAAAAGGCTAATTATTTATTATACGTATATATTCTTGTAACATTACGTTCTTTTTACCGATGTTATGTTTTTTTAAAATTCTGTTAAATGGGCTGGGGTCAGTGAATAATGTAATTTACTGTTTCAGACACAGCCTTAAATGTTAAATTATTGATTTGGGTAAGATTTACGTAAGATTCATAATATTCTCTATAATATAACTGTATTGATTGCATATTAACTCCTTTACAGTTTTTAAATTAGTTAAATATATTATTAGCTACATGTACAATTGGTAAATATGTAGTTATTACAGAGTACATGTAAAAAGGATGTTTTTAGCTAACTGTTATGATTTATGAAGGTCCACTAACAAATCATTTTTTGTTACTTTATTCTGTAAAATATTGTTTAATAGTGCTTCAAAAATATATATATTTATTAACAGTCCTATAACTAAGACGTTTCGAATGTCATTCTTTAGCCAAGAATCTTACCAAACTAATGCTTTGAGTTCTTTCAAATGACGATATATTTTTTTTAATAAACCGATTTTGATGAAAAAACACTTTAATTGTTAAGTTAAGTTAAAACAAAGCTATTCGTGAACTTTTTAAGTAAATCGGTTCAGTCGGTTCAGACAGACAGACAAGAAATAAAAAAAAATATTTTTGTTTCCTATTATTCTTTTTAAGTGTCCCTCTATCCATTTCAGTCAAAATTACTAAATGTGCAGACAAAATATTTTTACTGTCTTATTATATATAGAGATTATAGACAAAAATATATTTAAATAATATTCGAATTATACTATTTTGATGAAAATTCGTTAATTAATTACTATGAAATTATGACTATTTTTGATAGTTACTAAATGATAAAAAAATATATATAACTTTTTTTTTTATGGAAAAGACACGGCAAACGAGCGTGCGGGTCACCTGATGGTAAGTGATTACCGCCGCCCACGACCCCGTGCAACCCCAGAGGAGCTACAGGTGCGTTGCCGGCCTTTAAGGTGGGTTGGGCGCCGGGGCCCGGCATTACCTGATGCGAAACGCAGTGGCATATAGCCACTACTTCACGCCGGTGGTAATGATCCGGTCGAGTCTGCCCATGCGTGTTGCCATTGCTGGCGACGTGACTCTACCACACGTAAATATTACGTAATACTATTTCCATAAGTAATATTGTATAAATGTAAAACATTTAATGGAGGCCAGTCGTGGCGCAGCGGCACGAAGTGTGACTGCAAAACCGACTGGTTGTGGGTTCGATCCCTACTCGAGTAAATAAAATATTTACTTAAATTTATATTTCTATTTCTTCGCTTTCATGTCGAGGCGTTGAGTTCTGCCACTTAAAACGCAATGCCTCCATAGTTCGGCAGAAAGTGGGGTACGGAGTGTCTTAACACAAGGTTCCCTATACCTACTTTGCTGTGTGCGTGATACAGCGTGAAGCGTGATGTACAGCGTGATTTTATTTTATTTAACTAACGGCTTAGTTGGCAGTTGACATTAGTCTATGATTTGGTCACTATAAATAGTGATGGTTAAGTAAGCTCTCCTCTTTGTCTTCAACTCCGTGACCTGACATTATAAAACTTAGTACCTACCAATCGCGTACTGCCCTGGATTCCTGCAGAATGAGCTGATAGTATCTTGCCCTCTGGTATGGTGGGTTTGAGACTTCAATGATTTTATGAGTGGGTCCCAGGTGGTAGAAAGTTTCCAGCCATCCTCTCTATTGAAATTAGGATGTTTTTGTATTTCAATAGCCTCACGGATCATCCGAGGAATGAATCTATTTTCCTTAGCGAGGATTTGAGGATTATCAAACCTAATGTAGTGGCTGGGTTTATCCGCAGTATGCTCACACACAGCTGACTTCGATACATGCCCATTCTTGATATCTGAGATGTGTTCCTTCACCCTAACACCGATGCTTCTCTTTGTTTGACCAATGTATGATAAGCCACAATCACAGTCTAGTTTGTATACACCTGCACTCTGTAAAGGAATATTACTTTTTATTGGTCTCAAGAATTGGCTCACTTTCCTGTTAGGCTTGAATATGGTTTTTATTGAAGCTCTTCTTAAAATGTTGCCAATCCTGTCTGTAACCCCCTTCACATATGGTAGAAATGCAGGCTGTCTCTCTACTGTGGGTGGCTTGTTGGTATTCTGAGAACGCTGGCGGGGAACTGGCAGCTTGTTCTGACGAAGAGTATTCTTCACCTGGCGAAGCTCGTCCCCTAGGTGTTCAGCGTCACAGAGGTGGTGGGCTCTCTGAAACAAAGATTTGCCAACGGTAGATAACTGTGTAGGGTGATGGTGAGATTCACCATTGAGGTATCTATTGGTGTGCGTGGGTTTCCTATATACTGTGTGGCCTATTGTGCCATTGGGATTTCTAATGACTAAAACATCTAGAAAAGCTAGGGAATTATTTGCCTGTAATTCTACTGTAAATTTAATATTGTCATTAATAGAATTGAGGTGGTTTAAGAATATATAAATACTGTCCGTAGGTAAAATGGTGAAAGTGTCATCTACGTACCGCTTATATATCCTAGGTAGACAGGGTGCAGAGCTAAGAGCCATCTCCTCAAAGTCCTCCATGTATATATCTGCTATTACCGGGGACACAGGCGAACCCATAGCAATGCCATCTATTTGTAAATAGAATTCTTGATTGAACATAAGATATCCAGATGTGAGGCAATGTTCCAAAAGTTCAAGATATTCTATAGGCATATTGTTATCCTCTAGCTTCTTTTTGACAATCTTGATGCAGTCCTTGATGGGAATACTAGTGAACAGTGACTGGACATCAAAACTGACCATGGTTTCATTGTTAGCTAACTTAAGGTCTTTCAGTCCGCTAACAAAATGGTAAGAGTCCCTGACACAAGATGTTGTGTGGCCACGCAGTGGAGAAAGTACTTTGGCGACATGTTGAGCCAGCTTATACGTCGGCGTATCGATTTGGCTGACTATTGGTCGAAAAGGTACATCTTTTTTGTGTATTTTTGGTAACCCATACAACTTTGGAGGTTTTAGGTCTCGTGCCTAGTTGTGTAAAACCTCCAAAGTTGTATGGGTTACCAAAAATACACAAAAAAGATGTACCTTTTCGACCAATAGTCAGCCAAATCGATACGCCGACGTATAAGCTGGCTCAACATGTCGCCAAAGTACTTTCTCCACTGCGTGGCCACACAACATCTTGTGTCAGGGACTCTTACCATTTTGTTAGCGGACTGAAAGACCTTAAGTTAGCTAACAATGAAACCATGGTCAGTTTTGATGTCCAGTCACTGTTCACTAGTATTCCCATCAAGGACTGCATCAAGATTGTCAAAAAGAAGCTAGAGGATAACAATATGCCTATAGAATATCTTGAACTTTTGGAACATTGCCTCACATCTGGATATCTTATGTTCAATCAAGAATTCTATTTACAAATAGATGGCATTGCTATGGGTTCGCCTGTGTCCCCGGTAATAGCAGATATATACATGGAGGACTTTGAGGAGATGGCTCTTAGCTCTGCACCCTGTCTACCTAGGATATATAAGCGGTACGTAGATGACACTTTCACCATTTTACCTACGGACAGTATTTATATATTCTTAAACCACCTCAATTCTATTAATGACAATATTAAATTTACAGTAGAATTACAGGCAAATAATTCCCTAGCTTTTCTAGATGTTTTAGTCATTAGAAATCCCAATGGCACAATAGGCCACACAGTATATAGGAAACCCACGCACACCAATAGATACCTCAATGGTGAATCTCACCATCACCCTACACAGTTATCTACCGTTGGCAAATCTTTGTTTCAGAGAGCCCACCACCTCTGTGACGCTGAACACCTAGGGGACGAGCTTCGCCAGGTGAAGAATACTCTTCGTCAGAACAAGCTGCCAGTTCCCCGCCAGCGTTCTCAGAATACCAACAAGCCACCCACAGTAGAGAGACAGCCTGCATTTCTACCATATGTGAAGGGGGTTACAGACAGGATTGGCAACATTTTAAGAAGAGCTTCAATAAAAACCATATTCAAGCCTAACAGGAAAGTGAGCCAATTCTTGAGACCAATAAAAAGTAATATTCCTTTACAGAGTGCAGGTGTATACAAACTAGACTGTGATTGTGGCTTATCATACATTGGTCAAACAAAGAGAAGCATCGGTGTTAGGGTGAAGGAACACATCTCAGATATCAAGAATGGGCATGTATCGAAGTCAGCTGTGTGTGAGCATACTGCGGATAAACCCAGCCACTACATTAGGTTTGATAATCCTCAAATCCTCGCTAAGGAAAATAGATTCATTCCTCGGATGATCCGTGAGGCTATTGAAATACAAAAACATCCTAATTTCAATAGAGAGGATGGCTGGAAACTTTCTACCACCTGGGACCCACTCATAAAATCATTGAAGTCTCAAACCCACCATACCAGAGGGCAAGATACTATCAGCTCATTCTGCAGGAATCCAGGGCAGTACGCGAGGCAATTAAGAAATCGCTGGCGGTAGTTTGATATGATAATTATATCAACTGACAGACGAATGCCACCTCAGTCTACCCGTGACCACGGACTACTGTAAAGTGTTCGAAACGTCGGGTTTCCAAAAATGTAAAATCTTAAATATACGCGATTAATCCGGTTAAATTAGTTTCATTTAATAATTGTATAATATATAAATCTATATAAATTTGTTATGTAGGTAGTTAAGTAAATAATAAAACGATTGATATAATAACCTTTTTCTTTTAATTTTGTATAGAGTTACCTTTTATAATGTTTAATATAACAAATACATAAATTATATCACTTGTTATACTTCTATAACTTTGAATTCGTATGTAAATTATTTATTACTAAATTTCTAAATTATATATAAAATTTATTTCTCACATGCGCAGCACAATGACTATTACAACAATCACAACTCATATGCTATTACTAACAACAATTGCTTACAACTTACACATACACGTTTCTATATTATAAAACAAAATACCTAAAAACCCTACTAATACAAATGAATGCAACTCATTTCAAATAAAAAGGATCTGTCGATATTTCACCTGGTTTCAGGTAAAATCAGGTCACACCCATCCCTTCCGGTTCACGAGGCAGCAAATAGATCGACTATTAGTGATAGCGTCAAACCATTCGGCTATACATTATGGTGTATATTCATTATCATTGTCATTGAAATGTTATTAAAAATAGTCTTAAATAGAATAGAATTTATTAGAATATCATATTTTCATTTCTTCGCTCTGGTGTCGAGGCAAAGCGCGGCGTTGAGTTTCGCCAATGCTTACAGAATTCGTGTTCGAATTTTTTTGAATCATGAAGTACAAAACTATTTTTTGTATATGTTTATCGTTTACATAATATTATAATATAATATTATTTGTATATTATAATATAATAATTGAGTTACGAACATGCCGCAGGTTCACTTGTAAAAAATATTGTACGTAAAGTTCTTCTACTCTAAGATAATTTGTTAATTTGACAAGTGCTTGCTCATAAATCGATCGAAGGAAAACTACAACAGTAAGAAACAATTACAGTAAGTTAAGTACTAATGCTTATTGCGTTATTGTTGCATATTAATTCGTGATGTGATTCAAGCTGTATCTTGCACATAGCAAGGTATGACGAGTGAACCTGAGAACCTAGTGTTACGATATTCCGTAAACAAGGACACGTCCGTTCCTCACTTACTGCCAAATTTTCGAGGTATTGCGTGTTGTAGTGGCAGATTTCAACGCCGCACTTTGCCTATTTACTAGAGTAAATGAAAATATTGAATATTCTCGACTGAGAATCGAACCCACAAACCGTAACATTTACATTTTCTTGTTTGTGCTCCTGCAGCACGACTAAAGCAAAGACACTATTTTGTTAAATTGCATTACCAAAACTGGATAGAATCAGTTTATTTAATATTGTATAACTTTTATTACAATAGATAACAAATTATTGATGAGCAAATAAATACATTTACTATATTGTACAAATTTAATATAGAAAAAGTGAGTAAAGAGTACAATTGAGTGTAATTTAAAAGATAAATAAACTGTAATTTAAAATAATAAGTGACTTTAATATTTTTAACATTTTTAAAATGTTATTCCACACTTGGGAAAGAAAACAATTTATTTAAAACGTATAAAAATTTGAGCTCAGCGGAATCTGAACCCGTGCCTCTAGGTAACCATCCAAGCGGTAAGCCATACGTTCACCTATGGCTGGGTTTTCTATATAAACGACTTTAATATTATAATTGGACGGTGTTAGCTTTATTCTACCTATATTCAATCTACTACTAGTACCTACAATTTATGTACATAGTTCTTGTACATATACTTTGCCGGGCACTACTACTACCTACAATAGTTATAAAATAAAATCAGCTTCACGCTGTATTCCGCACACAGCAGGGTAGGCAGAGGGAACCTAACGTTAAGACACTCCGTTCCCCACTTTCAGCCGAATTCTGGAGGCATTGCGTGTTGAGTGGCAGAACTCAACGCCGCGCTTTGCCTCGACACCAGAGCTAAGAACTGGAAATACAAATTTAAGTAAATATTTCATATCCTCGAATCTGGATCGAACCCACAACCCGTCGGCTTTAAAGTCGCACTTTGTGCCCCTGCGTTACGACTGGCCTCTAACTCTACAATAGTTGTTTATTTAATAATTCGATATTCATCTTATTCAAAATGTCTTTCTTTGTTTTGTATTTGTTTCTACATCCTCGAGTCCCGAGAGTACAGTCTACGATTACACAAGTAGAATTCTGAATAATTCCTAAATGAAACATGTCATTGTTTTCATTTGCAGTGAATACAAAACGTTATCCATTAACCACAAATTATGTCAATTTTACCGCGTTTAATCAAACGTAATTAAAATTGATGTAAAATTACTTTGATTTTCACATATTAGATAAAAATAATAGACAAAAATACTTGGCTACCGGTTGTGGTTTCAATTTTTACTGGAGGAAATAACATGTTAAATATTTTCTTTTTCTTCGCTCTGGCAAAGCGCGACGTTGAGTTCAGTTATTCAACACTCATTGTCTTTAGAATCAGCTTCACGCTGTATCCCGTACACAGCAGGGTAGGCCGAGGGAACTTAGTGAAAGATACTGCGTTCCCCACTTTCTGCCGAAATCTGGAGGCATTGCTTGTTAAGTAGCAGAACTCAACGCCACACTTGTCCTCGACACCAGAGCGAAGAAATGGAAATATAAATTTAAGTAAATATTTCATCTCCTCCAGTGGGGGTCGAACCCACAACCAGTCGGTTTTTACAGTCACACTTTGTGCCGCTGCGCCACGACCGGCCTCTAGAATTCGGCGTCTTTAGAATTCGGCGGAAAATGAGATCGCAGGAAATGTTTTAACATTACCTCCACGAGGAGGTAGTGGAGAAAACACTAAAACACAACAACACACACTAACCAGTAATTTCTGAGATCAGACTTTTAAACAACAAAGTAAACTTTTTTTATCGTCACTCTGTATCCCGCATATAGCATAGTAGGTCGCCCAATTTTCGGGTATGTGTGTTTTAAATTTGCTTTGTCTTCTTACCAAAGTGAAGTTATGAAAATAATATATTCCCCCGAGTAGGAATCGAACCCACAACCGACACTTTTAGAAATCTTTCTTATCTATCTAATGGCCTATATATATATATATATCACTATATTTAGTACCTAACAACTATAGGTATTGAGACACACCCGTTGAACTAATATTTCTGCCTAACGTAACAGGATCTGTCCGTAGCGTAACGCATCATCCAGTCTGTCTTGAGAGCCCATTCAGTGAAGCCCAGCCGCATGTATACATTGTTCGATAAATCTGTTAAGACAATAGTATTATATTTCTGCTACTGAATACTATATATACTGAATCATATTGTATTGTTGTTTTATAATATTTTATTGATCCTTGAGTAAATTAAGTAGAAAAATAATTTATTTATAATTTTAAAGTATAATTTCAGAAACAGGCAAAAAACTATATTTTTAGTAAATATATGAAAAACTTAAAGTAAAGTTTCAATCAGCGCCTCTTGAAAATGCAACTATTACGAGTATCAAAAGTATATTAAAAAAATAATTTTGAACCGTTAAAATATCTCTTATCGTATCAAATTTTTGTACATAAATTTATGAGCAGTGGCAGCAATCTACCAAAGATTAGAGCCTATACTAATTACTCTGTTTATACGAATTCAAATCCCGTTTTACATAAAACAACACCTATTGATTTAAATTTAATGTAAACCTTTACGACATAATTGTTTCCAGCGTCGAGTGAAAAATGTTCATAATATCTTTAATTTTTCAAGAAAATATAATTAACAAATATCAATTTGGAATGATAATAATTAAAAAAAAAGAATTCATAGAGTTCATGTATCTAAGACAATCTTCTAAATATTTATATTTAAAATAATAATAATTTAAATTTTATATAAATATCACAATAAATAGACTTAACTATTGAAACAATACATAACTGCGACGCCAAAGCGACGACACCGGACCTGCTAAGAGCGTAAAGCGCCCTCCATTCCGCCTCGAGAGCCTCTCAAGTTCTTCTACACATAATACTACAAATTGATAAATGACTAGATATTACGGAGTATTCTATTTTTTCATATACATTATTATGAACGAGGCTGTCGCAGTGCAGGCAAACATGCATGTGAGTGTAACGCGACGATTGTGGGCTCGATTCCCACACGGTAGCACACGTTGAGTTCTGCCTATCGATAGGCAATGCCTCGAAAATTCAGTGGAAAGTGTAGAACTGAGTGTCTACACTAGACACTAGGCTCTCTCACTGCCTATCCTGCTATATGCGGGATACAGCGTAAGGCCAAAAAAATATTTTAGTATAGTTCTTGAGAAATATGAATGAAGCCATGTAAATACTTATTGTGGGAAAATATTGCGTTTCAAATTTTACTTATTTAGGTGTAATTTGATGAGGCATCGAATAATATATTTCTTTTTTCAATGAATTAAGCTGTGAAAATTCAATAAAATCATCAAATCAATGCTGGAATTTCTTTTCAGTATAAAAATGCAAACACTTAAAAAGCAGAATTTTTCATTTGTTTTTGTTTTTAGTTTCGAATTGAAGGTATTGTATTATGAGTGGCGAAACTTAACGCCGATGACAGTTCCTATCACACCACGATATAAACAAAAACCGACCACAAAAAGTTAAATGGAAAATTAATCGCGTAGGTTGAAACCTCATATGTACTAATGATTCCTGTACACAATACTGTACTCGACAAATTTCTCAATAAACATCAAATTAATAACCGCATATCATCAACTCAAAATGTTTTCTAAGATTGTAAACAAAAAAGGCTGGGCGCAGCCTTAATTCTCCTTCAGACAAAACGTCAACTTTTAGGCGAAACCTGACTTTATAATTGATTAGTTTTTAAAACATTTCCTTGTCTCCAAATAAATTAGACGACGGATGGTAGTAAGTGCTTGTTTTCACCTTCACTTCTGAATTATCGAGGCGAAATGCCGGCGAAGTCAGTAATTAGTAGGTTGCTGGGACTTCTCTAAGCCTAAGTCTACTTAGAAATTTTGTATCTTAATAGCATGTGTTGCGTTGGCAAGGACAAAGTTGTTTTGTGTTTTGTTATTTTAAGCTTAGTGAATGATTAATACTAGTTGTTTCTGTGACTTTACTATGAAATATTTATTTATATAGGTATGTGATAAGAATTTTCTCATTTTATGGATGTCGTTGTGTATAGGTGCAACGATGGTTGTAAATTCAATCCACACTCGAAGGATTGATTATATTGAAATTATGTTAATTTTCCTATACTGGTAGAAATATAGTGTTTAAAAATTAAGGGAAAAGTTGATAACGAAGTGTCTTATAGCAGGATAGGCAAAGGAAACCTAGTTTTAAGAGTTGCGTGGCGGAGATCAACGACGCGGTTATTTTTGATTTTTGATATGAAAAATAACCGTGTCGTGCGAGGAAATTTAAATATTAAATAACTAATTTCCCCGAGTTGAAATCGAACCCACAACCGTCGCGTTTATAAATATTATCCCATGGTGGGCCACTGCGCTACGACGACGGCATCTTTCTCACAAATAATAATATAATATGTGGAAAACATCCATCATTTTAAATAACAAGCGTGACTCAACAGGCGTATGTGAGAGGGGAGTCTTTTGAACAACAAAACAATGAAACGCGAAGCAGCTTTGAAATAATTCTGCAATAGCATCACAATTATTTCACTGACATGCCGCTGGAAATTAAATATGTAGGTTTATTTCAGTTTGAAAACTCGTATACATTTTTCAATAATATGAATTATCGTTTTATGTTAAATGTCAATAAGTAAAGAAAAAAGGGCAATGATATAATAGGCTAGTCGTGGCGCAGGGGCACAAAATGTGACTGTAACTTCGACTGGTTGTGGGTTCGATCCCCGCTTGAGGGAATTAAATATTTACTTGATAATATTTTCATTTCTTCGCTCTGGTGTAGAAGCAAAAAGTCAGGCGTTAAGTTCCGCCACTCAACTCGAATGCCTTCAGATTTCGGCAGAAAGTACTGAGTGTCCTTACACTAGGTTCCCCCTACCTACACTGCTGTGTGCGAGATACAGCGCAAAGTTAATAAAAAAATTGGATCCTTTTTAGGAGTATTGTGCAGAAAAATACATTTTAGTAGTGGATGATTATTGCACACACTTAGTTTTTTTCGAGGCCTATCGTAACAGGTTGTAGGTACGATTCTCACTCGAAGAATTGATTTCCATATTTTCAATCTTCACTTCCCGTGAATCTACAGTTATTAAATTTATAAACATAATCAATGATAGCCTCCGTACTTACAATACAAATACAGAAAAATCCTAAAAGTGAAAATGTATAGGAAATTCATAAGAAATAACATTATTAATGCAAAAACAAATATAAAGTCAAATCTTACAATTTGCAATTCCCGTTAACCTATAATCCTGAAACGGTACGGAACTCCCGGTGTGCGATATTAACTCGCACTAAGCCGATTTTTTTTATACTAAAAATGTAGCTTTGGCAATGAAAGTCGTATAATAAATTTATGTTCTCGTTTTACCCACTACGGTTATATTTTAAATAGAGAAAAAAGTACTCGTATTTATAAAGAACACATTCGAGCCAAGAGCTTTAAAGCATATAGTGTCTAATGCGAGCATTTAAATGCATTGGCTGGTGTTACAGAATCAACAGTTGGCTTAAAGAGGAATTTAAAATCTATTATGGAGATATGCTCTAGTCAAAAGAACTTAATTATATCTCATTATAATGTAAAAGTGGTGGCGCAGGGGAAGAATTGTGGGACTGTGAACGCGACAGGTTGTGGATTCGATTTCCACTCCAGTAAATGAAGCATTTAATATTTTCACTTCTTCGTTCTGGTGTCGACGCAAGTGGAAACGAAATTTCTTAACACAATATTATCAGCGTGCAGCAGAAAAAAATAAACGCAAAAATTATAATGTAAATATATATATATTTTAACGCTGTATCCCGCGTCCAGCAAGCACTAGTTGTTCTACTTGTACAGTGAATTCCGAGTTATGTAGTGTGAAAGAAAATTTTTAAATTAAAGATTTTAAAGATTACTATCTCTGAGGACGACCACATGTATATGTCTGGTCTCACAACTACAGACTTTAAAAAAGTACGAAGTAACTAATTAAAAAATATACTCGTACTCTATTGTAAAAAAAAAAAATATTGAGTTTGTGTCTACGTACTAGGTAAAAAAGTAGTGATTAAATTAGAGCTTTATGTCAGTAATGTTAAGTAAGACATTCTTCTCTATAAATAAATGTCCTTGGTTTTTATCGATTTAAAATATCAATTTATTTTTGTAATTCCATAAAATATATATCATTAGAACAAATTAATCATATGTAAACACAACATTTATTTAATGTAGAAAATAAGAAAGGAAAGAAAATGTAATATGAATTGAAAAAAATCTTTTTCTCGTGGGTTTGTACTGAACATTTCACTAATTAATTGGATTCCATGAATGTTTAAGCATTTTTTAAATTTCTTAACGTTTATTTTATATAATGTTTTATAGTTCTTTTTTTTAATATTATGATTGTTGCTTGATAAATAAAGATTAGATAAGCATGTAAGTTTTGAAATTAAAGAGGAAAACAATACACTTTGTACGAAGAATAATAATTTTCCCCCCATATAGAGAATAGTCAGAAGTAACCTAGTGTCACGACACTCCGCTGTCCACATCTTGCTCAATTTTCAAGACGTTGTGTTTTAAGTGGCAGAACCTAACGCCGCACTTTATCTTCTGTCCAGAGTGAGAAAATGAAAATACAATATTCCCCCGAGTAGGAATTGAACCCACAACCGACACTTTTAGAAATCTTTCTTATCTATCAAATGGCCTATATATATCACAATATCTAGTACCTAACAACTATAGGTATTGAGAGACCCGTTGAACTAATACTTCTGCCTAACGTAACAGGATCTGTCCGTAGCGTAAAGCATCATCCAGTCTGTCTTGAGAGCCCATTCAGTGAAGCCCAGCCGCATGTATACATTGTTCGATAAACCCCTTAAGGCATATTATTATTATAATTACTAATATTTATTCATATTGTTTTCCATTGTTGTTTTAAAAGGTTTAATTATCCTTGAGTAAATGAACCAGTAAAAATAAATTAATTGAATTTTTAAAGTGTTATCCGATATAGAGGCAAAAAAGTATTTAATAAAAAATACATATGAAGTAGTACGTTCAACGTAGAATATTTAAACCCGAGCCTCTTGGAAACCGTTCAAGACGTGCACTTCTTAAAATTTCTTAAAATTAGTAAAAACATAGTGTTGAACCCTTGTTAAAATATCTTTTTATCGTATCTACCTACGCTCATTAATCTATTAATACGAGTTCAAATCCTGTTTTATACAAAAGTTAGATTACATTTGACCTAAATCTTAATGGTGTAACTGTTTCCAGAGTAGAGTGAAAAATGTTCATTATATCTTTCCTATATAATTAAATAATATTAATTTGGAATTATAATAATTGAAAAAAGAATTCTTATGCTTTATATGTATAAAACAATCTTCTGAAAATAAATCGGCACAGCAGTGTAGGCAGAGGGAATCTATTGTTAAGACACTCCGTTCCCCACTTTCTGCCGAATTCTGGGGGTATTGCATGTTGAGTGGCATAACTCAACGCCGCGCTATGCCTCGACACCAGAGCGAAGAAAGGAAAATATAAATTTAAGTAAATATTTCATCTCCTCGAGTGGGGATCGAACCCACAACCAGTCGGTTTTACAGTCACACTTCATGCCGCTGAGCCACGACTGGCCTCATACAAAAAGGAACAATCTTCTAAATATTAATAATATAAGTTTTAAATAAATATCACAATAAATAGACTTAACTATTGAAATAATATATAACTGCGACGCCAAAGCGACGACACCGGACCTGCTAAGAGCGTAAAGCGCCCTCCATTCCGCCTCGAGAGTCTCTCAAGTGCTTCTACACATAATACTACAATTTGATAAATGACTAGATATTACGGAATACTTTATTTTTTAACACATTATTATGAAGAAGGTAGTCATATCGCTGAGGCACAAGCGTGTGACTTTAACGTGACGGTTGTGGGTTCGATCCCCATTCAGTGGCTCATTCCACTGAATGGGGATCGATTATTAATATTTTCATTTCTGCGCTCTGGTACCAAGGCAATTTATGGTATATCTTGAGTAATATGAATGAAACCATGTAAATACACATTTTTATGAGAAAATATTGCGTTTCAACTTTCATTTATTTAGTTGTAATTGGATAAGACGAATAAATAATATATTTATTATTTTAATAAAATTATTTATACTAAGCCGAAATACATCATATAATGAATAAAGCTTTCTACGGTTTCCATTCTTTTTAGGAAAAATTATTGGAATATTTTTCAGTATGAAAATTTACACTTAGGCAACTTGAATAAAGTATCGAGACACTAAAAAGCGGAGCTTATCGTTATAACTAAACATATTGTGAGTGTGTGGCGAAACTTAACGCCGTAAAAAAACTAAAACAATGTGTTTACGGTACGATCCTCAATTGAGGAAAAAAGTAGTAACTTTTCCCTCAAATCAGGATCGTACCTAGAATCATCTCGATCACAGTCCCTATCTTACCACGACGTTAATAATTTAACCAACCTACCACCTAATCTTGAATATAAGACTTATTATTAAGTTACATTGAAACCTCATGCGTACTAATGATTCCTGTACACAATACTGTAGCCAACAAGCTACCCAATAAACGTCAAATTAAGAGCCGCATTTCATCAAATCAAAATGTTTTCTAAGATTGTCAACAGAAAAGGCCAGCAGGTCGCAGCCTTAATTCTCCTTTAAATCTGACAAAACGCCAACTTTTGTGCGAAACCTGACTTAATAATTACCAAAAGTTATAAAACATTTCCTTTGGCGGTCTCCAAATAAATTTGACGACGGATGGTAGTAAGTGCTTCTTTTCACCTTCACTCCTGAATTATCGAAGCGAAATGCCGGCGAAGTCAGTAATTAGTCTCTGCGCCCGGTGACGCTGTCAAGACCAGTCCAGATCAACAGCAATAAAGTCCATTCGGAATAAATAAATTTGGAGTTGATTTTGTTTCGCATACGTTTGTAAGCCGAATTTCAATTAATTAAAAAAAATCTATTCCCGTGGTTTTGTGCTGAACATTCAAGTAATTAAATTGATTACGGGAATGTTTAACATTTATTTTATATATAAGAGATTTGTTTTTCAATTAGAGATTAGAAAAGTAAGTAAAAAAAGATAAAAAAGTAGAACTTTTACAAAATGAATAATTCTATAATCCATGCATTTATGGTAATAACTAGTTATTAAATAAACAATTTATTTAATAACTAGTTATCACCCGTTACTTTCTTTAAGTGGACTTAAATACGTTTTTTACCGAATTCTAGCTACTTCCATTCTCGCAGAAATCTTCTTTAACTGAATCTAGGGGATATTCTTTGCTGAGGCCAACTTCCTCTACACAGTTATTTTTTACATTATATAATATACACACTTAGGAAAGAAAAATACTTGTTAGAAAACATACAACATTTTAAGATAGCGGGTTTTAAACCCGCGAGTCTTGAGAACCGTCCAAGCGCTCTGTCCAACTAAGCCATACGTTCTCATCGGGCTACTTCGAAATTTGAAACTGACAACTCTATTTAAAAGTATATCCGAGCGTCGATCGACCAAAAGGGTCAAACAATGGTTAAAATATTTGGTCCCTAACAATACATAGATTAAGTTATACAAAATTAATTCAAATGCTACGTGAATACAATGAAAATGTATGTACATATATAGAGGTGGTAAATGTTGTTCAGCCTGTTCCAATGTTGCCAACCGCTCTTGCGCTTTAATTTCTACCTATTTCTGAATTAAGTAACTCAAATAAAACAGCTAGCATTTTTAGCTCATATTTTTCAGTTTTTATATTACTGGAGGTGTATGCAGAGTGTAAAAACTTTTTATAGCCCGGCTAAAATGCAACATAAAAAAAATATTTGTAAAAACAAAAACCCCGACTGCAGAAAACTAAAAAGAAAATAAACAAGCTCAATAGTTTATTAGGATTAACAGTCGGGACCTCTTTAAACTATGCGGGTTCCTGGTAAAGATTTTATAGATTGAAGAATTACTTATAGGTCCCGACTGTTAATCCTAATAAACTATTGGACTTGTCTATTTTCTTTTTAGTTTTCTGCAGTCGGTGTTTTTGCTTTTACAAATATTTTTTTATTTATCACTTTTTTGTTAGGATTCATTATGGTAATGATAGTCATGATGTACCTTTTTGAAATCGTCGTATTGAGCTCTTGAATTTGATACCCATATTGTGGTATTCGAAACTAAATAGTTTTTTTCACTAAGTCCAATAGCGTCCCACAGCCGCCATGAATATATTTTTGTAACGACTGCTAAGGAAGGGTTATGATTTTCGCGCGTATCTTGTATGTATGTAATATTCTTTATTACCTCATATCTCCAGAACCGCTGAACGAATTTACATATTTGAGGTATCGCAGCCCAAGTATTAGCAGCTCAAGTTTTCTTAGATAGGTTACGTTAAAAAACAATCATGTCGGCTGTGGGACGGTTTTTGTTTTTACAAATATTTTTTTTATCTCTTATCCTGAAATTGCACTTTCTCGAATTTTAACATAAATAATTCAAATTTACATTTGAGTCTATACGTTAAAAAACGTCTGCCTATATATTATTTTTTATATAAAAACAAAGCAAGTGCGACTTTTGTATTGAACATATTATCACTATTTTATATATTAAAATAACATTCAAGAATATTAAGTTAATTTCAGCAACAAAAACAATAAACGGTTTCAGGCTCCAACTCCGAACGTTATTGTTTGATTTTCGTCTGGCTTCTAATAACAAGGAACGTTGAATAATTCAACTTTTATCTGTAAATTAAGTAAAAGTACAGTATAGGTGTTTTTTTTATTTTTGAAATTTAATCAAATTTTTTTAATAATAATTAAATACTTCGGTGGAATATCTTTCTGGACATATCTCTCGCTCTCTCTCTCTCTCTCAGCTTCACGCTGTGTCCCGCACACAGCAGGGTAGGCAGAGGGAATCTAATGTTAAGACACTCCGTTCCCCACTTTCTGCCGAATTCTGTGGCCGCGCTTAGCCTCGACACCAGAGCGAAGAAATGGAAATATAAATTTAAGTAAATATTTCAAGTTTTCTCTGTTTACCATGCTATATGCGGGTTATAGCATACAGAGGTTAGAATGGTCTACAATTCGTTTTAACAAAGGCTTAAAAAATTATTGATCTTAGGTTTTTCGTTTATACGCCATAACAAACTTTAAAACAACAGTGTCAAGCAGCAATGCTTACATTACTGAACGCCAAACAATTATAACTATCTTACGAATGATTTAATAAGTCTGAACCCATCAAGACATGAATTTAATATGAAATTGAATGTAGTAAACTGATAGGATTCTTTATATAGAGGCTACTAGTTAATAATATTCGTTATATAGAGTAAAATAATATTTTTTTATATTTTGCCAGATTCGTTATAAATGGATTTTGCACAAATGTATTCCTAATGTAAAGATATATTCTGTATTAATTCTTAAGGACAGTTATAGGGGATTTCGAAAAATTTGTTAAATCGAGGAAATCGTTATATTGAGGATCGTTACATTAAGGTTATACTTTATATACCTTCAACATGGCACGGAATGTAGGAGATGCATCGAAAAATAAAACAGAACCAGAAATCTTTTAGTATCGCCACGTCTGTATGTATAAGCATACAAATCGCTTCCTCAACTTCAAATTTATCCATTCTTTGTGGAGTTTGCAACTACAATATAAATTCTCTAGAGACACAACATTTTCAACTAGGAAATGGCGTCGAGTTTACGTCGCTTTCAACTGTATGATAAATATGGAAAATAAACCACTGTACGATATCTGTCGAAAATTGATACTTTAAATTTTTCATATTTTTCGATAAAAATAACTTCATACTGTCTCCTCCATTCTTTGTTCATTTTCTGCCCAATTTTCGAAGAATTTTGTTAGCAGTAGTAACTGTGTTGAGGCGCAGCGGGACGAGATCTGACTATAAACAAGACAATTGTAGGTTCAATTCTCAGTGTTACCGGTAACAAGACAAAGCGCGGCGTTTTGTTCTGGAACTCCAAATACAATGTTTCGTGTCTAGGTTCTCTCTGCCTACTTTGTTATATAGAAGATACAGTTTGAAGCTGCAATAATAAACAGCATTTTTAATACATAGCACAACGAGGCTTGCAATATTATAAAACGAAGATATGATTAGGTGTCAAAATGCGGACTGGAGACAACTTTATATACATAATTTACACCTTTAGAAGTAAAACTTTTAAAAGGAAAAGTTAAAAGCTGATGAAAGTTATGATTAGTAGAAAAGTACTTAAGTTATTAGCTATTTTTTTTCTTAATTGCATTAATTACTGTGGCACATCTTACAAGTCAAGTAGAAAATTTAGAAATTTATAAACGACTAGTGGGTGCGCGCGGCTTCGCCCGCTTATTTGCATTTTTAATAGTCTGAATTTAAATTTTTATAAAAATCGGTAGCGATTTAAATATTTTTCCATATAAACTTTCAATCCCTTATTTGAACCCGTAGGGGGTGAATTATAATAAACCATGAAACACGTGTTCAATGAAATATTTTAAAGAGTCTGATTTTCGTATTTTATAAAAATCGGTGCTGTTTAAAAAAATCCATGCAAACTTTCAATCCCTATTTCATCCCTTTAGGGTTAAAATTTTTCAAAATCTCTTAGTGTATGTCCAGATTATAAAAATAAACATCTGTCCAAATTTCACATTGCTACCATCAGCGGTTACGGCTGTGCGTGAGTCTTACCTCAGTCAGTCAGAACAAGTCCTTTTATATATATAGAAGATTAGGTTCTCAATATAAATGTACGTATGTTTTTGATGTGTGTATTTGTTACAGGATTACTCAGCAAATAATGAATGAATGAATATTGATGATTCCTTTTGCGACGTAAATCATGTTTCAAGTTGTACCTTATCGTCTTCGTTTAACATTATATACATTGATTTATTAAGTATTTTTTATAAAAAAGTTTCCAAAATAATCATATATAGTAAGAAATGAATGCAAATTTAAAAGCCTTATACTTTTCTAATGTAATAACAGCACAGAGATACGCGTACATCAGCGTAAAAATATTTACGACTGAAAATTGACCTGAAAAAAATACAGTAAAAGTCTCTCAATGAAAACATACCTGCTTAGTATTCCGGACGCGTTATTTACTTTTCATATTATTTCAACGAATTTCATCTTTGACCAGATTTCAACCAAGGATTTGGTTTTACAGATACAAAATATACTTACTACTAAAATTAGCTCCACGCTGTATCCCGCGTTTTTTCTCCTCTAAAATATTTTATAGAGGCCGGTCGTGGCGCAGTGGCACAAAGTGTGACTGTAAACCGACTGGTTGTGGGTTCGATCCCCACTCGAGGAGATGAAATATTTACTTAAATTTATATTTCCATTTCTTCGCTCTGGTGTCGAGGTGAAGCGCGGCGTTGAGTTCTGCCACTTAACACGCAATGCCTCCGTAATTCGGCAGAAAGTGGGGAACGGAGTGTCTTTCACTACGTTCCCTCTGCCTACCCTGCAGTGTGCGGGATACAGCGTGAAGCTGATTTGATTTGATTTTGATTTAAAATATTTTATCTCCTCGAGTAGGGATCGAACCCACAACCTCCTCTTATCTTAAATCTATGCCCCTGCGCCACGACTGGCCTCAATTTTGTTTATTTATTTTATTTACAATTTATTTAATATTGTCTTTAACCGGTTTGTTGTAAGTCAGAATCGCCAACGAGAGTTCCATAACAATTACAGGATAGTGAGTCAAAAGAAAGTACAACTTATAAAACTTGATAAACTTAAGTTTGATAGCGTATGCACTCATTTTGTATGAAATTAAACTCAAATTATGATTTATACAGGGTGGAAGTGTCAGCACCACATTAACACTTCACAACAAAAATTTAAAAAATATTATTCTCTCTTGCCAAAATCTCTCCACAGAGATGCTAACAATATAAATAAATCCCCTCCTGTATGCGTGATACAGTGTGAAGAGGATTTAAATAAATTATTTCGTAAGAATAACTGAATATCGACGTCCAAGTGAAACTAATGTACACTGCGTAACATACATTATACTGTAGTATTTAATTATACTTCGACAAATTTTGACACGAACTCGCACTTGACTTTAAGAAGTTTTGATGTGCGGCCATATATTATTTTGATGAGTTTTCAAAGAATTCAAATTGCTTTGCCTATTTCTCTTTTAGGTTAATATTTAACTTAATTTGTAGCTAACAATTCTATACTGGGTCTAAGTAGCAAGTAAGTAGGTAATGGTCAATTCACATTGAATTGACTATTTGTGTGGATTTGTACCAAAAGAAGAAAAACGTTAAAAATGTTACACACAAAGACAGCGAAATCTGAGAAAGGAGAAAAACAAAGCGATTAATAACGCATAAACTAGCTGTCACCTTTCATAGCACTTTGTATTTTAGTGTCGAAAATAAAGCAAATGTAGTTATTGTTTTATACTAGGAATATAGTATATACTGAGAATCATATACGGAACTCAACGCCGCGCGTTGCCTTACCAGAGCGTGGAAATGAAAATTTTAATTTTTGTTTTAATAAGATTGAGCCGATTATATCTAATAGATTAAAATCATAATGATTCGGCAATTTCTAAGAAGTACCAAAAGTATTGTACAACAAAGAAGTGAATAATATATTTATCAGGTAAATATTTCGTTTAATAAAGAACCTTTGTGCAAAGGACAAGTTTTTATGAATAATTCTGAATCATATCTTATTCCAAGCATTAATTTAAAATCTATTTACCTTTTGTTGTGTTATTTGTAATTTTGCGCTTTATCCCGCATATACCAGGGATAATTTAATGTTAAGAACCTCTGTATCCCACAATCTCTCTCACTTTCAGACCGAAATTCAGAAATTGCGAGTGGAGCGGTGAAACAACTCCACAAGTTAGAATGGAACCCATATCCTGCTGTGCTGACAAACCTCGCCACGACGGTTCAATTGCGTTTGCGTTGAGCTTATTCATGTATGTATAATTAATGACAATATTAAAGTTCATGCATAATACTAGTTGAATGGATAATATATTGTTAGAACTACAATTAAATATAGAAACTTAGCACTCTAGAACACTTTATAGAGATGCCATTATAATAAAATTTATCTCTTTACTCTATTTAATATAATAAACTTATCAAAACTCAGACAGTGTTAAACATTTTTATGGTTCCGTAACTCGTGATATCGATCACTGAAATTAATATCAAATATTCAAGTCTATAGTCCATTGAAGCACAGAAAAAATCAAGCTTAATTCGTCGTGTAATCAAAACCTATAGAGTACTTCCCGTGAACCTACAATTATGAAACTTAGCAAGAAGCGAGAACTTACAATATAAATAAAGGAAAAAATCCAAAAACTGAAAATTTATATGTATTCCCAAAAAAATACAAACTAATATAAGTAGTTAGCTCTGTCAGCTTTTATAAGTTATACTTCCCGTTCACCTACAATTCTGAAATAATGTTCGGAAGTCTCAGTGGGCGAGTTGAACTCGAACTTAACCGATATTTTTTTCGTTTTCTCACTGAGTGTACATTATTTACACTTTGCGCTCTTTGCAGATCCAATTATAATACTTACAGCTGCTGCTGTTGGTTTTCCTTGTATTTACTTTTAAATCAAATTATTTGGTTTAGGTATTTTATAATATAAACAGCACAAATCTACTATAAACGTGATTCAGTGTATGTTTGTACTATATATACAAAAGCATTTTTATATAGCTCTGTGACGTGTCAAAGATGGAATGTTTCAGTTCGAATGATGGGCCATATCTCTTCTCTATATTGTTCAGGCTTTTTCTTTACCTTCTGTCCTGAACGAAGTATTTATATTTACTTCTTTATCTTCATTCTGTGTATAAATATTTTTAAAGTATTCGTATTTAATTAAAAGACCTGCGCATAGTAGTTCAATATAAACGCGAAGGTTAGGGGCTCGATTCTCACTCGAATAAATGATTTACTTTCATTTCCTCTCTCTAGGAACCAAACCAAGCCTAAACGTTAAATTCCGCCATTCCACAAGCAATTTCTTAAAAGTATGACGGAAACGGAGAATGGAGTGTAGAACACTTAACATTAGATTCCCTCTTTTATCCTGCTATAGAGAAGTCTTTTTTATTTAAAAGAAAAAATAATTCATACAAGAAGGATTTAATAGATTCAAATTATCTCGTCACCTAGAATGTGCTTGCTTATGTAGATAGTGACAGCGGTTAATCGGGCTGCCGTGCTCGAGCCACGTTAATTATAGCAGCTCATTTACTGATTACGTGTAATGCTATACGTAATACTCTAAAACTTGTTAATGGGTCTAAAGAATTGAATGTTTAATATAATGTCAATTGACATGTTTGTGGCGTAGTGGAAGTTACTAAGAGAAAAAGGGTACAAATGCTTCGGTTCTCAGTCGTTGAAGGGCTATATTTTAAATGTTTACACATCCTCGAACAGAATATATAAAGTACGACTGATGGTTAGAAATAAATCAGCTTCACGCTGTATCCCACACACAGCAGGGTAGGCAGGGGGAACTTAGTGAAAGACACTCCGTTCCCCACTTTCTGCCGAATTCTGGAGGCATTGCGTGTTAAGTGGCAGAACTCAACGCCGCACTTGTCCTCGACACCAGAGCGAAGAAATGGAAATATAAATTTAAGCAAATATTTCATCTCTTCGAGTGGGGATCGAACCCACAACCAGTCGATTTTACAGCCACACTTTGTGCCGCTGCGGCACGACCGGCCTCTGATGACGACTGATGGTTACATCTTTAAATTTCATTTTAAAAGTCTCTAAATGGAGGACAAATTTGCATTAGTTTTTCTGCAATCAAAAACTGGTGCACTATCACTTTGGCAATTAAAATCAGTATTTGAAATAAAAGAAAAGTTCATTTAAGAGAGTGCAAACGTAATGAATATGCAGATTCAATTCAATTGAATAATTTTAAGAATAGAAATTGTATGTAAATGTTATTAAACGCTTACTAAATACTGATAAGGTACGTCCCTTACCTACACAGATTTATTGATTATCGCAGAAAAAAAAAATTGTCATTATGAATATCATTCGTACTACATAGTACTGTGAAATACACAGGACGGGACGGGGACGGTACGGTAGGGACGGTAATAGGTTTGACTCCCGCTCTTAAGAACTAATTATTTTTAACTCCTTTTATTGATATCAAAGAAAAGCACGACGTTGAGTTCTGGTACTCTCAATGTAATATCTCAAAAAAATAACGTGTGATGTGAAGGATACAGAGTGAAGCTAAAAAAACAAACATTAAATTAATAAGAAAATATTTTATTTATTCTCTTGTTTCTGGGTATCTGTTCGTAAGAAATTTGTATACAATAGATGCTATCCTCGTATTCTATAATACGCTAAAGATAACATTCCCTCGACAGAATTACTAAAGTTTGTCTCAATTTGCATGATAATGTTGTCAACAAAATAGCTGTTCGGCAGTTTGAATTGTGTAGAGGTGTCCAAGCCACGAACCGTAAACGACATCCGACCAAAACGTTTATTACTACTGACTTCAAGTTGACCACCTGATTTTATTAGCGGCGCCAGTGAATTCAATTTGTATAATACAATTGAATTTCCTTCAGTGACATTAGAGATTAAATGACCCGAATCGTTCTTTGACAAATATTTTTGTTTATAATAAATGTATTTTATTTTTATCGTCACGATGTCCAGTCAGCTGAGTAGGCCGAGGGAACCTAGTATTAAGACACTCCGTTCCCCTATTTTACGCGAGAAGTTAGTGTTTCTCAAGGTCAGTTAGTGTTGCCCGTCAATCTGTAGAATGAAAGGGGTGCTTTTGAAAGACGGTAAAATTTAACATATGTAGTAAGTACTATTATACATTTAACAGTAATGATTGATTCGAGGTTATCAAGATAGAAAAATTGATACGAATTGTATTATTGCTATTAAGTTAAATAGAAATAAATAAATATTTAGATACCTATACATATTATTAAGAGTTTTTTTTTTCTATATTTTAAAACATTTCAATATTTAGATTATATTAATAAAAAAATAGCGACCCACTCACGGCTTCGCCCGCTTAAACTACTGAATTTTTTACTTTATACACGGTGTATTACGTTCGTGTTTTAATATACCTATAATATATGTTTGCAAAGAACTTTTTGTAGTTCCCATAAGTATATTCATTTCGACTGTATTTTTTTGAATGTTTGTTATTTCAGAAGTTTTGACTGGGTGAACCGATTTTGTTGATCCTTTTTTTATTTTAAAGCTAGTGCGTCCCATATGGTCCTAATTTGGTCCATGTCTGATATTGTTAGTTGTGAGAAGCGAACTAGGTGTGTGCGCGACAAATGGAAGAATAACTCAATATCACGCCAACCGATTTCGATGATTCTTTTATTTATTGGAAAGCATACACTTCAAGAAAAGTTTGGTTATGTTCTGATTTTGGAATCCGGTAAATTTTATTTTATTTTTGATAAGAAATATATTTATACTGTATTCGTTACAATTAAAAACATTGTTAAAATTAGCGAAGCGGGTTTACTTTTCGCCAGAATTGAGATTCCTCAACGTTGCTCTTTTTTTCAACCAAGTTAAAAAGTTAAAAAGGATGTTCTCATTTTCAACCGAATTCTGAAAAGGAAAAGACGTTCCGCGATCCCAATTCGTCCGAATATTTTTATGTATGTTCTTATCAATCTGCCAAAATGTTAGTTTCCACAAAAATTATACCAAATTAAGGTTTAAGTTTTACATAGGACAACCACTACCTACTCGTTGGAGAAGAAATTCTTGTAAGGTCTACCCATCACATTAAAATGTTAAAATGGATTATTTTTTTACAACAAAAACCAAC
This sequence comes from Heliconius sara, assembly GCA_917862395.2. NCBI lineage: Eukaryota > Metazoa > Arthropoda > Insecta > Lepidoptera > Nymphalidae > Heliconius > Heliconius sara. Next base: position 3,718,651 of record OU860798.1, on the reverse strand, counting down.
TTCAAAAACTAAACTAAAAAGTTAAAAATAAATTTACTACAGATTTTCTCAAGAAAAAGTCGGTGCCAACTAAGACAAACAGCCTTAGTAATTTGATATGAAAGACATGTAACACCTTACACATATGGTTGGTATTCGACTTCAAAGTTATAAAATCTTTCGTTAATTAAGCAATTAAAAAAAACGTTTTAAAGAGCAATATTTGACAATATAAACGGAATCAAAATTAATAAGGTACTTCCGGTTGACCTACATTTATGAAATTTGACAAAAAATCTGAAAACTGTGGGGATAAGTTTAGGGGCGTCTGTAAATGTGACTGTTTGTGGGTTCGGATAGTAAATTTATATTTTCGTTTCATCGCTCTGGTGATCGACTATTAGTGATAGCGTCAAGCCATTCGGCTATACACTATATTGAAATGTCGTTGAAAACAGTCTTAAATAGAATAGAATCTATAAGAATATATTTATTTTAATCTATATTTCCACTTCTTCGCTTTGGTGTCGAGGCAAAGCGCGGCGGTGAGTTCCGCCTCTCAACATGCAATGCTTCCAGAATTCAAAGGAACGTGGGAAACGGAATGTCTTACACTAGATATCCTCAGCATACATACTCAGCATGTGCGGGATACAGCATGCAATAAATACTATTAATAGTTTAATATAAATCAACAAACGCATAATAACAGGTAGTGGCATTTGAATCTAAGCGGTATTTACACAATAACTACACAATGGCTTACATGAACCGTTTTATTTCTATATATAGACAACTAGTAATGTTAAATACATAAGTATCTTATATATCTTATAACTCCATTATGGCGCTGGCCATCGTGACGCAGTGTCAGTGTCAGTTGTCAGTACGATCACTTTTCAAATATATGATACTGTTACTGCTTAGTTAGTAAACGTGACTGGTACGTGCACCAAAATGTAGGATTCACGGACCCAATGCACTAGCACTCACTCTCCACCCTCTTTCCTACTCGAGCTGAATATCACTTATTAAAACTAATCTAATATAATATTAGTATCGCTTTTTATTTAGTTACAATCAATATGGAACCCAAATTAAAGGCCAATCGTTGCGCACGAGGACAATGTGCAACTGTAAACTTGATAGTGTTGTCGGTTCGATTTCCACTCGAAGAAATGAAATATTCAATATATTGTTAAGACACTCCGTTATCCACTTTCCGCCGAATTAGACAGTATTATTTTGTTTCATAAATTGATAACAAGATATATATCTATAACATCGTATTTCGGTACCAGCCACAATTCTTGTACAGAGTAAAGTATGTAATTTGCAGCTGAGATCATTATCATTTCTCTTATTGTTACACCGACCCATATGTTAATAGCTCTCGAGGGTGTGAAATACAGCTTCATATAAATTCCGCATGTTATTACGGAATCTACCGAAAATATAAAAGTTACAATTTTACAAAGATAAAGTTACTTTACTGTTTTGTGTACCTAATAGACGTAAATGTTAGATACATTTACCAAACCTTGCACAGAGAGCGACTGTGAACGAGACGGGTTGTAGGTTCGATTACCACTCGAGGAAATGAAACATTTGATATTTTCATATCTTCGCTCTGGTATCGAAGCAAGGCGCGGCGTTGAGTTCTGCCACTCAACACTCAGTGGCTCCCGATTCAGCTGAAATTTTGGCGAGCATTTCAATTACGGTTTATTAAGTACATAGCATATAGATAGTACGTCTGTACCTATATGCCACGACGGGTTCGGCTAAAAATAAATATATGTAGCTTTTGAACATTTCTTAAAAAATATTAAATAGAATTCAAGTAAAAATGCTACCGTCAATGACTAAGAAGTCTTTTGAGTTTCTTATATAAGTATGAATTAATTTCATCGACAATCCTAGTTATAATTTAAAATAATTATTCCGACCTACTTTCATTTATATGAAATTTCCCTGACCTCTATGGTCAGGGAAAAATGTACTAAATTAGCTTCTAAATATGTTAAGAAACCAATGTAATGCGAAGAAAGTTAATATATTTTGAATTTTCTCAACGGTAATCGAGGAAAGGAAAAGTTTATTTGTCACGTGTATACTTATACCTAGTAAGGCCATTTTAAAATAAGTTATCACGCAGCTCTCGCGTTGAATTAAATGTTATTGTTGTACATTAAAACAGCCTTTAGGGAATTATATTATAAGAAAAAAATGTTTAAATGTATAATATAAATAAAAAAAAAGTTGAAGTCAGCCGTGGCGTAATACATAAGTATCTTATATCTCTTAAACTCCATTATGGCGCTGGCCATCGTGGCGCATTGTCAGTGTCAGTTTTCGTACGATCAATTTTCAAATATATGATACTGGTTACTGCTTAGTTAGTAAAACTGACTGGTACGTGGCACCAAAATGTAGGATTCACGGACCCAATGCACTAGCACTCACTCTCCACCCTCTTTCCTACTCGAGCTGAATATCACTTATTAAAACTAATCTAATATAATATTAGTATCGCTTTTTATTTAGTCACAATCAATATGGAACCCAAATTAAAGGCCAATCGTTGCGCACGAGGACAATGTGCAACTGTAAACTTGATAGTGTTGTCGGTTCGATTTCCACTCGAAGAAATGAAATATTCAATATATTGTTAAGACACTCCGTTATCCACTTTCCGCCGAATTAGACAGTATTATTATGTTTCATAAATTGATAACAAGATATATATCTACAACATCGTATTTCGGTACCAGCCACAATTCTTGTACAGAGTAAAGTATGTAATTTGCAGCTGAGATCATTATCATTTCTCTTATTGTTACAGCGACCCATATGTTAATAGCTCTCGAGGGTGTGAAATACAGCTTCATATAAATTCCGCATGTTATTACGGAATCTACCGAAAATATAAAAGTTACAATTTTACAAAGATAAAGTTACTTTACTGTTTTGTGTACCTAATAGACGTAAATGTTAGATACATTTACCAAACCTTGCACAGAGAGCGACTGTGAACGAGACGGGTTGTAGGTTCGATTACCACTCGAGGAAATGAAACATTTGATATTTTCATATCTTCGCTCTGGTATCGAAGCAAGGCGCGGCGTTGAGTTCTGCCACTCAACACTCAGTGGCTCCCGATTCAGCTGAAATTTTGGCGAGCATTTCAATTACGGTTTATTAAGTACATAGCATATAGATAGTACGTCTGTACCTATATGCCACGACGGGTTCGGCTAAAAATAAATATATGTAGCTTTTGAACATTTCTTAAAAAATATTAAATAGAATTCAAGTAAAAATGCTACCTCAATGACTAAGAAGTCTTTTGAGTTTCTTATATAAGTATGAATTAATTTCATCGACAATCCTAGTTATAATTTAAAATAAATTATTCCGACCTACTTTCATTTATATGAAATTTCCCTGACCTCTATGGTCAGGGAAAAATGTACTAAATTAGCTTCTAAATATGTTAAGAAACCAATGTAATGCGAAGAAAGTTAATATATTTTGAATTTTCTCAACGGTAATCGAGGAAAGGAAAAGTTTATTTGTCACGTGTATACTTATACCTAGTAAGGCCATTTTAAATAAGTTACACGCAGCTCTCGCGTTGAATTAAATGTTATTGTTGTACATTAAAACAGCCTTTTAGGGAATTATATTATAAGAAAAAATGTTTAAATGTATAATATAAATAAAAAAAAGTTGAAGTCAGCCGGGGCGTAAGGGCACAAAGTATGACTGTAAACGATACAGGTTGCTGGTTCGATTCATTTTTCATTTCTTGGTTCTGGTGTGGAGGCAAAGCGCGGCGTTGAGTTGCACCACGCAACACGCATACCTCGAAAAATTGGACAGAAAGTATGGATAGGAGACTATATGCGGGACACTATTATAAGAGTATCATTATTTTTTATTAATTGTACTATTATACTCTACTATATTTCATTTCTACGCTCTTCACTCTTTACATATAACCAGTATTATGACTAATGTCATTAGTAGTGCTTATGTTACACTGGAGAGATTTTTATATAAATAAGGCTATTCTAAACATAAAAACGTATATAAATATAACAAGTTAATTAACTAACCACGAATATGTGATACTAAAGGTAAAAAACTGTATCATTTTGTTCATTGTTAAAATGATCCAGCACAACAACGACATGTGTCTAATTAAAATATAAAATATTTATTTCAAATAGGTTTTCAACGTTTATATTAATATCAACTTTTAGTATTTACATACTATTACGTATTATCACCAAATAATTTGAACTTGACTGAGTTGAACTCAAATAAAGGGCCAAAAATGGAGAACATTATGTTTTTCACTAGATTCATTTTGATTGAAGTGGCCTGAATTAAAGTGTTTAATATGAAATTCTCCTTCTAAAAGAATATTATACAATAATATCTTGTTACTTTACATAATGAAAAATCATTAGAAGCCCGACAAACGCAAAGGCAAATGGACATACGAGTACCTTCAGTATGCTTCAAAAACTGTACTAAACAACCTATAGTTAGCGTTAAGTGGCAATATATTATATTTAAAGAATTCATCAAAATATTTAGTATATCTGTAAAAAAACTGGTTTATTTTTTTTCAATTTAAAATTTAATTAATTTTGGTTAATTTAAAAAAAAATAGTAGCAAAGTGATTTAAAGTGAAGCTCTGTATTCCTAGTTCAAATATAAGAATGCGTCTATCGTTAACAAAGTTCTCAGTTAAAACAAAATGTTTAATCATGATACTTTTTGTCATAATTTTATACATAATTTCATCATTTAATCTATTTCGCAATATAACTAACAGTAAAACAGACAAAAATGCGAATAATATACGTAATTTAAAGTCAGTTCAAATAGAAAACGTTGTCTTGCATTTGGACTTAAAGGGATCTCCCGCCTAAACTGAATTATCTTAAGACGCTGCTCCCGAAATTACAAGATTTGGGTGTGACGGGACTTTTGATAGAATATGAAGATATGTTTCCGTACAATGGTCGATTAGTCAATGTAAGCGCAAAAAACTGTTATGAAGAAGACAAGGTGTGTATAAAATAGTGTATTTTATTGTATTTTAAAGTGTTAATTATTAAATTTATTATTTTAAGTTTGAATGGACTTGAAAATGAAATGATTTAGTAAAAATTGTGTGAATTGACCTATATATACAGAAATATAATATGATAACTGTAAAACTACAAGTTATCTTTATGCCTCTGTCAATATTCTTTATGAACATTAACTAGCTAAATGCAGCGTTGAGACTAGATTATAATCTTTTTTTCTTTTTCAGCTTTACGCTGTATTCCTCACGTAGCAAGGTATGCAGAGGGTACTTGGGAACCTAGTGTTAAAACACTTCGTTCCCCACTTGCCGCCAAATTCTCATGGCATTTCGTGATAATTTTAATCGTAATAATGCCTCCAGAATTCGACAGAGAGTGGGGAACGGAGTGTCTTAGCACTAGGTTCCCTATGCCTACCCTGCTGTATGCGGGGCGTGAAGCAGATTTTTTTTAATCGTAATAATTGTGTGTGGAAACGAGCCGTTTTACTGGTAACAATCGACCAAACTGTCTATAATATACATGGTTCTTGAGTTTAATCTATGAAACGGAAATACCTACGTTACGTTGCAAAGTTAAAGGTAGTTACTCTCGACTCTTTATACGATAGTTAATCCTAAAGATAAAACGACACACTTTCGAGATATATCGTGATAAGTAGTGGAATTGAACACCACGCTTGATCTTGTTATCAGAGCAAAAACATAATTTATTGCACCGAGTATAAATCGAAACTATCGCCTTTATGGGTCAGGCGCCGTGCCGCTGGGCCACGACGACCTCTAAAACTTCTCACCACTAAATAAAAAAGAATGGTTTACATCCTGAAAAAAAAATGCAAAATGAAAATAACAGAAAAGTAGAACCACTTGCTTAGCACAATTTTTACTTATTTATCATGATCAGTTACAGGAGTTCCTTTCACTGGCCGCTCGTGTTGGTTTCGACATAATTCCACTAGTTCAAACATTCGGGCACATGGAATATGCTTTGAAACTTGCGGAGTTTCAGCATTTGAGAGAAATGCCAATGTATCCGGACTCACTCTGCCCGAGCAAATCTGGGAGTCAAATGCTGTTAAAAGAAATGCTGGAACAGGTACTCAGCGGTTTGGTTAATAAATTGTAGAAATTGTAGGGTAGTAGAAATCCTCTCTCTACTACTTACTCACGAAAATTGTAGATCGTATTTTTTTTTATTTTAGGTACATCCTTTGGGTCCCCATTTTTTTGAGGTTTTTATTTATACATGAGTGACGCAACCCAATGCCGGGATTTGTCTAATTATAGAAATATTAGAAGTATTATTATTTCAAACCTAAATTATTAATTATTAAACTTAGAGGCCACGCATGGGCACGAAGTGTGACTGAAAAATCGACTGATTGCGGGTTCAATCTCCACTTGAGGAAATGAAATATTTATTTAAATTTATATTTTCTTTTCTTCGCTCTGGTGTCGAGGCTAAGCGGCGGAGAGGGGGGAAAGGATTGTCTTAACACCAAGTTCCGTCTGCCTACCCTGCTGTGTGCGGCATATAGCGTTAAGCTGATTTTTTTATATTTCACAGATTGGGAATTAAACCCACTACCATTACTTGTAACAGACACTCAGAGCAATGAAACAACTTTTTATCATAATACCCATCCCTTTCCATCATCTAAATCACCGTAATACTAACCTAACTACTCTATAATATTATCCAAACACATCTATCTATCTGTATTAAAGTTCTTAACAAACTTTTCCCATATTAAAATTGCTTATAAATATTTTAACGTAACATAATTTAAGCTCACACCATATCCAAAAGTTAACAGGGTTGAGAATGTTCAATATGAAGGGTTGTGTTGATATTTGATAACTTGAAAATTATTTGTAATTAAATCTAAAAAAATATCTTTCGTTTTCTGTACGTTTTCTGTACGATTAAGATGATAATTCCGAATTATTAGTAGATATTATTTATATTTTCTGTTCATTTGACTAAAGAGCTATGGCAGTTATGGAACTGTTTATAATTCTGTTCATAGACGTAAGAACAGTTTCGTGCCTACTTTGATAAGCAGAAAAAAAGACAAAAGAAAATTAAAAGAATCTTTTTACAAAAAAAAAGTCAAAATCAGTTCAAAGAAAATATCCCTAGACACAGCCGCCAGTACACAGTGTATAAAATCTAATATCACAATCAATTTGAAGCCGGCAGAACGTTCCACTTTACGATAATCTTATAACAAATAATTAATTCAATAATGCCTGTCATTTTCCCCCTTTTGAATAAGTAAAGGTATTCTAAGTAAGAAAATTTAGGTAGAGATATTCCCTGTATGAATATTTCAAGACGCCTCGTACGAAGTATGGACAGAGGAGGGCTAACGATTTTTCATTATGTAATAGAGAAGAGTACGTGAGATTTATTAATAATACAATTACTGGCCTGGATTTTAAATTTGTCGAAGAAATGAAAGAAAAAAGAAAGTTTCTTTTTAATTTTTCGGTTTTAGTGATGTTTATATGCTTTACTGGTTCATGAGTTTAAATATAAGTAATAATGTTTAACTTATTACTTTATTAATGTTTATTATAAACGTTACAATTTTTTTTGTTTTTTCAGTAAATTTTCTTTTTGTAATATGATATATATATAATAATATGATGAAAAAAAACAGGTTATTTTAAATGCCATAAATATATTATTTAATTGTTTAATTCTTACACAATTTTTTCATTCATGTTCATTCATTTTCATTACATTTATCCGTCAACAATGTATTACTTTATATATATTTTTTTTAAGGTAATCACATTTCATCGGGAAGTAGCTCCATTAAAATACATCCATATCGGCTGCGACGAAGTTTACCACATAAACAAATGTAAAAATTGCTTATTAAGAAAAGCTAAAAATATGTAAGTATTATTGTCAAATAATTTTAGATTGTTTAAATATTAGAAAATATTGATTCTAATGAAAGGTACTAGGCCAGGTATTCTATTGCTGCTTGTTCCTATTTAGATATTATATGGATATGAATTTGTTTGAAGTCCTAAATGCCTACAATAATATTGGCACAAATATGTATGATAAGTTTCACAAATTTAAAACTATTATTTATATTTAAATTATAATAATCAAAAGTTATAATATATTTCATTTTATCGATATAAAAATATGAATATTTCATATTATATCGAACATTGAAACAGTGTTAGAGAACGTAAATCTGTCCCTCTACGACTACTTCCAATTACTCCATTTATAATAATTATACAATACGGTCACGTTCTACCAAATATTTACAATTTCTTAAATATTTTTCTACAAATTTCACTAATACATACGAATATATATACGAAATATAATAAAATAATACGAAACGACTAAATTTTATTAGTTTTTTTATGTTAATTCTATTTTAAGTGGATAGTTATATAAAAAAATATTACTTTATGGCTAATATAGCTGTAAAAAATGTTCATTAATTATTTTATATTTCAGGGATATCTATCTGAAACACATACATATGGTAACTAACACCGTAAAGACTATTAGCCCTGGCACTACAGTTTTGGTTTGGGATGACATGTTTAGAACCATCCCAATGAACCATTGGGACAGAATTCAACATCCCGATATCGATCTAGTATATTGGGACTACACGCCGAATATAAAAGTATCTCATATAAGCATGTTGAAGTACCACAAAACAGTTAAAAACATTTGGATAGCGTCAGCGTTTAAAGGAGCAGATGGTCCAATAGCTACATACCCTGATATAACAAAGCGTTTTATGAATAATTTGAGTTGGATGAATCTAATTCTTGATTATAGATTTGGAGGTGATGCTGAAGTTTATAATTTTAAAGGAGTAATTCTCACTGGCTGGTCACGATACAGTCATATGGATCCACCTTCTGAACTGTTACCCGTATCTTTACCAAGCCTTTACTTAAATTTGCTTCTAATTAAACAATTTAAGAAAGGAGTCGATAATAGCAACTACTTTGAATTAACTGATTTCTTTGACATTTACTTAAAGGACAACTTAGCTGCAAACTTACACTGTAGCGAATTGAACAACATGGATTTGAATTTTGATACTAGCCACTGTTATTTTGATGGCAACGAGCTCAATCTATTTTTGAAACATTGGGATATTATTGAAGCAGATATTTTAAATGCCATAAACGATGCAGAGAGTCGTTTGCCTACTATAGATTTTTACTTAAAAACAAGGAATATTAACATGAACAAATTACTAGAAAGTATTGACTGGTGCTATCAATCTATTGACGAAATAGTAAATATAAAGAAAAGGATGTCAAAATTCCTTTCCCAATATTATGACGAGCACTTTGTTGAAGAGTATGTTAATTTTAAAATATATAATACAAAGAAAAAATTGGAAGACTTACTAAGAAATCTTAAGAATATGTTATTAGTTCGAAGTTGGGGTCGTAGACCTTATCATTAAATATTACTTGTGATATGAACTCTTTATCTTTTTGTTATATTGTATGAAGGCTATTAAAATTTTGTGTAAATAAATCATACACATCTTTTGGATTCAGAGAGATTCTAGTGTTAAGACACTCACTTTTCCACGCGCTGTACAATACATAAGAATTCATATGCTGAATGGTAGAAAAAGGTGCCGCGACGCTTTGTATTTGTACTAGAGCGAGCAAATAAAAATAACTCATTCCCGAGTGGTAATCGAACCCACAAACGCATTTGCAATTAGACGCTGTGGCACAATTGCTTAATAAGTATTTTTGCATCATATAAATTATCTCCATTTTAAGTGCGCCTTTTTATTTGTGATACGTATAACTTAACAAAGCCTTAGAAAGCATAAATATTTCAGTCTGTTATGTGAATAATAGATCAAGGATCAGTCAAATACGATCGCATTCCATAAAGACGTACTCAGAATAACAATGTGTAACCTAAATGGATTTTTCTTTTGTGATTACAGAAAGCTCCTATCTTATTAGCGAAGTAATTTTTATTGCCTCAGCATAATATTGAGATAATGTAAGAAGGAAAGATGTTGCGTTAAGTTAGTATTAATGATATGTGCAATGTTGTTTTCCTGAAATTGGTTCTTTTGGACTTGACCTGATTGTAAACGCCATAGTTGTGGGTTCGGTCCCCACTCAGGGAAATATATTTTGTAATTTTATACATTTCCCTGCTTTGGCGAAATGCGTCGACTTGTTTTCTTACTTTACTCGTAATGCATTTTTATATTATAGTCGAATATTAGTAAACTGTTTGCTGTTACCAAAATCGATTGATAAACAATAACTTTTCGACCTGTCAATGCACGTATCTCGAATGCAATTGCATTCGAGGTACTGTTTATGTTTTTGTCTTAGTGAATTGAGTAATACTGTAAATATTTCTATTTAGTTAGGTCGAGGTTGGGTTCCGCCACTCAATACGTAATGCCTCCAATATACGGTGAAAAGTGGAGAAAGGAAGTATTCTATTCTAATTCATCACTAGGTTACCAGGTTCTCTCTGCCTACTCTCTACTGTGCGGTATGCAAAGTGAAGTAAAAAAAAAAAAATTCGTACTTAGGAACATGGTAGAACTTTCTTTCTACAAAACTTTAAGCCAGACAGAAATAGTTTATTTATATTATAGTGTTTCTAGCTAATCATATCAAATAAAAACTAAGATTTTTTTAGCCAGAAACTTGTACGACAGCGAATTAATTACCCTATACTGTTATTTGTAACTTGGCTGTTATGTCAATACTTCTAATAAATTGCTCCTGGGGCTGTGGATCTGTAATACAGGAAATTAAAATTCGTAATAAATTTAGAATATTTAAACGGTATTAATGTAAATTCAATATTAATTTATAGCAATACATTTTGAACTCTTCGAGCTTGCCAAAGAGCTTTTAAGATACTTGTTATCAGATAATATAATAATAAGTTAAGTATCATCACGTTAAAGATTATAAAATTATAATAAATTCTATTCAATATCATATTAATGATATTATTCAAAAAGCATAAAATATAAATAAAGTATATTTACCCACCCACAATTTCTTTTACAGAATGAAGTCTAATATTGTTTACCATATCAGAAATACGCCTATATCATAAAGAAGAAAAAAATACCTCGAAGCTCAATTCAATAATCATTGTGTTCATCGAGGCATATTCCGAGACACGATCGCGTTAAAATTTTCTTTTCGCGTATAATTTCTTATAAACTCCCTCCCACGTAATTATATTTCTAAAGCTTACTTTATTGTAAATTGTGAAAAGTATTGTTGGAAAGTATGTTAACATATAATCAATCAATACCCGGTAGACGCGACGGAGTACTCCGCCACAAAGAATAAAAAAAACATTAAAATACACGTAAAATATTGCCGTTGATCAGGCACGTTTCACATGATATTTTTCTGAAACTGAAAAAATCATTATTGACATTCGATAGGTTCGATTCTTTATTCTGATGGTTTTGAGTTGGAAGTGAATGTAAATTCAAATACACATGACTACACTTAGTTAATAGTAGCAGGATGTTTTATTATAGCCTATAATATAACTTCTATGTTTTCCCTTATAAATTAATATATTAACTTGTAAGAGAAAAAGTAGTTGATAATTGTTGGTATAACGGCAATAGAAATACATTGATTGTGAAAATTTCAACGGTTCATGAGATACAGATACCAGGTACCTGGTGATAGACAGACTGGAGATCGGCTTCTTGGTAATAGGATCCCGTTTTACCATTTGGGTACGTACATGGTGTATGGGTGGGAACACTTAAGAACAAGGTGTATTGCTCACTGTGTCATCATTACAACGTACCTCAAAAAATACAGGTTTTTTTAATTATTTAAATGTTTATTACTGTTATTTCAGACCCTGTTTGTCTGTCTTTCATATAAAATACTTTTTAAAAACATAAAACAATATCAAACTCAATAATTATAATTTGAAAAAAGTTATCAAACAAATTTTGACATTATATTTGTAAACGGCATAATTTTTTTGCATGTTAATAAAAATATAATAAATATATTATTTTATAAGTTTCGCATAGGATCTCGCTCATAGCAAAGTAGGTAGAGGAAACCTTTAACTAGTTACCAAAGTCAAGAAATTAAATTACATATTAATAAATCATTCCTCTGGACGGGAATCGAACCCATACGCTAGTACTCTTGAGTCACGACGACCTAACTAATAAATATAATATATAATAATATAAAAAACTGCTAGTACGTTTTTGGCCTGACGCAAAAGGTGCGAAGCATACAGACAATGTCGGTGAAACTCAGGCTGGATTACAGGGGGCATAATTAAATTCCTCGCAAAGCTTTTGAGGTGAGCGTTATACGTCACTTCCATTACCCGTAACAATGTGTTGGAAAAATATTGTCAAGCCATTTCCATTCAATTGTGTAGACGCCGCTGGAAATTAAACTCTTTGTGTGAGTTTTGCTTTATTTTTAGAACTTTTCGTTGTGAATATTTTCAACTAAACAGGCCTATAGATTTTTTTTATGATTGTTAATAAAATTACTTTTCGTATTGAAACGTACAAAGGTTTTTGTTATTGCAAAATAAAAAAATGTTCATGGTATTGTTGAAAAATCAATAAGGATTTTCACAATGACTTTTACATTTTTAACTAGTTTTGTTTGTTAGATAAATCTGTTTTAAATATTTATTTATTAATATGATTAAATATGAAATCAAAGTTGAAACTATAAAAATCTTTATTTACACACATAAACCAACATCTACATAAATGTATCGTAAAAAACTATATAAACTGTATAAAATTAACGTGAAGTATCACTTAAAATTAATAACACTATATTTATAACAACCTAGCTCACAACTCATTCTGTTTTGGGTGCACTATCTTTTGTTTCTTTACTTTTATTAACTTCAGGTGTGATCTTTGGCTTATGGACACCAGGTATTTCTATTGGAGGTGGCGTTATGGGTACTAAGCTACCATCTTCTTCAGCAACTTTAAGTCCAATGGTCGCACCAAGCTTTGCACTCGCTTGCTTAAAAGTATCAGATAATTTAACTTGAACAACATTAATACACATAGATGTTAAAGCAAGACCAAACACTAAATATAGGATAGACGCCATCATAAACATAGGATGATCGGGAACCAAATCTCCCAAGCCAATAGTCGACATAGAAATGAAAACAAAATAGAAAGACTCAAAGAAATTCCACGTCTCCCAAATATTGTATCCAACGGCACCAATTATGATGTACACCACTAAAATGAATATAGCAACGGAAATGGGTAAATTAAACTCATCGTCTATTTCGAAGACAGAAGGTGCTGGAGTATCGGGTTCTGTAACATTTTCAACACTTAAGGTTCCCGGTTTTGGGGGTAATGGGGGTGGTACATCACTAAGCTTCCTTTCCACTGGTGGTGGATGCACCGGATGTTCGCCTTCTATATCTTCCTCAGAGAATATTTGAGACGGTCGACGAACCACGTCATATACGATATTGAGGCCCTTCATTACCTCCTGAAATCAAAATTATTACGTATTATCCTTTTAGACTAAAATATTTTTTTATCTCCTCAGAGTATAGCAATTTATAAAATGTGAGCAACATACGGCTCGCAGCAAAATCATTATTCGTTTCCTAGCAAAGGAAAATGTGCGCTTTGTTTCCTCCTTAAAGCAGTAATTTGAAACATTTCCTAAGACCGAATGTTTTAAGAATTTTTTTCTGTCTATACTCTTATTCCTTTACGTTAGTATAAATGTGAAATAAAATATTTCTATTGAAAGAATAACATAAAATCGTTACTTGGATTCCTTTATAATCTTCCTGTTACATTTTTATGTATTCGCATATGAACAATATAATTGTTAATAGTATTTTTTTATATTTGTAATAAGTTTTATAGAAAAATAATTGAAATATACAAATAGCGGTCGTGGGTTCATATTTTACTTTAAAAGTTGTATAATTTACAAAAGTAATTCCTCTGTCATTATTTTTTAAATATAAAAAAAATGCGGCATTTGCTTAGGTATTTTCACAGTATCGTGAAGACGAATAATATAACAACAGTTTATACGAACTTACGAGGCATTGCGGGTTCAGTGGAACAACTTGGCGTTGACACGAGAAAATTACAATGTAAAATATATAATTCCCCTAAGTAGGAATCGAACCTACAATTGTCGCGTTTACAATAACACGTTTGTGCCCCTGCGCCACGACGACCTCAAATTCATCATTGATACTTGATATAAGACTCCATAAAACGACGGTTTTTTTACAATATTATATTAAAACACTTGTTTACCTGTACAGGTGCTGTTCTTCGCACCCTTCTACAACTTCTCGTATAATAAAACCGGCGAATGAAAGCCCAAAAGAACTTTATGATTCTTGTGAAAAGTTTTCCAAAATCAGCCAACACAATCAGGAATAATGGTATACCAATAATAGCGTAGACAATCGTAGCCACTCGACCGTATGTTGTTTTAGGAGCAATATGACCATAACCTGAAATAAATTGTATCATTCAATTATATTGTATGTTTCGTTATTATTTATTTTATTTTGGGTAACCATAAAAAACATTAAATATGTTTTAATAAAAATACATTGTGATTGTGAATATAAATATAATATGTGCGCCTGTGTCAAAATCTAATTTATTTAATTATATCTTACCAATAGTTGTTACTAGTGTCAAGCAGTAGACAAAAGAATTCATAAAGTTCCAAGATCTTTGTCCACTATAAGAAGTCACTCCAGCTTCATGAGCGATGTGAAGTTGTTCTTCAAATTCATACAACTTTCTTCTGGCCAATGACTTCCACTCCTCCTCTTTCAAACGATAACTCTCTCGCCAGAGACTTTCGATGAAGTCTCTTTTAACATTCCTTGTGCCACATTTATAGGCATTTTCAAATGATCCTTCAAAAGTCTTAAACATCATCCCACCCAAACCACACATTATAATAAGCAATAATAAATCACACAAGCATCTATTCCTTAAAATTACAATTTTTTTGTATTTCATTCTATTATCAATTTTAAATTGTTGCCAATTTGCTATGAATTTAAAACGTGAAGGTGTGGTACTTTTATTTTTACTATCTTTTTTAGTCTTTGGAGATTCTGTTTTGCTCTGCTCTGCATCGTGCTCTGCTTCAATTTCTTTTCCTTGACTTTTATTTGCGAGAGATCTTTTTCTAAGTGAAGATTTAAGCATGACATCATGCTTTTCAAAATCATCTTGAGTGATTATATTGCTTTTTATTTTATTTCCTTCTTCTTGGCTTAAAAGATTAAGTTTTCGAGTAAGTTCAGCTGATCGTTCAAGCAAATCGAATTCGTATTCATTTTCACTAGGTGAACTAGAATAACAACTGGAAGTATATTCCGACTGGCTAGCATCGACATAACCGGAGCTCCGTCTGCTGTGCTTTTCATATTCACGTTTCCCTATTGGTTGTGAGGTTAAGCTTGATAATATTTCCCTATCACTTATAATTTGTATAGTTTTTGGACATGAAATGCCTCTCGTATGTCTCAAATTTACTGGAGTTTTATTGGGTGTTTGTAATGTTTTACTATATTGTTTATAGGCAGGTGGTACTTTTGGATCATCTTTGGGTATAGACAAACTGCGTGCTCTGGCTTTCTGCATCAACTCTATGATTTCTCGACTAGTTTGACTCATTCCAGTACCTGTTTTTTCTAAAGCTGCTGTGTCTTCTACTCTAGATACTGAATGAGATCGATTTGCTCTTGGAGATTTATTTTTCATAAATCGACGAGGTGTTGGTACTACCTTACGCTTAACACCCTGTTGATATATCTGATCTTCACTCATCTCACTTTCACTAGTTTTACTCTGTAAATATTATGACGAACACATATTAGTGCACTTCATTTCTATTATATACATTATGAATAGATTAATTTGCATATTTGTGTGTATATATCATTAAATGAAGAGGTAATACAGTACTACCAGTAAAGTAATGAATATTAATATCAAAAATATTTTGAAATAAGCACTGACCACTAGTCTAGATGATGATTTACTTCTTGCTGGTTTGACTGGAGGCACTTTAGCCTGTTGTTCATTTATTTGCCTTGATGGCGCCTGTTTCGCAACCACTGGCTTAGAATCAGCTCCAGTCTTTGTACTTGGTGTCCGCACAACTCTTTCTCTCACTTCTATCACTGGTTTTTGTTCTTGTGTTAATTTTTTACTTGGCGTTCTTTCTACTTGTATTATCTTAGTGACTAGTTCCCCAGGAGCCGGGTTGGGGCTTTTGGTGGTGATTTGTTTTTTCTCCTTTTCGCTATTAATAGGTTCATCTTTTTTTTGTACACTTTTAATTTTATCTGTTGTTTTTGTTATTTCGTCTGGGTATACATTTTCTTCTAATTTTTTCGGAGCAGAAAAAAATTGTACCTGATCTTTTCCTTTAGGAGACGTTGGTGGTGACAAGGAATTTCTTCTGGCAATTACTTCATTTTCATTACTCAAGGAATCTCGACGACTTGGGTTATCCTCCTTAGGACTCAAAATATAATTAGTACTAAGCAACTTATTT
This sequence comes from Heliconius sara, assembly GCA_917862395.2. Classification (NCBI taxonomy): domain Eukaryota; kingdom Metazoa; phylum Arthropoda; class Insecta; order Lepidoptera; family Nymphalidae; genus Heliconius; species Heliconius sara. Next base: position 3,701,945 of record OU860798.1, on the reverse strand, counting down.
CCAGGATCAATAAAACTCCCTTTTCGTTCTAATGTAACAACTTCTTCTTTATCTGGTATCGCAAATGGTGAAATACTTCTTCTTCGTCTTTCATTTGCTGCCATTGCTCTAGCTTCTAAAATTTCATCTGTATCAATATCATATACTGGATCCTTGATATTAGCTTGTTGCTGAACTAATCGTCTCATTTCTTCATAAGTATTATCAGCTTCAATTTCCCTGGATGTACGATTTGGATGCACCTCTTCATCATCCGATGTGGTGTCTTCGTGAGGAACAGCAACCCGACTTGGTTCAGGAGTCTTTTCTCGTTGCCTTGTTGCTTGTCCTCTATTTTTAGACAAATTTCTTCGTTTTCGAGTAGATGCAGATTGCACTTCTAGTTCGGCTTCCATTTCGCATTGATCTTTTATTTTTGATGATTTAGAAATAATCCTAGCGCTTGTTTGAACACCTTCTGACTTGACTATAGGTATTTTTAGAGTTACTGCAATGCTATGATCACTTTCGTCGTCACTCATGTCGGAACAAAGAGGCCTCCTGAAATCACAAATTAATAACTGTATGAAAATGTTATCACAAGCGTGATCTATCGAAATAATACGATTCAATGAAATGTTATAAAAGTATCTATACTTGTTATGTACATTTGGCAATATTTTTAGAATCAGCTGCCAATAAACTTGGCGATGACATACTAAACTAAGCTTATAACTCAGATATTGATATTCAAATTGTGACTTACCATTTTGAAGTGCGCTTTCAAGCATTGGGGTCACCGTCGCTCTATTAAAAGATTCTATTTTCGGTATCTTGTCATGAAGAATGTAAACAAATAGTGTTCAAACATGATATGTCACATTTTTATCACTTTATTTCTCATGAAATATTAGTAAAAAACGAAGTCTTAATAAATAATAGCTTATAAAATAGTTCAAAAACACGAATTTTCTATATTAACGTTTAAATCGCGTGGCGACCGAGCTCAAGTGCGCCAAGCTTGCCGGGCAGCGATCTAAAATTAAACACGTACAAGTACTCGATATATTTGTGTGAGTTAAAATTGTTAACAAACGCAACCAGTGAAAGTTGAACTTCTAGAGAAAGCGAAACATTTTATTTTATTAAACAATTAGTTCAATTACTATCGATATACTTAAGGATAATGGTAAATTGTAATATATGTATGTATATACATATACACCAGATTTGTGTATTAATCTGGTATAATATAATGTTTCTGCGAAAAAACGAAAAAACAATACAAAAGAAAAAGTTTTTTGCAACAGTCAAATAAATTTAATAGAAACAAGTAATAATTTTTATTACATTACTATAATATAGCTTAAAAGCGAAGTTTCTATTTATATTTTTATAACGTATTTATATATAAATAATAAATATTAAAATTGTTAACCCTTTCGTATCGTATCGCAGCTAGGGTTTTCTTATTGGACCTATTTCTTTTTAGTATTCCTTTTGTAAGTATATTACTGATATACAACACTTACGTTACTATATGAGAGGACAAACAACCAAACAACCCACAACCGACTTTGTTGGTCGTATGATCGTACGAAGTTGAAATTTAGTATACAGACTCCTCAGGGCTTGTAGCGAAACACTGAGAGAGAATTCCCTTATTTTTTTGGCAGCAGGAAAAAACAAGATTTTATGCTCATATAGCCAACGACAATAGAAGTTACAAGCTGATACTTTTCCCTCATAATTTGTCATCAGGCTACACGACGTAAAACATGACATTTAGAATTTTCCCTAAATTAAGAAAGAAGAGAAGGAAGTGAAGGAATATATTACGTAGAAGCAATACCATCTTTATCATTATAAATACATGTATTTATGTAAAATAAATAATATATAAGAGTTTCTTTTAAAAATATAACTTTTATCTTGAATAAGAAAAAACATACAAATGTCAAAAACAACGAAAATAAAAAAAAACCTTAAGTACTGTGTCAAAACAAACACTTCATCTAATGTGTCTGAGGCTGAAAGCCTGCACTGAACATTAAAGTATTGTGTCCCTGCTGTTTACTTTGAAAACAAGAACAAATAAAATTACAGTGCTTTCTATGAGCTATCCCGGATAATGTGGAAAAATAAAGCTGTTTTTTTAATAAAAAGTGTATAAACGCCTGATAAATAATCATGGCAATACACATTATAGCGAATTTGCTATACAGTTGAACAGTCATGTACCATAAATATTTAATATCTACAAAATATATTAATATACAAATATTTTATATATCTGGGTCCTTATATCTATAACATTATTTTATTAACTATTATAAAAAAGTATTTTGCTTCAAGTCCACTGAAGTAAAAGCCATGTTGAAGACAAAAGCTCGTCTTTTGTTTATTTTTAATTACTTCACTCGAGGGAGGACAAGTTAGATATTATTACAATATAACATAATAGAAAAGGTTATCTGCCTCGAGATACAATGTGGCCTTTGATAATATAATAATATAACTTGTGTATATGACAGAATAAAAGTGTTTAACAATAACATACTAGAAAATTGTTCAGAAACTGATAAATACTATAATTTTCTTCCTTTATCGGTAGTAACTCTTTTTCATATAAGAAATCTCTTGAAATTCACAAAAAATGAATCACAAAATAAATATTAATATCCTTTGGATAATATTGTATTATCATTTCATTAAAACAATCCATCCATAAGCGGTAATATAGTAGAATGACGTACTAAATAATCGTGAAGTAACTGTAGCTTTTAATTGTTGCTGACAAATAAAATAAGTAACATGTGAAAATTTTATAGTTTTTAGGGCTCCGAACCTCAAAAGGAAAAACACAGTCCGTCCGTCTGTCTAGACTATTTAACTTGAAATCGCGTGGAAGTTTCAAGCTGATATTAATACCAAATGCTTAGGTTCATGATTTTTTGAAGCACAGACAAAATCAAGCTTCTAAATAGACGCAATCAAGAGATTCCAGCATTTATGCACTGATTTTACTAAATTTTGCAGCCTAGAATCAAAACCTAAAGAGTACTGTGTCCCGTGAACTGCAAAGTTGGCACAAAATGTGAACTTACAAAACTAATAAAGGAAAATTTCCGAAAAGTGGAAGTTTATAGATATTTCATTAAAAAATTACGACAAACTTATATTTGTAGTTCCTTTCATACAAAATAAGTGCATATGCCCACAAATTTAAGTTGGTAAACACTTATAAGTTATACTTCCCGTTGATCTACAATCTTGAAATAGATATGAAAGCCTCGGTGGGTGAGTCCGACTCGCACTTAACCGTTTTTTATGCTTTGTTTTATATCAAAACCATACTTGCAATATTACCTCAAAGTAACATTTGTTAACGAAATAAACCTGTTACTTAAATAAGTAATTTAAGCAAATGACGCTTAGGGCTTTTAATGGTTTCAATTTTTTTAAATATAAAGAGCTGCTACTAATTTTCATTTAAAGTATTTTTTATAAATATGACAGCATCACTTACTAGTAAATGGAGTATTAATGGAGAATTTAGTGAAGTGTGAGACCGACGTGACGCAGTGAGACTGCGTCCGATACTAAACGCAATGGTTGTAAGTATAATTCCGATTTCTGGGAATAAATTATTTTCATATTTTCGCTATGGTGGATAAAGCGCGGCATTGACTTCTACAACGAAACATGCAATTTCCCGAAAGCTCTTGACCCAAAATTCCTATGCCAATGCGGAATACAACATGAATTTAAAAAAAAATAAAGTTTAGCTTTTTTGCTTAACATTAGATATATAAATTCTTACACACATAATTGCCGTTGATATGCCTTACGGCATATCAACGGCATATCTGTTAACAGTGAACCAATAATTAATTATTTTCATCATTTTTCTGAATCCACACTCGGTTCCATTTTCTGCCAAATTCAAGACCTTGTGGAGTGGTAAAATTGAAAGCTGGTTCTTTCCCAATTTTCGATCAAATTCACAACCTTTGCGTTTCACTCGTAATTCAGACACTGTCACAATACTTCTACTCTAAATAGTGAAATAATAAATAATATTGTTTTTTATTTAAATAAAATGAATTTAATCAGTTTGCCGGTGTACATGTGAAAATTGCACTTGTATGCAGTATTAAGACCGATATAAAAATATTTTTATTAAGTTTACCTATTGTAGTATAAATCGTTCCGGCATAGAACATGGAATTCCAAAACGTCCACGTCTTCTTCTTGGTGTCATTGTTATTGACATGCTTCAGATACTCTTTAAAGCTTTCTTCATAGTTTTCTAGGTTTTCTTCAATGAGAGCGAAGAAGTTGGGATTATTCTGTAGAAAAATAATTAATTAAATCGAAGTGATATATTTAAATTTCGACTCCTTTTACTTTTCAACCTGAACCTTAAAAACAAAATGGGGGACCACATTACCATCTCCTTCTTATATATTTTTTAAGAATTCTTAATACAAATTTTGATTTTGCAAGTATTATGCAGAAGATAATTTAAAATTGTAAAGCTCTGAGTGATTTAAGAGCTTTCCAATTTTAATAATAATTATTAGTGAATACTGTATTAAAACCTTTTCTACTTCCGTTCTAAAAGGAAGCTCACATACCTCTCTTTTAGAACAGAGGTAGGTGGGTTTGAGAACGGTATTAGTAGCAAATACCTTATACTATGTAAAGAAGACAAATATAAATATATTCGGCTTAGTGTAAACCTCCTAACTGCTTATTAAGCAAAATGTCAGGAGGGTCAACGCCTTTATATTATCAAGCTATAAGGTTAATTGTATTATCAAAAGGTTTTTAAAATTTTGAAAACTGATTTGTATTCCTACTATATGAAATAAAATAAATTTTATATTTTTTTAACATTTTCAATTAGTTTAGAAATGTATCTATATAATGTAGTAACAAAAAATGAGTTTTGCAGTTCACACTTTCCGATGATGTATGTATATGATATTAAATAAAATATATAACGCTGCCGTAGTTTAGTGTGTGTTCATTCTGATAGACTATGACAATTTCGAATTTAGATGCCATTTCCGGTCGTTACTTTAGTCGTTTCGTTCCATTAAATTACATAAAATAACTACATACACTCCTTGTACGGACTCTACGAGGGCGAAATATGAGGAAATTCAAGAAATTTTTTGAACAAGTTGTTGCATCTAATCTAGTTATTTATTTGAAATTTTAACGGTACAAAAATCTACAATATATATAGATTACATACTGTTTTTGGCACATCGTCAAAATTGCTTAAATTGACGTAATCGTAGAGCACAAACGGATCTGACATGTGACACTTCACAGGGCAGTGGTTATTTTTTTTTTTGATGTTAACTTTTGGCGTGTAAATGACCAATGCCCGTACATTTATATTTCGCCAGCATTCTATGAAACATACTAGTTTTTACTTAAGGATTCGCCCGCTTTAACTAATTGAAATGACTAACACTATTCTGAGTGCACGAGGTAACCCTGACCATTGGTACAGTGGGTTACATCTAAACAATTAACACAATATAGCATAGCTATTGATAAAAAAACCAATAGTTTGAGATTTGCGAGTTCAACCAATCAAATGTATTTTAGCTTCACGCTGTGTCCGGTATGTAGCAGGGTAAGCAGGAAGGAAATGGAAAGATAAATTTAAATAAATATTTAATTTGAGTGAGGGTCGAACCCACGACCAGTCGCGTTTTAATCACATTTTGTGTCTTAACACTAAACCAACCCTGCCTCCCTCCATCTTCACTGCTTTATCCAGGATACAGCGTAAAAGTACACCAAATATTAACAAAACAGTTATAAAAATCTTTTTATTATTGTTGTGATATATACACGTCGGTACATAACAGTTTACCTTTATTAAACTCTGGTTATTTAATAACTTGTCTTGTATTTTTACTGTAAATTCTCTTCTTACTTGCGTGAGGTTCTTGTCGTACTTTTCCTCATATGGACCTGAAAATTAAAAGTTTATATTAATGTATCAGGTTTTTCCCTCGGCTCTTTAGAAAATCTTATGTAAATTTTATTTTACCTTCAAACCGTTTTCCGTATATAATCTTTATTCTGCTTTAAAGTGAAACTTACTCAAATATAAGGTACCCAAAATTTTGTCATTCCCTCGAATGAGAAGCGAACCTACAAGCATCGTATTTAAAGTCAAACAGTACCATAATACTACGACATATATTTTTTATATAAAAATTGATAAATAAAATAATCTACTTCACGCTGTATCACGCACTTACCAGGGCAGACAGAGGAAACCTAGTGCTAAGACACTCCGTTCCCCACTTTCTGCCGAATCCTGAAGGCATTGCGTGTGAACTGACAGAACTCAAAGCCTTGCTTTCCCTCGACTAAATAAAAATGGATAAAATTCCACAAATATTCGTTCTTTATATTTTATATCCATATCACTACTATTATTATTATTATTTAAATCAGCATTATGTATGAACGCTTAAATTATAGTAGTAAAATTTTCAAGAACTGATTTCATACAATAAATGGTATGCGATAAATATTGTACGTTCAAATTTAAACTTGCACGTTGGCAAATTGGCCCGTAACTCAAGCTTAGTAGAAAACTTCCTTAGTTTTTAAGATTTTACAGTAACTTTGTTTTATATATACTTTGTAATATTTACTGTATATTATACATAGGTATATAGGAGTATTTTTATATAAGCAACGTGGCTCTAAATCTAATTCTAATTTCTCGATTTATCCTGCATATAGCAGAGTAAACAGAGAGAACCTAGTGTTAAGACACTCCACTCCCCACTTTCCACTAAATTCCCGAGGCAATGCATTGATTAGTGAATTCGACGCTGCGATTTGTGTCGATATTAGAGCAAAAAATTAAAATATTTAATGACCTCGAGTTCAAATCGAATCCACAAACGTCGACCTTACAATCAGATTGTATGCCACTGCACCACGACGATCCCAACAATCACATTACGAGAATATCACAAAAGAAGATATCATCAAAACGTGAACAGAAAAAGGAAATGTTAGAACACATAACGCTCTCCTTATTCTATGCAAGCCAACACCAACGCTATAAAATACAATGAAAAAGAAAGGTCTTGAAGTACGTAAATAAATAAGTCCTCCTAAAAACCTATGTGGGTTAGTGGGTCAAGTTTTATTTCAGGAGGCATTCGTTTGACAAGAGGTCTTCCATTCCATTCCAGTCAGTGGTGAACGTTGACAACGCGTTATCTTGTTTCCGACACGCGTGTAAAATGAACTAGTTGAGATGGTAATATATTCATATTTATTTATAAGAATGTTTTGTTATATTTTGTTATAAATGTTACGGTATTTATATTTAAGGGTCAAAGGTCTATTTTCTTTTGGGTCTTAATATTGGCTCTAATTTCTTTAGTAGAGTATAAATAAAAAAAAAGTTATTATGAATATTTTATAAAGTAAATAAAATACTTGGTAGAAATGATTCGATTTCACAACCTTGGTACACTTTCATAGAAATGTATACCAAGAAAAATGGCTTCGAACACATTACCATATCGCATGGGATTAGTCGTAATTAATTCAAGATTATCTTACAAGATACGCCTGCTTATTATGGAAAAAAAGTCGTGGTAAACTAAAATTTTTACGTGACAGACAGGTCAGTCTATGAAAGTTCTATATCGTCGACTTAGATTGAAAACCCGCTAAAACCGTTTTCTTTTGTTGTTATAATAAACTTTCATAAATGAACATTACATAATAAATAAACAACATAAACAACAAAAACTCATTGAAATCCTTGAAATGTTTGTAAACGATGAAGGTTTTCCTCAAAATTATAAAGAACCCATATTAAAAGCAAGGCACCAGCTGTTCCACGTTAAATTAATAACCGGAGTGCTTTTTAGAGGTTATATTGAGATTTTTTAAATTATACTCAAGAATATTATTGTAAGTAATATCTAATTTCGGATTTATATGAGGCCAGTCGTAGCGCAGGGGCACAAAGTGTGACTGTAAACACGACTGTTTGAGGGTTCGATGTACATTCGAGGAGATGAAATATTTATTTACATTTATATTTTCATTTCTTCGATCTGATGTCTAGGCGTCGGCGGCCGGCGGAGTTGTGTTTCGCCACTCAACACGCAATGCCTCCAGAACTCGACGGAAAACAACAAATTTGTGTTAAGTATAATTCAAATCAGGGACTTTGAGTTTGGTTTTTATTTATTTACCCGTTATTTTTACCCCAATTGTTATAAACTGCAGCTTCACGCTGTATCCCGCACACAGCAGGGCAAGCAGAGGGAACCTAGTGCTAAGACACTGCGTTCCCTACTTTCTGCCGAATTCTGGAGGCATTGCGTGCTGAGTGGCAGAACTCAACGCCGTGCGTTGCCTCGACACCAGAGCGAAGAAATGGAAATATAAATTTAAGGTAGTATTTCATCAATTATTTAAGTAAATATTTCATCTCTTCAAGTGGGGATGGAACCGCAACCAGACGATTTTACAGTCGCACTTCGTGCCGCTGCGCTTCGTGAGCCCACGTGAAGCTAAAAAACCCTATATATAAGACAGATCGCTCTCTTACCGCATTGGAAATGGGCTCAAACGCTATGAGAACCTTCGCAATTTTCAAGATCCGCTATAAAGTCCTGAACTGACGTTTACAAATTAAACTCAAGAACACACATTTTACTACATTCGCATCTGTGATTTCCGCACGTTTAACCTTTACTACTGTTTATATACACTGCACACTAACGAGCAACTGCACAAACGCGTTGGTTCTGGGTTTGATTCTAATCGAGGGACTTCGTAACATGTTATTAGACAAATTTTGTTAAATTATTTTAATATTGCACTTATTATTAAACAATTAAAATTAATTTGAATCTTATGCTTGAAATACATATTTAAATGTACACTCTAAGAAACTTTAGGCAACCGCAACTTAAAATGCTTTATGTATTTGATTATTTAGATATTTAAAATACCCTACATCAACCAAATTAAGATTTTCATTCACAAAATGAAACAGATAAAAATATTTTTAAAAACATAATTGGTCCTTATAAAAAATACATTTATTGTTAATAATTATTTACTTAGTTCATCACGTTGGTTTGAATTCCTTTGAGTAATCCTTATGTAAATTTAATAATATAATTTTAACCTAAGAGTTAGCGCTTTGCTAACTTCCTGCTGCCGGATGCAGTACTTGAGTAGGAATAGCGCAAGATAAAACGGTACAGATAAGAAACCATCAATTTTTAAATTATTTTAATAAATTTTGATTTGAATTTGAAATATATAGAATACCCACAGAAGAGAGAAGAATAGAAGTGATTCTCTTTTTTAATTTGAATATTAATTATTAATTTAATTAATATTATTTAATGAACATTAATTATTCCAAGCGATTTGCTTCTGTCATTGATTGAAAATTGATAAAGTAATATTACAAAATTTCAATTATGGAATTCTACTGTTTTTTAGGCAATTTGTAACAATCCATATACAAATTAATAAAATGGAATCCCAGCTAATTATGTCCGTAGTGATTTGTTTTTAACTTTACGATGTATTCTGCAAGTAACAGAGTAAGCAGAGACCTATAACATAACCTAGTGCTAAGACACTCCGTCCTCACTCTCCACCGAATTCTGGAGGCATTTGTGTTGAGTGGCTGAAATCAACGCCCCGCCTTGCCTTGTTACCAGACCGAAGAAATGAAAATATTAAATATTTCATTTCATCGGGTGGGAATCTAACCCACAACCTATCGCGTTTACAGCCGCACTTTTGTACCACTGGGCTACGATAGCCTGATAGCCTGACATGATATAAGAATTACGGATACGTTATATAATAATAATAGTAACAACTTTGATGCATTTTATAATATTTTTCTAAACATCATCTACTCTATGCCAGGCATCGAGCTCTCCTGTATACGTACTTAGAATGGTATATGTAAAATACGCATAAACACGTGTCAACGCGAGCTGAAAGCACATCTCGTAGTTCCAATATTTCATACTAGAATCTACAACTTTGTTGAAATCTACTTTTGTTTTTTTTAGCTTCACGCTGTATTCCGCACACGGAAGGACATTTTTAAGACACAATCGAAGGTTAAAACACTTGATTTCCCATTAAAACGCTTCCGTTCACCACTTTGGCCGAATTCATAAGGCATGGCGTATTGAGTTACAGCCGCAACTTAACGCCGTGTTTTGCCTAGTTACCAGAACGAGGAAATGAGTTTATTAAATATTTCATGATTGATTCATGAAATATTTAATAAACTCATTTCCTCCCAGAATGATTTTCCTAAATTGATTTACGAATAGTTACTATAAATTTTTATACTGAAAATAACGATAAGCATTTGCATTCTTCTACTGGCTTTTGCTCGCTGCATCCATGAAAGTAGTAAAAGCCGTATTTTCTTTGTTACTCGTAGATATTTCGGAAAACTTTTCTTGGTAATTTTTCGCTGTATTTCCTGAAAAACCTACAAGCAATACATAATTTTCCTACAATTTCAATTCCTAAAGGTATATTTAGTAGTTTTTGTTGTGTGTCAGTTTATCGTTTAGTCACAACTATGCTTATACTTTTGATATTTAAACATTAGATATAAACAATAATATTAAGAATATTATTAACTAAATATTTCGGAGTTACGTACAATTTTTTAAGTAATTCTCTGAGCTCTTAATATTAACAGCTGTCGATTATTATTTGAGGCCGTCGTGGCGCCGTGGCACAAGTCCGTGGCTGTAAACGCAACCGTTATAGATTGGATTTCCACTCGGAGGATTTAGAAAATTATTGTTTTATTAATATTTTCATTTCTCTGGTAACAACGTAAAGCGTACTCTGGTGTACACGGGATGCTGCGCGCTAAAATAAAATAAACAATAAATTTTAATATTGACACAATATATTAAAATCAGAATAAAATCTCAAAAAATCTCTCACAATAGACAAATCATATAAAATGATCATACCAATACAATTTACAACCATCTAAAAACGGAAATATCAAAAATTATATAACGTTTACAACCAATACTCATAATAATTATATTTATATTACAACTCTTATCTCAAAACTATACTTAGCGTAGAAATTTAACTGCATTATTATGGCGTATAAACCAGAGATAGAGCTATATCGTAAAAGCCCCGTTAAAATACCATAAATACGTATTAAACTATATTGACACTGTTCTACACGCTCTTAACTCAGTGCAGTGGCTTAACTTCGATAACTATATAATATTTCCCTCTTAAGAGACCTCTCTGCAGCAGTGGTGTAAATTTTATTAAATAAAGTTAGCTATCCCACAATATGGACGAGTTGAGTTGCATCAGTTATATTTTAATCTTATTTATTGAAGCTTCACGGCTTAAAGGAAAAGAGAACCTGCAACAAAATCTATGCATGCTCGTACCCTTTGATTGCGTTGATTTAGGAACGTGATCTCTTTTGTGTCTCAAGAGACTACAGACTTGTATATATAATTATAATTTCAGCTTAATACTTCCATGCGATCTCGACAGACGGACAGACGGTTAACAAAGTGTGACGGATAACAAATAAGTATTCCGTTTTTACCTTTTGAGGTACGGTACTCTAAAAAGAGTCTAAATTAAATGTCAAAATGTATAACTAATTATGTATATAATATAATCATAACCAGCTTCACGCTGTATCAGTAAGTAGGTAGGTAGGCAGAGAGAACCTAGTGTTAAGACACTCCGTTCCCTACTTTCTGCAGAATTCTGCGTGTTGAGTGGCAGAACTCAACGCCGCGCTTTGCCTCGACACCAGAGCGAAGAAATGGAAATATAAATTTAAGTAAATATTTCATCTCCTTGAGTGGGTATCGAACCCACAACCAGTCGAGCTTACAGTCACACTTTGTGCCGCTGCGCCACAACTGGCCTCATAATATAATAATATAAAAAAATATAATTTTGTGTTATTCTAATCGACTCAAAATAAATATAATATTATTTAGAGTCAAAATATGCATTAGACTGAAACATTATTGAAAGTTTTAAGCATTAAAGAGAATTAAAATTTTAGATAGTGTCTAAATTATATAAAAGGGTGGTAACCCTTGTTTATCCTGATTAGCCCGTCCGACACCGTCCGTCCTCAGTGAAATAAAGGACCTAATGTAGTATTATGTTATATGACTTTCTAAGTGCAATTTATGCTTTTAACCTTAATGACCAAAGGCCGTAGTGGCACAGGGATAAGTATGCGACTGTAAACGCGACGGCTTCGGTTCGATTCCCATTCGGGCTAATGAAATATTTAATATTTTCATTTCTTCAATCTGGTAACCAGGCAAAGCGCGTGGTTGAGTTCCGCCACTCAACACGCAATGCCAATATGCAATAATTTCAAGGAATTGGTCAGAAAATTTTGAACAGTATGTTGTGGCACTAGAATATCTCAGCCTACCTTGCCACATTTTTGACATTGTTACCAACTTCTATTAAAGATAATAATGTATTAAAGGTAACAAACTGTTTTCCAATTTTTTTATCATAACATGTACCCTTTTACTAGTACGCCGAATAGGAAGTCCAGCGTGTTATATGGGACTCATGGACCGACAGATGTAGGCCGTCCACACTACCCACTAAGCCCTCACGGTGCCCCTCCTCGACTGCCACAGGACGGGGCCACGGGAGACCACCAAGGATTCTTCCACAACACCAATATTATAACACGCTTGCCGTAGAAGGCTAAAATAAAAGTTACACAAAGTATGAAATTCAAAATATGCTCCTTATATAATTCAAACTCTGTTTGTAACTAGGAAATACTGTTAAATAACTAACTTAAATATGTAACTTTTTTTCCATTTTTTAATTTAAAATATTTCTTTGAGAAAATACAATACGAATTACATGAAAAAATGTATAAATCAAATATATTTCCAATATCCAATGAATAATTAAAAAATCACGAACAGATACAAACATTGCATTGTAGATGAATACATTATTGTAAGCGCCAAAGCTAAATGAATATGCAAAAATTTTTAATTGACCAATGTTATTCACTACGTACATAGCTATATTTTTTTTTCTGGTGCCTGTAAGCCCTGGGTATAGCAGGACATTCATAGTACACCTAGTATTAAGACACTCCGTTTTCTATTTTCTACGCGAGGTTTAGTTACTCAGTAGTCAAAGGCACGACTCAACGCCAACGATTCCGCACTACGTCTTGAAATGAACGAAAAATATTTTTTAAGCTTCACATTTTTTCCCGCGTACGGTAAGCAGATAGAAGACTGATGAGATCTCTGATGTCAGGACAAATCGAAACATTGTGTACTGAGTGGCGGAACTCAAATAAAAATAATTAATCTAAACATAGTCTTTCCCCGGACTGAGAATCGAACCCAATCGTATTATTCCAATACTTCTCATTGTTACATGGCAGACTCAAAACGAAATAGAAAAATATATAAAACAATCCATGGTCGCTCCAGCGACGGCTGTTTTCATATATTTTGATTCTCATGCTTTCAAAACACAATTTTATTGTATAAACATACATTCCTATATACGTAGGTGCATGTATTTGATTGAATTGAACCACGGAATATATTTGAATTCGTATATTGTAAGAAACATTATTATGTTATTCGATATACGAGGAAGTTCGTATTTTTTTAATGATATAGATTTGTAAAGAAAATTTGGTTTTATATTCTGTCTTATGTGTATATGTCATGTGTTATTGAGGCGGTCGTGGCGGAGCGGCACGGGCTGTAAACACCGGACTGTAAATACGACTGATATAATGAACTTATATTCACACTAGGGAGAATGAATTATTCTCATTTAGTTGTGAGGAAAGTTCCTGCTGCCTACCCTGCTAAATATGGGATACAGCGTAAAGAAAATTAAAAAAAAATTAAAAAAGTATATTATTATGGCTATAAGTAACCCTGTACATACTAAATAAATAGAGTGTGAAACATATACTTAAATTTTTAATGCTTCTCGGTGACTAAATTTGATATTACTATTATAACTTTAGTGTAGACGCTGTGACATTGTAGTAAAGTATCAAAAGAATGATGTATATTAGTGTAGATAAAGAGGATGTTACCTTTCCAAATCTCATAATAATGATTTATCTATATATAATATATGAGTAGGTTTGTGAGTAGGAAACGGAGTGAGTAGGTTTGTTTCAACTTCACGCTGTATCCCGCACGCAGCAGAGAGGTAGAGGAAACACAGTGTTGAGACACTCCTTTCTCTATTTGTTTGAATATGCCTCATTTGATTGAATATCTACTTCATAGTAATATCTATTTAGCAATTACTCTGTCTATGCATAAGTGAAAATGCATCAAAATCCATTACATAATTTGATGTTGAGAATTTACGACTCCCTGAGTCGTAAAATCTCAAAGTAGAGTCTCAAAGAAGAATCTCAAAGAGTATTGTGTATACATACAGAATGATCAGTATGAGGCCATTGGTGGCACAGGGGCACAAGTTTGACTGCAAAATCGACTGGTTGTGGGTTCAATCCCCACTCGAAGAGATGACATATTAATTTGTATTTATATTTTCAAATCTTCGCTCTGGTGTCGAGATAAAGCGCGGCGTTGAGTTCAGCCACTCAACACGCAATGCCTCCAGAACTTGGCGTAAAATGGGGAACGGAGAAAGAACAAAGTTCCCTCTTCCTACCCTGCTGTGTGCGGAACACAGCAGGGTAGGCAGAGGGAACTTAGTGTTAAGACACTCTTACATACAGCGTGAAGCTGATTTAATTTTAATTTTTAATGTAATCATCTGTATTTTTTTAATTAAAAAAACGAGGACCCTGATTCATTTCCGGATTTTAAATCCTGATTAATTCAAGGAAAAGAGGAGACAAGAAAAAGAGTGACGTTGAATACTACCACTCTATAGAATTGTCTATTTTTTGGCACAAATTTCGAGACATTGTTTATTGACACAATGTCTCGAAATTTGTGCAATGTACAGGGAACCGAGTATATAACACTACACTACACTACCCTCAGCCCACCATATACTAGTATATGTGAGATACAGCGTGAAGCTAAAAAAACGTGATTTATTGGCGGGTGGTACAAGATTCTTTGACTGTTGTCGGCCTTTTACATTGTTACAGGAAACTCTTGAAACTTTTGATTTGTGGCCGTTTTGTTTTGGCTTGAGAATATTAAACGCTGTCGTGAATACGAATTTATGTATTCAATTTCAGTTTTCCTGTAATTTATTTTTTTTTGGTTTCCCGTAAAAATATAACGTTTTTTCAATATTCTGAGGCAATCAATGTTTACTATTTAACTAAGGTGTACTAGGCATGCGGGTACCAAATAAGTTCAATCTCTGAACTCTTGTTCCACCACTGGAAATTTCTTTTTAAATATTTTTACAAGTATTTTTTCGTTCTAAATGTATACCTAAAAATGTAAATTAGTTCCTACATATAATAAAATAATGATTTTAATAGTAGGGTAGAGGCCGTCCTACCGCAGGCAAGAGCAGACGGTTGTGAGTTCCTTTTACACTAGAGGGAGTGAAATATTATTTATTAATATTTTTAATTTTTTCGCTCTGGCACTCGGCGGAAAGTGGGGAACAGAGTGTCTTAATAGTGTTAATCTGCCTACTCTGCTGTGTGCCGGATACAGCGTGAAGATGTTTTGATTTTTTTAATAGTAATATACAGGGTGGGATTAAGTACATGCTATAAGAATTGGGTCAAATTTAATTTAATCCAAGTAATGTTTCAACTTTACTACCATTTTCAGTCTAAATCCATCAAACGTCCAAATTTTGCCGTCAATAAACTCTGTCACTCGTAAAATTAAGCCAATCGATTAGGGCGTCGCAAATTATGAGGAGCTTTGGTTGATTGTTTGTGTAATGGTTAATTTTGTGATTTATAATTTAATCTATATTATATTCATATTGAACTCTTTGTAGAATGGTGTCAAGATTTACTTTTGTTTTGTTTTCTATTAAATTTTTTACTTAAATCAATTACATATCGCCCGCACACAGCAGGGTAGGCTTAGGGAACCTAGTATTAAGACACTCCGTTCCCCACTTTCTGCCGAGTTCTGCAGGCATTGCATATTGAGCTGTGGAACTCAACGCCACGCTTTGCCTCGAGACCAGAGCGAAGAAATGAAAATATAAATGTAAATAAATATTTCATTCCCCGAATGGGGATCGCATCCACAATAAGTCGATTTAAAAGTCTCACTTTAAACTTGCAATGTTTTTAATGAAATATCTATAAATCGTTTTTTTCCTTTATTTATATATCGTGCCCAATTCAGTAGTAATACCCTTATAGCACCTGGATCCCGATCCCCCTCGACCCCGATCCCATGGATCTACAGTACGAAAAACATAAATATATGATTGAAATTTCATCTTGATAACTCTACGCAATCTCGTCATAAACGGACAGTAAATTCATCATATAAGAGCTCCGGTTTTCCTACGTACTACGTACTACTTACGGATCCCTAAAAAATAAAAATATATAAAATGTACATCCCTACCAATTCATAGATACATACGAGATTAATCTATCAAATAAGTACATTGATATTTTAATTTTCATCAGCAAATTACTTCGCCAGCTGTGGATTCAACTGTCAATACATTTTAGCCGCGTCAATCGTAAAAACGCTTAATTAAATTATTGGCTGGTTGCTTTAGCTATTCGATTTGTGTTAAAATAATTTCGGCTTCATTTTTAATCTATTCATAACACCTTTATTGTTTGACGGTTCAAATGAAAAAATGGTTACTTGTAATAAAACTTTTTTTAGCTTCACGCTGTATCTCGCATATAAGAGGTAATGTGGTTTAAAGATACTGTTCTTAATTTTCTGCCCGAATTCAAGAGGTTAAGTGAGTGACACAACTTAACTAATAATTCATTTCTCCCAGTGGAGATAGTTAGATGTGCCACTGCACCATGGAGGCTTGATTCTATACAGTTAAGAGGATTAGATGAAACCGCCGTAATGCAAATAATTATGATATGTTTAATTTATATATCATATACGAATTTGGAGCGGAACCACAACATATCGCATTTACCTCTCGACCTCTCGATCATTATATGCATTTATAGATATTATATGCTTTATTTAGATTCTAAATGGCGAACATTGAACTTGTAATTGCTGCATTCCTTAAAACATTTATAACTTCAATAATCGTCAATTGAATATTATTTATTTCATATTATCTATAAATTAGTCCATAATTTCACTGTCTATAATAACAAAACTAAAATATTTTTGATCTACTTATATATTCCCAGTATATTTTCAAATATTAAACGCTATAAGATAATATATCAAATATATAACATATATATAACATACAAGTCGATTGTTTAGACTGTTCTATTATAAAGCGAAGATGAACTCAGGGTCTAAGCCGAGCTCTTTAGCTAATGTAGGTTAATGTACATACGTGTTCATCATTATACTCTAGTTTACAGTTTTCATTCTATATCTTATTTTTATTTTCAAGGTTTTCTAAATTAATGATATTGCAGAAGTGCTTACAAAAATCTATTTCATTAAAGCTTTTTTGAATTTAAATTAGATTTGTAACTATGAGTTCTATACTATAAGTAAATGATGAGTTATATAAAGATAAAAATGTAAAAAACCTGGTTTTCCAAACAAATAAGATCTTTTTATTTTGAATTTTTATTCAATTCACCTCACTGACTACTCCACCCCCGTAGAGAATATTTTTCTAAATAAAGTCAAAGCATTATATTATCTAAATAAATAATGGTATCAATTCAATTCATGTATATATATATATATATATATATATATATATATATATATATATATATATATATATATATATATAATGGCCTATTGTGTTTATGAAGAACAACAACAATAACCTCATAAACATATATCCGTATAAAATCTCGAAGGATACCAATAAAAACTATTGTGCTATTAATCTATCAAGGGAGAGCCAACAGTCCCGTCTCCATACATCAAGCCGACGGGCCGTGAGATATTGTGGGCAGAGATTTATCCCTTATTTACGACTACATCTTACTAAGCGCTATTATATATTGTTTGTGTGTCGATCTGTTTGCAAACGCTCATGACTAGCTGCACGTTTTGTTTGCACGATGTATCTCGCAGATAGCAGTTTTCACTGAATTCTGAGGCCATTGTGTGTTGAGTGGCGGAACTTAACACACTTAGTCTCAGTGCCAGAGTAAAGAATTGAAAATAGTTAGCATTTAATTTCGTCGAATGGTAATCGATCCTATAACGCTGCCTTTTTTACGTTATCGTTAGATTAACATGACAGGCCGGTCGTGGCGCAGCGGCACGAAGTGTGACTGTAAAACCGACAAATGGTTGTGGGATCGATCCCCACTCGAGGAGATGAAATATTTACTTAAATTTATATTACCATTTCTTCGCTCTGGTGTCGAGGCTAAGCGCAGCGTTGAGTTCTGCCACTCAACACGCAATGCCTCCAGAATTTAACAGAAAGTGGGGAACGGAGTGTCTTAACACTAGTTTCCCTCTGCCTACCCTGCTGTGTGCGGGATACAGCGTGAAGCTGATTTGATTTAATTTAATTTTAACATGATAGGATTTAAGAGATTGTTTTAGAAACACTAACGTGATGTTAAGTTATTCGTAATCTTATATTATTTCAAACATTACACGTATGTTTTTTTTCTTAGCACAGTAGATTATTTTTTGACTGCAAATAACGATGGAAAATTGAAGCTACATTTAAAGAAATGCTTGTATGTTTTTATTTGATAATATGTGGAATTGGATACATTCACCCTTGTTCGGCGGAAAGAAGAGAAAACATTAAGATAATTTGTTTCTACTTGTCTAACTAAATACAGAAATTTTGTAAAGTTAAAAAAATCAAAAGCTCCACATGAAAATCAAGCATACAATTTTATTACTACACAATAAATAATATTTAAAATATCTTTTATTCTTTTATTATTATTATTCGACGAGAGTTAAGTGCAAAATATAAAACAACATACACTTTGGCATAGAATGTATGAAACACCTAAACACAGGTAGCACAGTAGGGGAATGAGTCGGAGCACACAGAAACAGAGATACATGGCCATTCTAACGAAAATGTCTCGAACTGAAAATACTTTTACGGAACGTTTTCCTGAACAAAGTTCATATTCTTTGTATGCTGAAATTAAAATATAAATTATGTTATTTAATAATGTTAGCTTATTTTTTAAAAATGATAGATATTAGCTATTAAATAAAAGAATATAAAATAATCTTTTAATGACGAAACTCAAGGCCGCGCTCTGACGCGTTACTCTGGTCACGCTACAAAGCGCGAAAGTGAAGAACGGAGTGTCTTAACACTAGGTTCACTCTGCCTACATGATTTTTTTTATCTGAATAACCAAAAATATATGACATAATGTTTGCTACACTTATTTAAATATTAATTAACATTATTAAATTATCAATTGCCGTTTCAAAATGCAATCAGTTAAAACAACTGATTACATTTTATAATGAAATTGTATATTGATAATTATTTTTATTAAATTATTATTATTAATTCAATTATATCCTTTATGGTAAGTGATTCAATTTTATGAACAGATATGTATTTTTATAGAGAACTAGAATGTAATTATTTAATAAAGAGGTAGGTATTATGTGAAGTAAAAGTACTTACAAACCATTGTTGCGTATTAAAATCAGCTATTTTTCATTTATAATATATATTAAACTCATTTTTTCAAAGTATTTTTTTTATTTTTATATTATATTATATTCCTGTTATTTTATAAACATATTGTTTGTATTTTGGATTGTAATTTGGATTTTTTTGATTTTTGAAGTTTTTATTCATTATGATTGATAATATTCTTATTTTCACTATTTGTCATTTTATATAAATCTTTCTTTATAAACCTTTATTTTTTTCCTTCCAGTTATTTTAATAAATAAGTTTTTATAAGAACAAATTAATTCTATTTGAATTGTTTATTTTACAAATAGACTTTTAGGCATAAAGTGATTTTACTTCAACGTTTCTGTCAATTATAATTTATATCGTTAACTCAATTAGAAAAAACAATTAGTTAGAATATCTTAAGTCTTCCAAACATTCTAAGTAATTCGTATAATTTTAATGAACCAAAACTTATGTGACCCTTATCACAGTCAATTTGGTGTTGTCTTTTACGTCAATGATCATAGATAAATTAAATAAAATATTACAATAAAAATGTATCATAGCACAGTATCGCGTAGCGATCACCAGACCTGGAGATCAATCTAAAACTGTGAATTCAAATCCCAAAAGTATTGTTTACCTAAGAAAGAATACAAATAAGAATCCCTGGTGTAGTTTAACACCGTTGATTAATTCAAGCCTTAAAGTATGTGTGTTGTTTTCTGAATGTGTAAGTATATAAAACTCTTCAGTTATGAGGCGACTGACGGGCAACGTACAGCTAGCTGATATTTGATATTATAGGACGAAGAAAATTGAAATTTTATCTAATAATTTAATTGAGATTATATATAAATTCGTTGGCAAGTATAGAGGGACCTTGAGGTAGGTTTTCCCAAAATTTGTACGTGAACAGATTTTGAAGACAATCATGAGGTAAGGGCACAAGCGAATGGCTGTAAATGCGACAGGTTGTAGGTTCGATTCCCACTAAAATAATGATATATTTAATATTTTCATTTTTTCGCTCTAGTGTCGAGGTAAAGCGCGGTGTTGAGTTCCACCACTCAAAACGCAATGCCTCTGGAATTCGCCGGAAAGTGGGAATCGAAGTATCGTACCACTAAGCTCCCTTTGCCTACCCTGCTATATGTGGGAAAAAATAACAGATTTTAATTTAACGCAAAGAAAGTTCTGAGCTAAAACTAGTAGAGTTTAAAATAACAAAGCGACACTTCAATATTATTAAAAGCGTTGTATTCACTCATCGAAAATAAGGAAAAAACGTTTGAATAAAAAATACTAGATATATGAATATATGCTCCAGAATTCGATGGATAAGGGGAGCTGAGTGTCTTAACCCTGTCTTTAACCCTGCTATATGCGGGATACAGAGTGAAGCTAAAAAAAGTATGCACGAAATAACAAATAAAATACACATTTTATTTCAATTCTAACAGATATCCAAAGTTAAATAAACACAAAGAGTTTAATAGATTATTTTGTTGGAATAAAAATGAATATGTGTTGAAATGCATGTAAGCCTCTGCTCTAAATTAACACTCAAGGCCATTTTTAACTATAAATTTTGTTTATTATGTAAATATAGTGCGGAAACTAGAAGTTGGTTTCTGCTTTAGCTAATATTCTATATTGACTGGCCCCTTATATACACTTTTAGATATAAAATTATTCGAGTTTTTTAAGAAGTGAGGCTGTAATGCCGCCATTGTAAACAATCTTTACAATTTTATTATTTCTTTGTGTTTTTTTATGCAATAAAGAATATATATATATATAATGTTTAGTTTTTACAAATTTTATATACTATTAACTAAAAGTATACATATAATAACTGAGTATGTACATGGAAGATATACATATAAGGAGTAGTAAGAAAAGTATGTCACATAATTGTGTTTGTATCATTTCTAACTAGTATTTTTAATAAAAAATCTTATGGGAAACTAGGGCCTACACGAAACTTATTGAACTTAAAGTGATATGAATAATTAATTATTTTATTTATATTTATATTTTTAATGTATTATTCTTAATTAAAAACTGCAATGCTGCGTACATTACTGTGAATTAAATCAAGAACACAGCACGGTAGGCGTTTATTGCTTCAGTACCAGAGCAAAGAAATATGCATATTCATAAACAATAATTTATTCACTCGAGTAGGGATCGAATACGCAACCTTCGCGTGATCCTGGGCTACGTGCTGGGTCATTATTGTAAAACAAAATCAAAAATTCAAATAAAATTTTAACGCTGTAACAATGGCTTACATGCCAATGATAATTAGAATTCAGTACATTGACATTTTCATTACAGATTTCGAGAGAACAATATTGTTGTATAACGTATGTAGGTACTTATATATGTGTGTTTCATTCACATGAAAAATCTTTGCAAATAAATAAACGGTAAGAGGAAACTCTGAAAAACTTTTATTATCTGTATGTGTTGATATAAATACATAGGTATATGATTTACAAATAGAATGAGCAGTTAAACTGCGTCTGACTATGAGCGTGATGGTCGTAGATTCGATTTCCACTCAGAGTGAGGAAGTAGCCTCCTTTGCCGCTTTGAACCGAAAAGTGCCTCCTTAACGATTAAGTGCGGTAATGAAAAACATATTTATGTCTCAACATTTTTTCTGCCAATATATGGCAATGTTCATGATTTTTTGCAGCTTCACGCTGTATCCCATGCACATTGTCAGGTAGACAAGGAGAACATGGAAACGCAACGTTAAGACACTCTGTTAAGCCGAATTCTGGAGACATTACTAGTAAGGCGGTAAAATTCAACGCCATATTCGTGTAAAGGATATTTTTACAAATGAACTAATTTTCTTGATCCCACTCTAGGGCTAGAAACAAAAAGTTTTCGTTTCGTAACAACAAATCACTGTCACTAACAAAAATAACACAAATCTCATCTGAGATACTCAGACTATTAGTCAACGAGTGTTACTGTACCAATGATACTACTGTACCAATGATGAGGGCAGTAAAGATTATATATCACCAAATTATCTATATCTACAAACATAAAAAAATCTTAGCTAAATAGCCAAAAATATTGAAGTCAAAGAAGTATGAAATTTTAAATATTTAATATTTATTGATTATTAATATATTTAAGAGAGATATATGAAAAAATGCGTATTTATTACGTCTACGTCTTATAATATAAGATAGATGGAATTCTGGAGGCATTGCGTATTAAGTGGTGGAATTTGTCGCCGCGCTTTGCCTCAACACCAGAGTCGAGAAATGAATCGAGAGAATGAAACATTAAAAATGCCATTTCCTCGAGTTAGAATCGAACACACAATCTGTCACGTTATACATACACACGCTTTTGCACCTGCGCCACAACTGGCCTCAAATTATTAAGTCCAAGTTCAAAAATTGCAATTTATAATCTTTCAATAAGTAAAACAATTTGTATTCACAAACAAACAAGCGTAGCATAATTCGAATTTTTCTTTAGTTTTTTTTTTTGAAACTATGCTGCAGTGCACGAATGTCTGGAATCTTTTCTATTTTTACATGAGAAATGTAGTACATACAAAAATAACGTGGCGCACATTTAACTCGTGTTGACATTTACGGTCAACACGAGTATCAATGAATACATTGAAATTAAAAAATCTAATTTATATAAAATTAGCAGCCCTCACGCGGCTTCGCTCGTTTGTACTTGATGTTATATTATAGCTATTTTACGATTTCGTACCTTTTAAGGAAAAAGGAACCCTTATTAGACCACTTCGTTATCGTCTGTCTGCCAAGAGCCTTTATCTCAGGAATGCTTAGAGATATCGAGTTGAAATTCAAACCATATACTCAGATCTAGATCAGCCATGATTCCCTAAAAAAATCTAGTATTTTTGTACATTTACTTAAAAATATATATATTACCATTATATTATTACCGATAACGTTTATATCACAGCAAACGCGTATTTCCACACTATAAAAGGAATCAAAATTAACCGGTTCCGGGTAGAATTATGAAATTTGACAGCTAGCATCTACAGGTAGTAATAGTTCAGGGAAACTATACATTTGTGATTATGTCCTAAAAAATAATAGCCTTATTAAAAGAGGGGCAAAATTTGGTATTAAAGCCGCTAATTCAGATGAGGTATCAGATGAAATAGCTATGGCTAACCTAAGCCTGACTCGCAGTAGTCCGGTTTTCTTTTACATGATTTGCAGCCTATGTTATTCTGATGTACCTGCTATATTACTGTAAAGTGTCAACTTATTTTGTTCCGTAGTTTTTGCGTGAAAGTAGAACAAATATCCATCCTCACAAACTATCACATTTACGATATTAGTAACATGGGATGTTATGATATGTTTGAAAACTTACCTCATTTGCAAGCGGCTGATGTGAAATGGCGTATTATCTGTATAATAATCGTATGCGTATAAGAAAGTGATTTTAAGCGTGGTTATTTCCTATAGCATTATTAAATCTTTTGTGTTAATCCAATTAATAGGTAATAAATATTTTCAATAAGTCTAACAATATGTAAATATGCTGATGTTGTGGATCCGAATCCCGTTAAAATCATATTTTTACATACATTGCAGTGGCTTTGTATGACGCGATGCCTACAAGGTGGTGCAGAATAAAGGAAAAAGTTCAACTCATATGCAAAAGTAAAATGAAATGTGTTTTACAAACTACCTTAAAATCTTTCACCAACAATATGTTAAGTCACATCATACAAAGTTTCAAATATGAGACGCCTGTTAAAACAATTTTACTACTTCGTTTATTATATTTATTTAGTAGGATACTTAAAATTAAGTAGTATAATTTTCATTGGCACCCTCCTTAAGCAACAGTCACTTATTGATTACGTAAACTTACCAGCAAAATAAGACGAAATGAGCTCAAAATCTGTTTTCTCGTTTCTTAAGGAATTCGTATCCTCTTACCATACAAAAATACCCATATGCCAAATTCCGGTAGTTTTGACTGCGCGTTGATGAAACAAGTTGTTTCATTTAAAATTCAAATATTCAGAATATAAACATGAAATTAACATTCAGTAATGACCTAGACCAATTCCAATATCAAAAAAGTAAATGTCAACAATAAATTTAACTATTTATCTGTTTATTAATTCAAATGTTTTCTTAGCAGTTATTTTGAGAAGTTAAAAAGCAATCTCTAATTAATATTGTTTCTATATATTACGCCCACGCGAAACGGCGACAGTAAAATTAATGAACGCATAAAATTTACACCTTGAGTAAAAATATATTCTATTTATAATTTTATTTTGAATTAGTGACTCACATTCTTCCCAAAACATTGAGACATTCACATTTCGTATATATTTATAGCGATGTCTTGATCTTCTAATAAATATAAACTATTATAATATATTTTTTGTGGCCGACTGAAGTTTTGGTTTCAGTTTCGGTCAATTACGGCCAAAAATCGTAATTTTGGCAATAGCTTCGACATCGACTTCGAACTTTTGACCGTGTCGAAACTCTCTGCAATTTGTGGTCAACGAGTAATAAAAACCCTATACGGATATACAGTATTTACTGTACTACTACTGTCAATAATAATAATAAATAAATAATTAAATTTAAAATCATTAAGTAAAATAGATGCATACTAAGACGAAGACTAACATGTTTACGTTATATTCTATCAGCAGCCGCGCGGCTTCGCCCGTTACAATAGTGAATATGTATTTAGTATATTTGAAGTGTATTAAAAAATTGGCTAGTTATTTTAGTATGGTTATTTAAAAAGCGGAGGCTAGACGTGGCGCAGAGACACAAGCGCGCAACTGTAAACGCGATAGACTGTGGGTTCGATTCCCACTCGAGAAAATGTACTTTATACTTCCTTCTAGAATTTTGCCTGACTGAATAGATTGATTGTAAATTTAATGTCTAATAAAACTTATGATATCGTAAATTCTCGCTTTGTTAGTGTATATTATATGGTTTCTGACAATAATAATAATAATAATAATAAAACTCTTTATTTCACGCTAAAATAACTATAGAAATATACGATTTACAGGAGCTTATTGAATGATAAAATGTGAAAAGGCGGCCTTATCACTAAAAGTGATCTCTTCCAGGCAACCGAATTGTAGGAATAGATCAAGAGGAACGGGCGTAGTGCGGTGGAAAATTAGTATGACGAGTACAGAAATATATATAATTATACACATATATATAAATATATATATTAAATATAGAATATAAACACATGAAAATAAATAAATAAATAAATAATAAAAATACATATGTACTTATAAGTCCATACATAAATATAATAAATAATATACATATATACTAAATATTTGCAAATATATAATATCGATACATTATAATTGAAGAAAATAGTTTTTTACTTTATATTTAAATGTTTTTAGGGACTTAGACTGCCTTATAGCACGTGGTAGGGCATTCCACAGTTTCGCTGCTTGGACAGTGAACGATTCACTGTAACAACGAGTACGGCACAAAGGTATCTCTAGCACATTATCATTCTGGGAGCGGAGACTTAGTGGAAGACGGGAGTTGGAACCGAGAAAGGAAAAACGCTCCTTAAGGTAGGTTGGAGTATCAGGGTGGAAGAGTATAGAGTAGAGGAGACAAAGAGTGTGAAGATTTCGACGGTCTTTGATAGGAAGCCATCCAAGTCTAGAGCGATGCTCACTGATATGATCAAACTTCTTGAGTCCGAAAATGAACCTAATAACCAGGTTTTGGAGGCGTTCCAACTTGTTGAGCAGTTGCTGCGATAAATCTAGGTAACATGTGTCTGCATAATCTAGGATAGGTAGCAAAAGTGAGTGGGCTAGACTTATTTTGGTTTTTATAGGCAGGATATTTTTCCATCTTTTTAACCTACCTATAGCGCAGTACAACTTGCGGCTCAACTCAGAAACTTGAGGAGTCCAAGAGAGGCCGCTGTCCACCATGATACCTAGATTTTTAACAGTGCCACTGTATTCCAAGTTACAGGTGCCGAAGACTGTAGGAGGAAGGCAAGGAAAATTTATCTTGGATAGTTGTCTAGGATTGCCGAGGATACACACTTGTGACTTTTTAGGATTTATAGATAGACCGTAAGACTTGCTCCAGGTACTTATTGTTACCAGATTAGAATTAATTAGACTAATGGCCCTAGCAATGTCTTGTACGTCCGTGGTCGTATAAATCTGTAAGTCATCAGCGTATAGGTGGAAAGGCAAGGATAAAAGTTTAGTAACGGAATTGATGAAGATGGAGAAAAGTAAAGGAGAAAGTACGCCACCCTGGGGAACACCAGCATTAAGGCGGCACACGGATGACAGTTTTTCATTTAAGCGGATGTACTGCTCTCGGTTGTGTAAATAGGTATAAAACCATCCAATAGTCTCTGATGAGATATTAATAGATTTTAAAACAGCTAAAAGGATATCGAAATCAACAGTATTGAAAGCGTTAGAAAAGTCTAGGAGAGCAAGAATAGTGACTTGTTGATTATCGATTCCATATCTTATATCATCATTGACCTTATTTAGAGCTACCACTACGCAGTCTAAGTAATCTGAACTACTGGCACTCAATGTCAGTGCAATTATTATTATCTTCACTTATTATCATCTCATTTTTTTGAAAATTGGACGGAAAGAGGAATAGGTTAACGCTAGGTACCCTGCGCATATCTTTATCTATGCGGGATACAGCGTGAAGCAAAAAGCTGAAAACAAAAAACAAACTAACAATTTCGCCCTCGGTTGCCTACAAATTTTGGCGCCCTACAGTAGTTTTCACGCCAAAAGTTCCGGTGTAGATTTCCGATTTGGCGAAAATGCAAATAGCTGAACCATAAGGGGCCCCTTTCAGCGAATTTATCGTGTTTCATGCTTATTACATTATCTTATGAATAAATCAGCAATACAAAATTGTAATATACATTTTTGTCGAATTATATTCATTTTTACATAATATCATAGTGTTAAATTATTTTTATGTTGAACATCCTTAAAATATTATAATATAATGAGATATTCACGAGAAGAAAGAACGTATCACTATGTTCGTAAGTGATATGTATCTCAAATAAAATAAATGAAAAATGAAATAAGAACCCTGTTTCGGTTACCTGACCCACGAAAATATTATTGCTTAAGTGTCGCCTACATAAAACAAAATTTATTTAACTCACAAGGTACTACAAATAACTATTTAAGAATTATTATATTAATATTTTTTCATAGAAATGAAACATTTCCTCTTTAACCACAAAAAGTCCTTGAATACGATATAAAAATATCAACCAAATTTAAAATATTTACCCATGACCTTCGGTAGTACAACCGAACTGACATCTGACGACTAAAGTTAATAGTATAAAAATAAAACTTGTTTATTTTTCCTTTAAAATTGTCTCTATGGGGACATCGTGGAAAAATATCTAACGATTTCTTATAAATAGTATGTTTTTAAGGTTTTTAAAGTGTACTAATATTAAATTATGATTAGTACGTATAAAAGTCCTATTAAAATCTATCTATTCGACATTTAGGAAAAAGAAAAAAACGTAGCGTGATTGGAACTCGCGCCTCTTGGAAACCATCTCAGCGCTCTAAAAATAGAATAATCTTTTATATTTTCCTATTTTTTTAATAAAAAATGTAGAGGACGCCATCGTGACGCATTTGGAACGTGTCTTACTGAACGGTATGGTGGGTTGAACTCCCACTCAGAGGGACTTGTTGTATTTAAAAATACACATAAATTTTCTTGGGCTACTTGAACAAAACGCGGTGTTAAGTTCCGCACCTAATATGCAATGCTTAAAATGGGAACGGAGAGTGGAATACGCAATCACTTTATTTTGGCTATCTTCCCCGTAACGTAAAAATGTAAGAATAGATAAATAGTTATGTATAGTTATTATATAGTAGAAAAATATGAAGAAGAAAACATATAAACAAGTAAAACGTTTTTTATCTCAAAAAAAGGAACTTCTACTTAGTAAGGATTTGCCTATAATACTTCGGCAACCCTTATAATGAACCCAAAATTGAAAGAAATTTGCTTCCGACGCTAATGGACCTTTTTTATTTACTCTCTCTCTCTCTCTCTCAATCACATCCTTAAAGCACTGTATCGATTAACTTTTACAATGTAATCTTAGTTACTTTAAGATTTTCGTTTTTAAGGTGAAACTTTAGTACTCAATATCCATAGATTTCTAATTCCTATTTCGATGTCTAGTTCAAGCCTTTGTTCATACGAACTAATTGCAATGGAATAATACCAAATATACATAATTACTGTAAGGTCCTTAAAAAATATAAATGCCTTCAAAATTCGGAGAGTGGGGAATGGAAGTATATTTATAGGAACAAAGTATTTCAGCATTAGGTTCCCCCATTCCATCTGACTACCTGCTGTAGGCCGGACAAAACGTTAAATAAAAAAAATGAGAGAGTGAAATCATGATCATGAAGGTGCAGGCATTTATTTCTAGATGAAATCTAATAATTATAAAATTATAAGAAATGCAATGAAAACCTTGAGGCAAAAATACTTTCGTCTTAACGATATTTAATTATAATTAAAGTAACTCGTGATATCTATAAAATCTGTATTAGTTTAATGCATTAGTGAATGGACACCTTTTCAAACATAGCTTAGAAGATCGACGGAATAGCATTTAATGCGCTTCTCGCCAATTCAATCAGAATGGGACTGACTACCCGTTTGTTCCTAGATACCTATATTTATCATGATTTAAAACTAAATGAAGTTATATTAGTTTTAAATGAATATGATGATTATTTAGGATATACGTTATTATTATTACATATCTTGTATTTAGTTTTACATAAGCATTTGTTCAATCGAAACAAATATATAATAATATAATACGGAGTTCCGCCCTTAAATGGACAATTTCTCGAATTGGGGCAGAAAACGATGAATACTGTCTCAACACTAGATTCTTTTTTTGTCTATTCTGATCAAAAAAAATAATTATCAATTATCGAGGCTAGTTGTGGTGCAGGGGCACAACGTTTCACTGTAACACGACGGTTGTGTGTTCGATTCCCACTTGAAAATACGGCGCAAAGTGGGAATCAAAGTATATTAACACTAGGTAGGCAGAGGCCTACCTTCCTATATGCGGTATACAGTGTGCGAGCTTAGCCGAAAGTTCCGTACAAAAATTGAAGTTTTCGAGCTTTTTCTGACGGTCAAGCTTAGTAGCTTTAATATCAAATTATGAACAACATTTTAACATAACATTGACATAAATAAATTGAAAAATTATGAATAGATATATTTCTTAATAAATATCCTAATAAGAATCAAATCTCTATTCAAACGACAAAAAGATAAAGGAAGCAAATTTAACATTACCATTACCAAAAACAACACTGTTAATGGCGCATTTTATTCGGAATATATATTCGAATGATCGTCTGTCTTCTTCAGAATATCATAAAATAGCCTTTTTATTATTGCCGCGAACGGCTATCCGCCTTGAATTAGGTAAGGCATTCGAAAATAGTACCAAATGTACACGACTTAGAGTTGCTAGTGACAAAAATTATAGTGCGAAAGGTATAAAATTTTAGACGACCGAAGAAGGTTAGAAGGAAAGCAACGAGTAAACAGGCAGTTTTTTGATACAGCGGACAATGACAATGGTTTTACCTTTTATGGCGTCGTTTTGTTATCAACCGTCATTTGTGGGATTGCGTTGGATGGAAGTGTAAATAAATTCTAGTTTTCAGTTTTTAAACTTAGTTAATTAAAAGGGTAGAACGTTGTGTTTTTATTTTGCGGACATTTGACACTAGTTATTGTATATATTGTTTATTTGTTATGAAGTAATAAATACAAACTTACGCTTAAACTTAAACTTCACGCTGTATCCCATATATAGCAGAGTAGAGAGAGTGGACCTAATGTTAAGACGCTCCGATACCCATTTTCCGTAACATTCTAGATTGCGTGTTGAATTGCGGGACTCAATGCTTTTGCCCTCGATTCCAGCGAAGCAATGAAATATTGACTATCTCAAATGATTATTGGAAACATCAGTTTTTAATGGAAATAGAATAAAGATATTCAGTTTTTAATTGAGTTTAAAATTCTATTTAAATCATATAAATTAAAAATAAATTTAAATAAAAAATCTAAAAAAAACATATTAAGAAGATATCTGTGATGCAACACAACGTATATCGAGTTACATAGATACTCTCACCAGAATGCACTTCGTTAGAGAGTAGACGCTGAAATACCTGGGGCGCTCTTGCCACCATTCCACGCTGGCGGCTGGTATGCTATGTACTGTAATAGCTCATTTGATCTGTTAGCTTAGTATTTACTGCCTTCAGTTTATACGGTGAAGATAGTAGGTTCAATCCTCGCCTATGGCTAATATCTGTTTAATATTAATTCTGTAATTATTTAGATCCCTTGCTTAATATTTTTTCATACCAAATTGAAAATGAGTTAAGTGATTTAGCTGAACGTACAGGCAGAATTACATCGTCATTTAGAATACATCCCTATAATCCTATAATGCGAAGGGACGCATCCTTGTCAAACATAAAAAATTAATCTAGCTTTATCTAACATAAAAAAATGAAATTATCCTTTACGTCTGATAATGATGGAATGAACAGGAGCCTCACGCTTATTGTCGCATAGTAGGGTAGGTGGCTAGTATCGAGATACTTCGTTCTCCTCTTCCGCAAGATTTTAAGCCTTAGCGTGTTGAGTGGCGGAACTCAACGCCGCTTAACTAAGAACATTAAATCCGACTTTGAACTGCCTTATAATTTGTGTATAACAATTTGGAAATATCAACAAATCACAATGATTTAAATTTAAAAAGGAATTTTATGACTAAGATTTGCTAAATGTATTAAAAGTGAAATCATTTTGCTGGAGAAAGAAATGGACTATGTCAAAAAATATTTAGCATGTGATTCATAATGTGAAATAAAGATCTAAGTATTCTTCTCACATAAATTCTTGGTTTTTAGATTTTTTATATAAATTGTTTATTCATTTTAAATATTTCGTGGCGCAGGGGCACAAGCGGGTGACTGTAAACGCCACAGGCTGTGTTCTATTTCACTCGAGGAAATGAGGCAAAACACTACTTAGAGGTCCATCATTCAACTCTTGAGATATTGCGTAATGCTAAAATTCGGCGAAAAGCTGGAAACGGAAGTTTGTCAATTAATGGGAAACGGAGTGACTCAAGCTAGACTCCCAGGTTCCCTCTGCCTACCCTGAGATGTGCGAAATACAGCGTGAGGCAAAAGAAAATGTGAAATAGAAAACAGGAATAGAAAAAGCAGGCGATTAACTTTCATTGCCTATATCTATATCCACTTATAATTTTTTTATAATGTAAAAAAAACCATTACAAACTAGTAGTAAACTAGTTTCATTTATGTTATCAATAATTTAAATAAAATGATTTTATTATTTGAATGTTCTTTCAAACATATGTCCTTTGTTAAAATATTACAGTAATTTATAAAATTATTCAATGAAAATATAAAAATTTTGGATTCGATTCCCAGTAAGGCGACTGAAATGGGGAACGGAAGAATGGCATAGAATGCTATCATGCTACCCTTTAGACTGTAGAGAGACGAGATTGGGTGTGATTTTTTTTGCATTAGTTAAACATTGAAAGCATGGCTTGGTAAGACAAACTTTATATCTTTAATATTATAGAAAATCTTAAACACTATAGAATTTAAGTGATAGTATAATTGAATTTTGAATAAGAAAATTTTTTAGTAGTCTATTTTTTAAATGTCTATACTTTTAATAATTTGTTTAAAAAAACCGATTTGCACTCATATAAAATTTTTATTTATAAAAAATTGCGACTTACCTTCTAAAGTCATGAAAATTGCTGCACCCATTATACTATAGAGCACCAAGCACAACGTCAAAAAGAAATGCGTGAACCACTTCTTGGACAGAATTTTCAATTTATTGTAGAACCAAAAGGCACTTTTTTCACCTACACTTAAGCCACTCTTAGCTGTATTCATAGTAAAGTCTTTAAAGCCCTCAAACTGCTTAAACATAAAGTCCGATGCCTTATTTGAATACATATGCAGAAATGGATTGAAGTGCTGATCAGACATATGAGAAGCCGGAGTGGTTGCTTTTCCATAGTATTTTGTATTTGTTGGTCCCCAGTATATAGAAGATGATGTGTTCGGACCCCGATACTGTCCAGGGGTTGGTATCTGCAGGGTGATTTTTGGCTTGTCAATCTTTTTAGGGGGTGGAGGTGGCGGATGACTGGGTGGTACATCTAACGTATCCATACTTAAATGACTAGATTCTTCGAACTTTAAAAAGCAGTATATTCTTGGGTAAATATTATCACAAGCACGATTTTTTTTCTTTGGGCACAAGATTTAATTGTGTTCTCTTCAGACGTCCGCGAGTGCTCGACGTGGCTGGACACTGTGTATAAATAAACTGGGTTTAGCGAGCTTCCCATGTGTCATCTATCTATCGTTTACGTCAAAATCACAATTATTATTATATCATTATTATAAGAAATTATAATGAGAGCAGTATATTTCCGGAAATAAGCTTTCCTCGTGAGCTGTGTGTTATAAGATTGTTACAGTTTATTTAGAACTGCTGACTCCAATGTGTATGTGGGTACTGATTCCGGTTTTTCCCTGAATTTTCTTATGGGTATTACTAAAAACTTATTATTAATTAAACTCTCGTAGTTTTTATATTTGCGTTGTTTTAAATTTCTCATTACTGAGATATACATTTTTTAAGAAAATCTATATTTTCTTAATATTTTTAACGATTGGAACATAAATAAACAAATTTGATAAAATGTATAATTTTACTGTAAGTCAAACGACTGAAAGATTAATTTAAAGCTAATTTGGTAATTTAAATTAAACTTAAAATTATTAAATAAGATAACAAATCGTAATCGTATTTATTTTCTTTTTTTTTGATAAAGTGATGATAAATAAAAATTTTGTTTAATAAGTTTGATAACTTTAAGTATGATTTTTATACACAAAAAAAGCTAAAAAATCTAAGCGGTATACTTTTTAAATCATCAAGATTGTTTTTAATCATTAAAATAGAAGAAGTCTATAAGGTCAAACTAGCAAAATACCCTTTCATTATACCCTACTGTAATAGAAATATATAAACATATTTTTTTAAATTTCATCTTAACGCCATAAAAACCACGGTTATAGGTTCGATCCCCAGTTACGATAATGAATTATTTTTATTTCCTCGTTCTGGTAACAAAACAAAGCGCAGCGTGGAGTTCAGCTTCTCAGCACACAATGTTTCAAAAAATGGATAGTAAGTGTAGACCAGAGTATTTTAAAACTAGATTCCCTCTGCCTACCCTACTATTTGAAGGATATATAGCGTGCAAAAGAAAAATAAAAACCATACAAAAAAACTCCACACAACCTTTTTCCCAAATAAAAGGTTATTGCCGTAAATACGGTCACAACTCTGATCTTCTTGACGTTTCTTATACGTATTTATGTTGAGTTCATCATCCCGCCGTAGTACCGCGAAGTCCTCTACGTCGTATGCTTCATGACTCACTCTTGTTAAATTATATGTGACAATATTTTATTCTTACAATAAAATTAAGTAAATCATATATATGTCTGTCTGTTGAAAATGTGTTTGATGTTTTTTTGCGCATTTTTATGAATTTTTTTACTTGGTAAGTGTTGTGTGATTCAGGTCTTCATAATTATACCGCAAACATTTTTATGGAGCCATTTATTTAGCAATAGTAGGTAGTCTGTCAGGCCATGTATAAAATGATATATTTATTTACATTTATATTTTCAATTCTAGGCAAAACGCGGCGTTGAGTTCCGCCACTCCACACGCAACGCATTCCGAATTTGGCCGAAAGTGAGCAACGGAGTGTCTAGGTCACACACTAGGTTCCCTCTGCATTCCCTGCTGTGTACGGAATACAGCGCGAAGCTGAGGTACATAATAAAGTTCACATGAAAAAAAAAACATTATTCATCATATTCAAAATATTTAATATTTTTTCCAATATATTAAATTTATCATATGCCATCACGATTTTCTTTTAAATGCTTAAAATAATCTAAAGCGTTATTGGCACATCTCTTGGAAATATCGCGGCGTCACGATGTCAACGCGGCGCCTGCCTGAGTCAGGACCGTGATATAGAGTTGTTATATATTAGCCTGTTAGTGTGAAAGTGGCGTAACTCATATTTTGGAGTCGTTTTAGATATTCAAACGTAGTAATAAATCAAAATTAAAATTATGCAATTCGATTACATAATTTTAATTTTTTCCGGTACTTGAACATTAAAGGTAAAGTGAGGTCCACGAGTAGTGGCCTCAGGAAAAGATTAATCAAAATAAGAAAAATCTTAAAATTAAAACGGCGCAGTCATCTACGACTACAACTAATTGTCATTTATTCAGTTCTTTAGTATATAATGTATAAAGAAAATATCTGTCTTTTTTATATTTTTAAAGTACAATTCTCGTACTTTAAAAAAAATCCTACTGGTATTATTCCTTCATCAAAAATATATATTCAGGGTTACGCCAGTTTTGTTTTGTAATTATGATATAATATGTATCATTCTCATCCTTCTCGTTTTTTCAAGTTTACAGTAACATATGAAATATGTATGTACCATATACAAATTTTTTAAAGACCCTTCCCAAATATTATCTAAGAAAAATCATTACAGATTCACAATATTGATGTTTTTAAATATTTTTGCTTTTGCGAACAGAAGAAAAAAGCAATAGTCGCCATTTTGCGTTAATACTTTTGACACAATTTATTCTGCCTAGCAAGCATACGTTGACAGTAATCGATAAAGATCGTGAAGATCAAAATATGTTTTTATGTTTACGAGGACCTTCATTTTTAACATCTAAAATCTTGAAAAAAAATGTTTCCACGTGGAAACTTTTCACCTTAAACGAGCGCCTTGTGCTAAAAATAAATCATCTAAGAGATTACTTACATACTTTAAAATAAACTTTTTCTGTGTAAATTATTATTTCTTGCTTTACACAGTCTCTGACTGGATAGATACAGTTTGTTTTTTTTATTATAGTACTGGTTGTGCCCTTCAACTTTGTTCTCTTGCATTTTTTATATATAAATTGAAAAAAATCCTTTTTTTCCCCTAAGAATTTCTAGAAATCTTTACTTAATGCTACACTCCCTAAACAACATTTCTGGAAAAGAAACTTATGGACCTACCTAGTAGTTTCTTGTGTCGCTGAAAAAATATAGTCAGCTTCACGCTGTATCCCGCTTACAGCAGGGTAAGCAGAGGGAACATAAGCTGTTTAGACACACCGTTCCCCACTTTCCGCCAAATTCTAGAGGCATTGCGTGCTGAGTGGCGGAACTCAACGCCACGCTCTCGACACCAGCGAAGAAATGAAAAAATAAATGTAAATGAATATTTCACTTCCTCGAATGGGGATCGAACCCACAACCAGTCGAATTTACAGTCACGCCTTGTGCCTCTGCGCCACAACTAGCCTCCTGAAAAAATATATATTTTCATTTCCCTACAAAATAGTTGCTTATATTCTTTTCGTCTATGTCGTGACGACAGGTTGATAGTCATAAATGAAATATGACAAGTAGAAAAAAGCCAAAAATATCTACTGAATAAATTAATATAGGTAAAAGCTGAACTACTTAAGCATATCATGTTTTGGATATCTCTCAGTAATAATCAGGTATACTTTTAAAATAATAAGTTTTATATAGAACCATCTACACTGTTAGTTAAAAAACATTATTAATTTATGAATGATAAAATATATATTTTAGATATAAACGTTGGAAATTAATCCGAGTATTATTTCCATATAACTTGCCCTCTGGTAAAGTGTGAAAGACAACATTGGCGACAGTAGAGTAGGGACATCGGCCTCATTTAAAATTGATAAAAAGCTACAAACGTACGTTTTTTACATAATTTTAAGAATTTAATTACTATCCTAAAACTAAACATTTTATACGTATTAAGTTTTTAACGCAATTTAGTAAGTCGCAATTTAGTATTTTTTTTTTTTTTTTTTTTATGGAAAAGACACGGCAAACGAGCGTGCGGGACACCTGATGGTAAGTGATTACCGCCGCCCACGGCCCCGTGCAACCCCAGAGGAGCTACA
Organism: Heliconius sara; assembly: GCA_917862395.2. NCBI lineage: Eukaryota > Metazoa > Arthropoda > Insecta > Lepidoptera > Nymphalidae > Heliconius > Heliconius sara. The sequence continues at coordinate 3,664,870 of OU860798.1, read as the reverse complement.
GGTGCGTTGCCGGCCTTTAAGACGGGTTGGGCGCCGGGGCCCGGCATTACCTGATGCGAAACGCAGTGGCATAAAGCCACTACTTCACGCCGGTTTTAAATGCCGGGGGTGGTAATGATCCGGTCGAGTCTGCCCATGCGTGTTGCCATTGCTGGCGACGTGACTCTACCACACGTACTTTAGTCGCCTCTTACGACACCACCAGTACCAGGATGATCCTATTCTAGGCCGGGATCACACGGCAGTATGTCTCTACCCTAGGTCGGCGAGCTAATTTTTAATAGCCGTCGTGGCGCAGTTAAATAGCGTGTGACTGTATATGTTATGGTTGTGGGTACGATATCAATTCTTCTTTCAATTCTCTTTCAACTCTTCTTATATAATAATTACATTTCAATCATTTTCCCACTCTGATCGACAATGCGTGGAGTTAAGTTACGCAATATCTGGAATACAAGATTGAAAGTTGTTGCTGCCTACTCTGAGATGGAAGGAAATACTTGAAGCTGCTTTACTATTCTCACAATGTAACACATTCTAGTGGTAAGAGATACTTCTCAACAGTGCCCGATTTTGATATTACTTAACAAAGTCCACAGTAGCTTAAAAGAAAATAAATATTGAATCGAATCAAATTAAATTAGATTAAATTAAAATCATAACGAACTTATTTACTGTAATCATGAATTCAATTTTATTTAAGGTTAAGACTTTTTTGTGTACTTTCGAAATTAACACAGATGTGACATCGTTAAGCCAAATTTTGAAGCAAAAATTTAATTAATTTAAAAGCAAACTCAGCTAATTTTAAGTTTATCTGGCAAATGATATGCAAAATTATATTTTAGAAGAAAATGTAATATTTTTTTAAATATATACTTAAGATACCAAAAAGGTCCAGAAAATTGCTTAAAATATAAAAAACATAAATAACATCGTGTTGATATGAGAACATCTGAGAAACGTGTCTCGTTAACATTCCTTCCACATATATTGGTTGTAGTTTCATATATGAAACAATATTCCCTATATTTATATAAATTAGAATAAAAACACTACCTTCGTACAGTCAAAAGAATTTGATTTACGTATTTAGTATAAATACTTGGAAAACCCGCCTGTTTTTATTTAGCAATTTTTCATTTTCGTCTTTTGATGAAAAGGCGGCACTCGGTATCGCCATCGACACGGAATCTATGAAATAGGCGGTGAATACAGTGTCATATTTCTATATTATATTATCTTATATTTATTATCTGTTTCTACAGTCTCAAGTACAAAAAAAGTGGGAGAATAAAAAAAACACGTTTTTAAGCTTACAAGTTATTTCCGACGCAGACCGACGCCGCCGACAGATACCTTAACAATCTTTCAACGGCACTTTAAATACACTACAAAGATTACGCAGCGAACTCATTTTGCATAGTTTATTTAAAATTGAAATTGTTTACGATCTATGAGAAAATATTTAAAATGAAGAACTATTTTAATTTGATTTTAAATGAGAAACGAAGTAACCTTAAGGAAATAACAGAAAAATTAAAACATTTTGATTGGTTATATTTGTGAGTGCAAAGTTTGTAACTTTTATTATACCTCGTTAAAATGTCTGAATCTTGTGTCTGATGAAGCTAAACCAGGTCCGGTAAGCTAAACCAGATGTAGTTAGATACTATCTAAATTGCAGGCCCGCTTCGCCGTCGGAGACCAGGGGGTAGGAGAAGGCAGTACCAGCACCTCCGACTCCCTTTACCCTAGACCACCAGTGGCAAACCACCGATGTTGCGGAATCCCCCTGAAGGATCCCTAGGGAGGTAATAAAGTAATAGTGGCTCGTAGTAGGCGGGCCTTCCACCGAGGCGTCCCTGCAGCGTCCTCTGGTAGAGAGACTTCCGGTGGGTTTTAGTGGGTAAGTATCAGGTTTATTTTCCGACGACTGTCACAGTATCATCCGAATGCAGGGCACGTAAATCTCGTTCTACGCAGCCTTTTAACTAAAACACTATATCATTTTTTAACGTAGATATATTATATTTACATGGAATACAATATCAATATTCATCATATAAAAGCTGTCATGTATTTCATGTCAAAAAAAAGGGAATCGTACATACGTTCGATCGTACGTTATATGTACGCCGAAATATTTTGTTATTTAATAAGTCAATTCAATCATAGATTTTTAGACTTAGCGAGGTTTAGCAAGGTTGCGGGTTCAGCCCCCGCTCAGTGATATTTGATAAGAGAAACGAGCACTCAACACGCAACATGTCTCAACTTCGTGTTGAAAGTGAAGAACAGAGTGTCCTAATATTAGATTGTCTCTGTCTAATCAGCTATACATGAAAAAGCGTAAAGTCCAAAAAATATAAAAAGTAAAAAAAATCCGCTCACGCGTAATAAAAAAAATCTTTACAAACTTATGTATAAGTCAAGGGTAACCAGCATTTCACTGTATCCCGCATACAGCAGGGAATGCAGAGGGAACCTAGCATTAAGACACTCCGTTCTCCACTTTCCAACGAATTTTTTGTTCCATTGCGTGTCGAGTGCTTTCGCGTCGGTGCCTAATCAAAGAAATAGAAATATTTACATTCAATAATTAATTCCCTAGAATAGGGATCGAACCCTAGTGTCGTCGCACCCTTGTCGCCCCAGCGCCACGACGCCCTTAATTTACTTGCAATCATTGGATAATTAAAATATATTGCGGCGTTGAGTTCCGCTACACAACAGAATTCGGTAGAAAGTGAAGAACGGAAATATATTAATGAGAACAGTGTCTTAATACTATGTTCCCATGTTGGTTTTGCCTCCCTTTCTCCTGTGTGCGTTACAGCAAGAAACAAAAAAAAGTCGTTAATTCTATTTTAACACTAGCATCGTCTATTATATTTATATTTTCCGTATTATTTTATAACTATATTTATCGTATGTTTATTTTTAATTCACTTTAAGCTTGTCTAACCAATTTAATTTAAGATATTACGTATTCGACACTTGTAGTGTGACCGAGGACGTAAGTAAACCTTATAGCACAAGATCCCAGGGCGTCCCGACCTACGTAATTTTAGCAAAACTGAAATATTAGTCTAATATATAGTTAAAATGTATGCGTACCTATTAACGTGAAAGTGGGACCATTTCAGAGGTAGCGCTAACTAAAGGTACATCTGTCTGATTGAGCCATCGTATTGGTCTGGGTGCTTATATAAATTATGGGTGTTGAAATACTGCCTGGTAGAGCACTCCTCAATTTCACATATATTATTTAAGGCAAAGTACAATTAAGGCAAAGTAAGTAAAGTAAGTAAAGTAAATAAAATTAAGGCAAAGTACGTAGTATACTAAAACTACGTACTTTGCCTTAATTTTAAAGAATCTTTAGTACGTTTGGCGAGAGTAAAGACTCACGTAAAGGGTATTGGCAATAAGAAATATACATTTTTGCATTATTCTTAAAAACATATTTAAATACGAGCATTTCTACTTTAACATTGGTGAGCGTGTGCTTTTAGTTGGCGCTACCTCTGAAAGGGGCCAACTTTCAAGTTAGTAAGCTAGTAGTCTTTAGTACATATTAGACTATTAATCCGCAAAATTTCACCTTTGCCAAAATTACGTAGGCATGGGGGCCCTGGGATCTCAGTCTAGTAGCAAATGCCTTCAGACAGTAAGTGAATTTAGTATAACTCTGTTAGATCTCCGCAATTTGAACTAGAAGCACTAGTTTATAACTTTAAAGGCTAAATTTGACACTTAGTGTGAAGAGTGATCTCTGTATGAAGAAAGACAAAGTGATTTAAACTTTATTAGTTTATATTAAATGAAACCAATTTAACCGGATTAATCGCGTATATTTAAGGTTTTTACATTTTGGAAACCCGACGTTTCGAACACTTTACAGTAGTCCGTGGTCACGGGTAGACTGAGGTGGCATTCGTCTGTCAGTTGATATAATTATCATATCAAACTACTGCCAGCGATTTATTAGTTTAGCTTATTTATTAGTTTAGCTTATTTATTAGTTTAGCTTATGTATATTAGATTGTGCACTGTAGAATTATAGGAGAACGATAGGGGCGTGTCTTCGTGGATAGCATTATCTTTACAATGAAACCTACACAATAAAATCTTAAAATGGGAAACCTAGTGTTAAGACACTTTGCTCCTCACAATTCCGCCGACAGAAGCGCGATAAAACTTAAATTATTAAATATTTTATTTCCTTGAGTGGGTATCGAACCCACAATCTGTCGCGCTTACAGGTTCACGCTTATGCCACCACCACCAGTGCCCTAAAATAATTATGTTCTATATTAAACCTTTTTTGCCGTGCATAGATAAGAATATTATATATAGGTTATGTGACTAGAGAGCTTGGATGGATTCAAAGAAATACGAAAACAAGTAATTACGTTTACATGTAATTACGATTTTTTTATTGTATTTCAATGCTTTTCAGAAGTGTACTAGAATGAGTATTAAACAAATATAAAAAATATTTAAATTCTCCGATCTTACTAAGTTGTGGCTTTGAAAATGTATGTACAGGAAAATCTTTAAAGATACGTGTACGTGATACGTTCGGGAAATGTGGTAAGTAAAACGTTAAACAAGTAAAAAAATGTTTTTAATACACTTATTTTCATAATTTTCACAGACTATTCGGAATTTATAACATAATAAAATTATACATGAATACCGACACTGTATAGAATTATAGTGTAGAAGTAGATCATTTAAATTATGTGATCGACGTAAACTAAAGTTTACAGCAACATCAGAGAGGACAGATTTTACGACGGCCATCTGTCGTGTATCGATCTAAATGCACGTAGATAACCTGTTTATGAAGCGATAATATGACTGTTCGATTACTACGTAGTTAATTTCGGTAATTTACTGGGAAATTTGACTGATAAACATGGGAATTTGTGGCTTTTTTTTTTATATTTGTGTCATTTTGATTCGTGACGAGATACAGATAGTAATACATTTTCCGTGCTAAGCCACTAAATCGGATTTGATAAAGTTTTAGAACAATCATAGGTTACAATCCCGAGGCAGACAAACAGGCTAATTTCATTTTAAAAATCATAATTTTTTAATTTATGTTACTTAAATAAAAAAAAAACATTATTAAGTAATAGTTTACGGCTCACAATAATAAAAAAAACCTTCATATTAATGTCGACAAAAAAGGTAAGAGAGGTAAGTATATTTTTCTGAATTTGAAGATCAGCAACTAGTAGTAATTAACGACTAGTATCATAAACTTTTTTTTCGTTTCTATTTTTCATTTCATGTTTTTCAGTACTAAGACACTCTGTTTCCCAAGCAACTCTCATTTCATGTTGTGTGCCAAAAATCAAAGCTGTGTTTTGTTACTGGAGCGAGGAAATGAATATAATTCATTCCCCCGAATAAACATCGAACACACATCTGTAATTTACAGTTAAACGCTGCACCGCTCGTCGACGACAATGGTCTCTATTTTTCTTTTTGTCATCAATAAAAATATCATTTAAAATCATAATATTGAGGCCAGTCGTGGCGCAGGGGCACAAAGTATGACTGTGAACCCAAGTGGTTGTGGGTCCGATCCCCACTCGAGCAAAATAAATCTTTATTGACATTTTGAAATATTTTCAATTCTTCGCTCTGGTGCCGAGGCAAAAGTGCGGCGTTGAGTTCCGCCACTCAACACACTATGCCTCCAGAATTAGGCGTAAAGTTATAATTTATACAATATAACTACTTTACATAAGAAGATAATAATAATAATACAAATATAAATTGACATTTATACAGAGCTAATATGTTATATATTCCCTAATTAATTAGGTGTTATATAAATAAGGATTATGGTACTATTGTGTCAAATACAATCACTTCATGATTATACCGCAAACAGCCACGTTATCCTATGATCCCTTTGATTACAAATAAAGCCCGGGATTCTGTTTATAATAGAGTTAATAGATTACAAGTACTCATCTATTGTTTAAAAGTTTTTAAGAGCATTTAGTTTTTCAACTAACGCTTAGACTTGACAGGGGACTTCGTAACTAGATATTTTAAACTTAAATTCAAACTAAAATTTTTGATACCATTTAATTTTTCTTTTAACAATTCACTGCAATAAAATAAAAGGAAAATTTTATATATAAAATATGCAGTGAAAAATATATATAAAATATGCAGTGAAAAATAAATAGTAAAATAAATAAATTAGATTTGAACCTTAGGGCTCAAGTATTTTTTGATTTCCTTACTTTTAAATGTAGAGATATCTGAACGTTAACAAATTGACAATGTTGAAAAGATGTTGCCAGCTTGCAAACATTATCCAACAATATAGACAATTATTACTGACCTTTCTAATTTTGAGTTTTACTTTCGATTTATGATTCTCTTCAATTCTTTAAGATATTAATACAGTAATTCATGCTTCTTAGAAGCCATAAGATAAATAATAATAGTTAACATTTTTATAAAGATTTTTTTCTGCTATGAGTGAAAATCAATGTTATTTATTTTTTGTAGCAAGAACATAAATATATAGTTGATAGTAGAGTAGATGCAGCTTCACGCTGTATATTGTATGGCACAGGGTAGGCATTACGTATTAAGTGGCGGAGCTCAACGCCGTATTTCTGATTTGGTAAAGAAATGAAAATATTAAGAAATATTAATTAGTTTCCTCAAATTAGGATCGAACAAAATTCCGTAGCGTTACAGCCACACTCTTATGCCAATGCATCATGATGGCTTGAACGTGCATGTACCAAATGTACATGATAAATAGTGCAATATTTAATAAATAAATAAAATAGACTGTTCCCAGCTGTAATGTTGAAACACTGAACCTTATCTCCGTGACAACTGACAGCTATCTCTTATTTATGACACTGACGTAACTACTAGAAAGTCTAAAATGCGACATTGACAAAAAATTTTGCGTCTACTAATGCAAAATCAAGCCCTTTAAGAAAAGAATTATAAGCATTTACTTATATAAAAAGTCATTAAATATAATAATGAAACGGGTCTTTATATATAGAAATAATTCAGACAATGATGGTAAACTTATGGCCGTGGAAGACACGATTAAAGACTTTAAAAGTGTGATCGCTACCCAGTTTCAAATAGAAACAGAAAATTTGAAATTATATTCAGTGAACGGATGCGAAATAAATGACGTGAGAGTAATAAGAGATGACGAAAAAATATACTTATCTTCTGAATGTGATAAATCTAGTAATACCTGTGATATGTTAACAAATTCGGTGAAAAGCTTGCAGGTCTCTAATGACAAAGATAGGACAGTTTCTGACTGGATAAGACTTAATGTAGGAGGAAAACATTTTGTAACCTCTCGATCTACTCTTCTTGCAAAGGAACCATTGTCTATGCTTGCAAGAATGTTTGCTGATGATAACAATATGTACTTAATGAATCCTAGTGCTACTGATGAGACTGGAGCTTATTTAATAGACCGTAGCCCTGAATATTTTGAACCTATTTTGAATTATTTAAGACATGGAAATGTAATTTTAGATAAAAATATTAATCCTAAAGGTGTTTTAGAAGAAGCTGTATTCTATGGTAAGAAAGAAAAGATGATCTATTGTATAAAGATATTTGTTTAATAGGGTTATATATATTTAATTTTATGCTGGTACTTTGTACTTGTGATGGACAAATGTGGCCCAACTGAGTCTGATGTGGTTGTACTACATGATGTGGTTGTTGTGTCAGTGAATACTACCAAAAATTTAGATTAGGTTATTATAATATCAATTGTAAACATTGTGGAGCAGTGGCATAGTAGATGACTTTAAATGCAATGGATGTGGGTTCAATTCTCACTCAAGGAAATTAATTATTTAATACTTTAATTTTCTTTCTCTTGTAACACAAGACAAATCAATGTTGAATTCTACAACTCAACACTCAGTGAAAAATCTGCTGAATGTGGGGAATGGAGTGTCTTGACTCTAGGTTCCTTCTGCTGATGTTAATTCAAAACTATCAAATTGTATATTGCACACATATAGTGAAGTAAATTCAATCTGTTATTTTTATTGTATTTAATTTACTATATTGATCTTACAGGCTTAGATTCAATGATACCTCAGTTAAATCAGCTTATTGAGGAATCCTTAAGCCTGAGTGGCAGTAATAAATCACTTACCAGAATGGATGTTATCAAATTAATTATAATGACACCAACACAGTCTGAACTAAGGTTTCAAGGTGTAAACTTGGCTGGTGCAGATTTAAATAGATTAGATTTGAGGTATATAAACTTTAAGGTAAAATTGTACTTGTTTTATAATATTTTTGTCTCTTAATTAAAAACAAATATTGAGATTGATGTGGCACAGTGGTACTGTGCATGTCTGTAAATATGACTGTTATGAATTTGATTTCCACTATACAAAATAAAATATTTTCATTTACCTTGCTCTAGCAATGCTCAACGCTGCACAACCATGGTTCCTTTTGCATACCCTAATAAAGCTTAAAAAAATATTCAAATTATATAGGCTTACAGTTTTTTTGGTATATAACAAGGAAGGAACTTAGATTCAGCTGTTTGGTTTTTACTCAAATTTGTCAATGTAGAACTGCTAAACTTAGTCTTAACAGAGTGAATAAATAAAAAAAAAATATTGTTATTCTAAAAGCTTATCTGAATCACAACCGTTGTGTAGTTATATGCTGGCCCACAATGCTACAATGGTCTCAAAAAATGACAATTTATATTTTAATATAAATAAAGCAACCAGTAAATATAACAATTACAATATACTAGTGACCCAAAAGTGGTTTCAGAAGCTTTAACTGATTGCTATATTATGGCCATAATAGCCAAACTATATATATTTCTGAATTTAATATATGATTACTAATTTTTAAACATTTTTAAAGTTTTATTTCACACTTAAGTGGAATAACATTTTAAAAATGTTTCAAAATTTAGTTTTTCTAAATAAGTATGATTACTAACGTCTAGACCTTATTGCGTATTATATTTATTTTCTTTTACTTACAATATTTACAGTATGCCTGCTTATCGAAGTGTAATCTAAGTTGGGCTAATCTATCACACTGTTGCTTAGAAAGGGCAGATCTTTCCCATGCTAATTTAGAAGGAGCTCAGTTACTGGGTGTTAAAGCGTCATGTGCTAATATGGAAGGTAGGTTTAATATTATATGATTTTTTTTTATCATCACACTATTGCATTGCACACGTTGCACACGTTGCAGGGTAGACAGAGGGAACCTGGGTGCCTTATTGTCCATTACATACTTTGCTTACCTAATATATAAAATTGAGTGAGGCCAGTCGTGGCGCAGCGGCACAAGGTGTGACTGTAAAACCGACAGGTTGTGAGTTTGATCCCCATTTGAGGAGATGAAATATTTACTTAAATTTTATATTTCCATTTATTCGCTCTGGTGTCGAGGCAAAGCGCGGCGTTGAGTGCTGCTGTTCCACCAGCAATGTGTAAAATAGCGTTAACTGCATGAAATGCAAGCAAGTAAGCAAGTCATAGTTTGTTGCCTGCCCATACATCCCTTTTTTGCTCTCGTCTTATACATTACTGACTTCGGTGAATTTGGTATTTTATCCAGTACCTATGCAAAATATAAAATTAAATATATTTCATACATTATACTACATATAATTTATAGTTTAAAGTAAGTTTATAATAAAAATGACTACCGGGCTTCTCCCGCTTCAACTAAAATTAACATAAAAATGGCTAGTTCTTAAAAATAGAAAACTATTTTATTTCCAGGTGCTGTTTTAAGGGGATGTAATATGGAAGATCCAGCAGGATCTAAGGCTGTGATGGAAGGAGTCAATTTAAAAGGTAAAAAAAAATATATACAAATTGTACTAGTATAAAAATATATTAAATAAACATTTCTATTTAGTATTTAGTAAGAGTTTTTTTTACTAATTTAATATTGCAGGGGCAAATTTAGAAGGTAGTGACATGGGAGGGGTAAATTTACGTGTGGCAACATTAAAGAATGCCAATCTTCAAAATTGTGATCTCAGAGCTGCGGTATTGGCTGGCGCTGATTTAGAGGTTTACTATTTTATTATTATGATTGTCGGGATAATAATAATGAATTAAAAAATGCCCTTTGTGTGTGCGCAGTGACACAATGTGATTGCAAATGACACGGTTGAGGGTTCGATTCCCACTCAGAGGAGTCGCAGGCAGACAAGTCGCAGTCGTTGAGTTCTGCCAGTCAACACGTGATGCATCGAATTTGAAAATTTGGCGGGAAGTTGTTAATGCGTGCCCTAACACTAGGTTCCTTCTGCTATATTATTATAAAAACTTCTTAATTATTGTAATACAATTTAATTTATAAAAACATACTTTTGTAGATAACATAAGAATTTTACCTTAGCGGGATAAATTTTGTTACAAACGTTTTTAATAGATGTGAATAACACTTTAGAAATGTAATGTAAAAAAAGAATTATAAGATACTTTTTGTCTTTTACAGTGTTGCGATTTATCTGGAAGTGATCTACAAGAGGCGAATTTAAGAGGAGCAAATTTAAAAGATGCTGCCTTCGAACTCATGTTGACTCCGCTACATATGTCTCAGACTGTTCGATAAATTATTCTATTATTGAAAAATGTATATTGAAGTTATTTATAATAATTATGTTTATACTAATAAATATTTTTTTGTTTATATTTATTTATGTTTCCATTTGAATCATTTTATGTCGACAGTGAAGTTAAAGTATGTTTATTAAAAATTAAGATCGTCGTGACGTAGTGGGATGGTCTTTAATTGGACTCCATGCTCGTGCAGTGTTGAATTTCGACAGTCAACACGCAATATCTTGATAATTGAAGGAAACGTGTTCCTCAAATGTCTTAACACTAGTTTGCCTTTGTCTAGCATGTTATGCGGAAAATTGTGAAGCTGCTCTATAAAAAATTGCCGTTGCTCGGCTTAAAAAGTTATTGGGATGCACCTAGCAGACAGAATTTTTTTCGTACTGCTATAATAAATTTATACAGCAAAAATATAGAGGAGCGAGAAAACATGTATTCGACAAAAATAGGTTGATACTATCAAAATCAAATTATTACGCTCACACACCGCCTATAAGAAGGTAAACAAAATGCCTCACGCGCTTAAAACAATTTGATGGCGTTCTTTATTATTGTTATTTCATAACTTAAGGCTAACTAAGACCTATACTGTAATGTTATATTCTAAAGAATGCAGCTTTCATACGAAACAAAAAAAGTAAACAAACAAACAAACTCTTCCGCTTTATTATATTAGTATAGATATGTATGTAAATGATTAAGAAAAAAGAGAATTTGGTAAAAAGACATTTAAAAAAAATAACTTCAACTAAAATTTCTTTCATAATTTAATGAATCAAAATTAGTTTGAATACGTGATTTTTTTTCAAACCATCCTATGGAATAGAAAGGTGATTTTTATTTTAAATATTTTCTCAATAACATTCCGTGTAAAGGAACGTATAACATTATTAGGTTTGCATCACTGCTCATTGCGTTCCGCGCTGCGAAGTTGGTTGCATTTGTTTTTTATTCGCGTTCTATTTTTGTGTGTGACGGTTCTGTCGGCCAAAAAGGATATTAATTTACAAAAATTAATGATATTCGGGTAGATTATCACTAATTCGTCTATTTCCTCCCGATTGCGATACTACAATAATGCAGAACGGAGAAGAAACGCCGGCGGCAGTAGAATCTGGTAAGTTTATTATTTGTTGTCGTAAATAATACAACAACAATGGTTCGTATAGTTTTCATTTTCCATTTTCCGTTTAATAAAGATAAAATACTGATTATTAATGCTTGGAAATGCTATAAAAATGGAAAAAAAGAGCATTATTTTACTAATACCCGCATTAATTATTGTAAATACCAGTTTCAATGTTCAGCTATAAATTATAAGTATCGCATTTTAACTACGCGGTTATATTATATTTTCACTTGTCTACGTTTCGTGTGTGTTTACCACTATTTGGGTGTTTCTTCGCTTGTAATTATTTGTACTGTTGGTGGCTTAATTGGAGTGTGAAACATGACTCACATTCCTTTGCTGCCCACTTATTGTAAAAATGTATCTGATTTATTAACCTGTTGCGTTATGACCGACAGTTGCGTTATCGTTGCGAATCTTCTGAATCATATCGGCAAAAAGTTCTGATTGATTTACGCTGAGTTAATTGTTTAATTAAATTTTACTCTTATAATAAATTTAAGGGAGGTAGTTATAATTTTTTTTGGTAGGATTTCTATAACATTTATTTTTACAATAATTTAAATTATTTAAAGCAGTATTTTTTTCGCGTATTTAATTGCGCGAGTTGCGCTCGCGCTGTTGAGGCCATCGTGGGGCAAGCGTGCGATTGTAAACGTGACAGTTGTGGGTTCAATACCAGTGGGTATAAAAATGGAAGGTGAATAAAATATTTAATGTTTTCATTTCATTGCTATGGTATAGCTCGGTATTGAGCTCAATAAAAACGCACAATAAAGTGAGGAACGGAAGTGTTATAATGGGAATGTAGTGTCTTACATTAGGTGCCCAGGTTCTCTTTGCATACCCTGTGATTTCATCAGAAAGTGGAGAATGGAGTATGTTAACATAAGGTTCCTAGATTCCATATAGCATGGAGCTAAAAAATCTTAACTGTTATTTAGGGTAGTCAAAGATAAAATTATTTTGTAATACAATTTTTTTATATTCCTTTTATTTTAAAACTTAAACTTATAAACTAATTATAATAATCTTATAAATTATAAAAGAAATTAAAATATTGCAATATTAATATTAGGTATTTTAGTCAATTCATTGTGGATTTATGAAACTTCAAAAGTGCATTAACAAAAGATATATTCCACATGCAATGTTGTTTTTCTGTTTTATTCTGTACTATCTTTGATAAAAATGAAATTGCAATCATATCAATTTAGTAGTGAAATATGTATTATTTTAGAGAAATATATTTTTTTAATTTCACTTTATTTCTGTATTTTAAAGTAATTTTGTTACAATTCTTGGATGATAAATTTAATTACTCATATGGTTTGAGCCAAACCTCTCACCATGGTTTGAAGGTGGATGAATAGTAAAATAGATATATTTATTTAGAGTGAGCGATCAGAGCAGTAGGGGAAGCTACGGTTGACCTTTGGGAATAGTGTTGTTGATACTGAAGAAATGACCCTTAATGGAACTATATATTTTTATGATAATAAAAATTATAATTTACATCAACATACAATTTCTTATAGCAAGCAATTCATGTTTATTCAAGTGTTTAAAGTTGACGTAGCCTGAGCTTCAGTGCTTATTGATAGTTCAAATGTAAACAAAATTATGTTGAAAATATGAAATTTGTGTGTCGATAACATTTTAAAATATGATTATGGTCATGGTGGAATGAAATATTTATTTTAATGTCTTTGTTCTGATGTCAAGGCAAATCAAGGCGTTGAGTTTTGCCACTCAACAGTTAAGGCCTCCAGAATTCAGTGGAAAGTAGGTAACAAAATGTCTTAACACTAGGTTCTCTCTCCCTACCATGCTGTGTACGGGATACATCTTGAAGCTAATGTTTTTTTATATTTTTAATTATATTATTAATTTTTTGATCCATTTTATAATTTATGTCTTCTAATCACACAATTAGGAATGATAAATGAAAATAGTATTAGTAATTGTTAATTAGCAATCTACCATGTAACTCAGTAATTATGGTTTTTTATCATGATTAAGTTTTAAATATTAATTAAGTATTTATTTCCTAGGTATATTCACGGAATACAATTGTATTAGATTTGTTTGATCAGAGATGGCCGGAATTTTACCGGCCACGCGTCTTGGGCATGTTCTGGTTTTTGTGAAATTTATGCTGGAAATTAGGAGGGTCCAGATGATTGGCGAGGTGCAGTCATAGTGCCTTTGTATAAAGGCAAAGGTGCATAGGTAGACTACCCTAACCATAGGGCTATCAGTTTGATTAGCTTGGGTATTAAAGTTAGGCTAAAGTATTAGCCAGGAGAATGCAAGAGAGATCCGAGAGGCTATTGTGGGAGCCCCAAGTAGGCTTTAGACCTGAAATAAGGTGTATGGATAAGATCTTTTCCGTCTGCAGGATCACGGGAAAAATCATAGCAGCCTTTAGGTTAACAAAAAGTTTTCCGTGCTTTTGCCGACTTGGAAAAGGCGTTTGACAAAGTTATGAGAACGAAATTTTCGTAGATACTACCTGGGTAATGAGCGGTCCCTTGCTGCGGGCTATAGTCTATTTACAGAGATCACTCAGCCTGCGTGCGACTAGGAGCTAGCATGTCGCCCTGGTTTTACATCCGATCAGGTGTTAAACGAGGATGCATCATGTTAGTTTGTCTGTTCAATTTGGATAGCTGTCTCCCAAAGAGTGAAACAAAATGATATGGGAGTGAAAGTAGGTGACTTGAGCCGAAATTGCCTGCTGTATGCAGATGATGCAGTGCTCATTGCATCATCAGAATTCGAGTTGCAGACATCAGTAACCACTCTGAAAGAAGAGTGCAAAAATAATGGTCTAAGCCTTAATGCAAGTAAGACAATAGTTTGAAAGATATAAAGAAAAAACAGAATGCAAGATCAGTTTAAATGATAAGATATTAAAACGAGTGAATGAAGTGATGAAGTGATATTTTGGTAGTATGTTCAGTAGAGATGGAAGATACCGTATTGTTGCCGTTAGGACATAGATGACGGTGGACGAGGCCAAAGAGTTACGCAGAGACCGTAGCGTTTGGCGCTCCGTTCTCTCTGACGGGTAGTCAGAGAGAACGGAGCGCCAAACTCTAAGGTTAAGGTTACCGCGTGGATCTAGATTAGATTAGAACTATTTAATATTTCTCTTACGAGATATTATGATTTCACATTTTTTGAAAAATAACATTTTTTTCAGCTCCAAAGCTGCCAGAAGAGATATCAAAACAATCGTTTCGCCTAAAAATATGGCGTCACCTAGAAACCAATGGCATAGCGATGTTTCCTCGTCCCGTATACAATCGTATACCTAACTTCAAAGGCGCGGCCGAGGCTGCAGCCAAACTAGCTGAACTCGACGCCTTCAAGAATGCCAACACTGTCAAGGTCAACCCTGATAAGCCTCAAGAACCAGTGAGGTAGGTGAACTTGATATTGTTTATTTCTAATATCCCTATTCCTATTTTTTCAGCTTCACGCTATATCCCGCCCACAACAGAATAGGCAGATGAAACCTAGTGAGAAGTCACAACGTTTCTCATTATCCACCGAATTCTGAAGGCATTGCGTGTTGAGTGAACGCTCAACACGCAATGCCTTCAGAATTCGTCTCTGCGCCACGACTGGCCTATTTAAAATTCTATTCTATTTATTTTGTATAAATGTTTTTTTATGTAGCAGTCTGTCTTTTTTTATCGTCTTAGCGAAAAATTAACGGGAAGATTGGCGAGCAATAGTAGTTGAAAGCGAGCAATAATAGTTTTAATTATAATTTGCATATTATAAATAAACTAGGTAGCCAGTTCAAATCTTTGTACCTCTCAATAAATACAGAACGCTTTTTCCTAATTTTCATTCGACAAACATATAAACATTATTTATCGAGAGAATTTTTCCATTTTTTGGGACTATGCTAAACTAATGAGTTTCGATCTGATATTTTCATGTAAGATTTTTCAGGTTTAAGTTTTTATATTCTGGAGTGAGGCCAGACACCCAGCCTCCCCTAGGTTCCTATAAACCAATATATATTTGAAAAGGTATTTTGTACTTGCACGAGATGAGTGTGGTTTACGGTTGTAGTTATTATTTCTTTCTTTCTATTCTTTCTCTCTCATATTGAACGATGAAAACAGTTGTTAAAATAATTCACAGATTTTCCTCGAGTTCGATGAACTTGTTGATCATAGTGCGTAGAAATTATAGATACTTTAGTCTTTCTTTTACTTCCATCATACGTAAATCAAAACAATTACTGTAATATTATTTCTGATACTCTTTTTATGGTTATTTATAGTGAGGCTACAGTGGCGTAGTGAGACAGCGTGACTGTAAATGATATAGTTGTGAATACGATCCCCATTCGGGCAAATTAATGAATTTTAATTTTCCTTCCATATGCTGAATGAAGCGTAAACCGGAAAAAAATATTGTATATAAATTTTAAACGATACGCTTAATAAATATATCATACGAATTGTTAAAAACAAATATTGAGCAATTTTAATGGATTTTTATTGTTTTCTTTTTAATTTTCTTAGAAAAAAGATCTATTTTAAGCATCCCTATGTGATTGTGACTTCACATGGCGCGTTACTCATCTGCTTCTAAATATCTATGAGCGATAATGTGAGCTTGATGTATACAAGTGTATTTGCTTACTAATACGTCAGTTTTTATATGTTTATTATAAATATATTTTCATATTTAATTTAAATTGTAATGTTTGAATAGAGACCAATGTGGCACAGCGACACAAGTGTGGGGCAAAAAAGTAACGCGACAGTTCGATTCTCATTTGGGAAATGAATTATTATTTATTAATGTTTTCATTATGCTCTCTGGTACCATGGCAAGCTCGGCGTTGAGGTCCGTCAACCAACAGGTTGACAGTCGTATTTTTAGGTTTAATTGTTTTGGTAGCGTTTAATATTGTAGTCTATGTATCGATAATTGATGTTCCACGGTACGTGTGCAAACATTAACGAAATTATTCTATTTAACAAATATCATACATATTACTAACTGAGATGTCTTTGATGTCTCCATAAAAAGGCCATCGACCGTAATGCTATTTCGGATTCGATAGAGTTAATCGTATTTTGGCAAAGAACACAGCGTAGGCATCAACGACGATAGTATTGTATAAATAGATTTAGTCGTCTATCGCATAGAGCATGGGAAGCAGGGAGAACTAACTGTTAATACGGAGTGTGATTGGAGTTGTGAATGGACTACCACTGTGTTCTTCACTGTCTGTCCACGTTTTTGGTGTGACGAATTGAGTGGCGGACCCCAACGCCGCTTTTTGTCTTATCAGAACCATAATAACAGTATCAGTAGAGTCAAAAAAATAGTGTATCTTTAGAAATATATCAAAATTCTAATATAATCAAATATATCTCTTCTTCTGTGCCGGATATTGCAACTTTATAACCTTATTTTGGTCTCGTCTGATGTCTCGTTTAAGTTAACAATAAAATGTTCCGTTATATCATCAAGAAAAGAGATTTTTTTCTTTTTTTTACTCCTTTGTCACCTACTCCTTTGTCACCTACTTTTTTCCATTCTTGTACAATACCAACTTTATCTTTCATTTTCAATAAGTCGTCGGCTTTCATAGACTAAGAGGTCGCTGGATTTTTCGTAACGACTTGGGGTACGGCCAGATTGAATTTTATGGGTTGTAGAGCAGTCCCCTCATGTGAATGGTCTCGGCTTCGTCGGTCGGCCTGCTCTCAGTGGATGCAACTCCGAGTTATAGAGCTTAGGAGAGGCACCATTTTTACCAAAAAATAACGATCAGAGATATAGTCAGTTTTGGTGCATATTCAAAGTATGGCGTCTTTTTATATGAATCTCTACCACACTCACCCAGTCTCACCGTGCCGTAAGACCTTTAAAATCTGCAAACTATTCAATCATCTTTTAATGTCGTGCATTTATGAACACTTACTATATTTTGAGTCCATCGTGGCATAGGGGCACAAACGTGTAACTGCATGCGGCGATTGTGGGTCCGATTCCCGCTTGGGAAAATTAATAACATTCACAATTACACGAAGCCAATCCTGGGGCAGGGGCACAAGTGTGTGACTATAAACTTGACTGGTCGTGGGTGCGATCCCCACTCCAGGAAATGAAGTATTTATTGAATTTTTTTTTTTTTCATTTCTTTGGTCTAGTGTCGAGGCAAAGCGCGGCGTTGAGTTCCACTACTCAAACTGCAATTCCTCCAGAATTCAACGGAAAGTGGGAAACGGAGTGTCAATCACTAATTTCCCTCTGAGTGAAGCCGAAAAAAGAAAAAAATGTATATAATTTCCATACCTTGTTGTAGTGTATTTACAATTTTTTTCAAATGTTGCTTAAAATGATCATACAACGAAAGAAAGTAAGTTACTATAAAAAGTAATAAGTAACTTGTTATATTTAATGTAACGCTTTATGATGACTTTAACGATGGTTGGGTAATACTCGACCAATAACTTAAAACGCATTTCATGTCCACTTCATAACACGCTGGTTTATGTAATATAGGCTGAAAGTATATTTGTATACTAGACTATACTAGAATATAGTAGTAGATTATTTAAATTTCGTCGTTTTGATAACGAGGTAAAGCGCGGCGTTAAGTTCAGCCACTTAACACGTAATGCTTTCAGAATTCGGCGGAAAGTGGTGAGTAGGTATCCTGCTTATCCTTCAATGTACAGGATACATAAGGAAGCTAAAAAAGCCCATTCCATAAAACAGTTGAAGAAAATACTTTATATTGATATTTCTTTTTATTTATCAAGCAATTGAAACAAAAGCAAACACTATAAGTCCAGAAAGTTTTGCCAGAATCCAATACTGAAAACTGCATTTAAATCATTGTTGTTGTCGTTTCTGACACAGTGAGTCCGTGCACAAACGCACAGACAATCCAATAAAAAGACAAAAAAATAAAGTTAATTAGTTTTGGTTCTATTAGATAATAGATAAATACTCTTATTTTTTTTATTTAGATTTTCTCACATATCCTCCATGTACAGACAGTGTTCAGATAGTTTCAATTTTTTTTAGGAATGTATATAATTGTCCTTTTATTTTACTTTTAAAAAAATATAAAAAGTGTATCTACCGACTCTATTCTTTTAAAAAAACTCGTAAAATTATAATATTTACTCACAAAACAGACGAACTGAAACATAATCAACACATGGTTACGTAAATAGTTAATTCGCATCTTAACAACTAATTTGTAACTTGCATGGTTTAAGTAATCGTTAGATAGCCTGCGACCTCACTACTAAATAAAACCATCCAAACCTGATAAACGATGTTTTTTCTTCGATATTTATAGAAAATATGTAAATATAGATATTTTATATGAGGCCAGTCGTGGTACAAGTATGTAACTGCAAGCGCAACCATGTTGTGGGTTCGAACCCCAGTCCAGGAAATGAAATATTTATTTAAATTAGTTTTTGAATTTCTTCGCTCTGGTTTCGAAGCAAAGCGCGACTTTGAGTTCCGCCACTCAATACGCATTACCTCCATAATTCGGCGCGGTCTGCCTACCTATGTGCGAGATATTGGTTATAGTGTATAGTTAAACCCTAAATAAACAATACGATTACTCTATTATATTTATAGATTGTATAAGTGATATTGTGTTAGGTCGTCGTGACGCAGCAGCACAAAGTTAGATTGTAAACGGGACGGTTCTGGGTTCGATTTTTACTCGAAAATCCTAATTCGGTTACACAATGCCTCTAAAATTAGGCGGTGTCGGTGGATTCCGGGATTGTCCTAACTTTAGTTGCATTTTATCACAAATTATTGTTGTTTGAATTGTGAAATTTATTAACGAAAGGTGTGTTCTTCTTGCGGGATAAAGCGTGAATCTAAAAAAAGTAAGTGATAATACCTCCTCCATTTGCATATATAGGTAATATTAATATGTATTTAAGTATTTACAATTGCACATCGCACGATCGATGAGTTCAGAAGTTTAAATTGTATTATCGATATTATCCTATCATTTGCATATTGTATATTACCTAGGTCCTAGACCATGAGATGGCTGACGTGATTACATCTTCTTATATTTATAAATATTTAATTTAATGTGGGTAATATGTCGGAGACGTATGTAGCTATATACCTATCATAGTATTAAATCGCATCTATAATATCCTATTAAAATCAAAATTAAATCAGCTTCCCGCACAGAGCAGGGTAGGCAGAGGGAACCTATTTATTATTAAGCCACTCCGTTCCCCATTTTCCACTGATTTTTTTCGAGGCATTTCGTGTTGAGTGGCGGAACTCAACGCCAGTGTTGATGCCTGAGCGAAGAAATGAAAATAATTTATTCTGTCCTGTAGCGATCGAACCCATAACCGTCTTATATCCCGTGACATATATAATTAAATAATTATTCTATTTATTTGATTGCATCACATCACATATGAATATAAACAACGTTAACGTTCAAATATCTATATCCCAAAAGGTAAAAATACAAGGTCTAACATTTATCTATAATTAATGCAACTTTCTCGCTCGGCCTTTTAGCTTTATTTAGCGTTGACTCATTTCCACCCACCATCAGCCAATGTAATGACAGTGATCATGTGGAACTTATTTTGTTTGATGTTTCATAGGATTTTTTTTGTATGATATCGTTATCTTATAGATATATGGGTATTAAAAAGTGAAACCTTTTTGTATTGTACATATCGATGCCATACCAACACTTATAGTAAGGAATTAAAAATTATATACTACTTTGTATTTATATTTTTTTCTTTTATGAGAAACATTATTATCACATATACATAGTATAAGATGTTGTCGAAAACGATCGACGTTTTATCAGCATCACATTGTTTACACTTTACAATATTATTGCAGGAAATTTGTTATGAAATGTATGACTGTTTTGCATTATCACTGAATATTTATTATCTATATGAGTAAACACACAGCGTTGATTGAAGAAGTTGTCTTTTAAATTAACTTTTTTTTTATATTGTTAGTAAGATTATAAGTTAAATAACGTATTTGCAATATATGCATAACATATATATACGGTTTACTTTAGACAGGGACACAGACTTCCTATCCTATCCTACTTCCTACTAAATCTTTAATAGTATAAATCTGTGAATATGCATGTTTGTTTTACTTACACGCATAGACCATTGAACGGATTTTGAGGAAACTTTACAGTAGTTTTGCTTATACATGAGAATACCACATGGGTTGCAATTTATTTACAAGATTTGCATAATTTAATGACCACATAAAAATAACTTAAAGCGGGCGAAGCCGCGTTGGAGTCGCTAGTAAGTTATCATTATTAAATTTTATTTTAATACAATGTTCTATATGCTATTACGTGGAAAATTTATAGCTTCATGCTTTATCCCGTATATGTATAGCAAGGTAGGTAGAGGGAACCCAGAGTTAAGATACTCCGTTCCCTACTTTTTCATAACTTTTTATAATATAAACGCTCCATTTTTTAGCTTTTTTAAATCTTTACAAGCTCGACTTGCTATACTTATTATTATATTTTATTTATAACAAAGAGAATATTATAAAGACTAGCTTATTCCCTAAGTATTGACTAACAAAATATTAATCATAATTAATTTCAAAACGATACCATTTAATACTGTTATAGTGAAGATGTAGACCCTCTTAATAACGAAACAAAATATTGAAATTCGCCACTGAAGTGGGCTCATATATAACCTACATATTTAATTACAATTCACTCACCATCGTGACGCAGTAGCACCAACTTGCGATTGTAAATACGATGGTTTTTGATTCTATTCCCAATCGGGGGAATAAAATATTTAAATATATTCATTGCTAGGCTCTGGTAACGAGCGCGGCATTGAGTTCCGCCACTCGACACTCAATGCCTCAAGAATTTGGTGGATGGTGGAGAACCGAAGTGTCTTAACACTTGATTCCCAGCTTCTCTGGGGTTGCACGGGGCCGTGGGCGGCGGTAATCACTTACCATTAGGCGACCCGAACGCTCGTTTACCGTGTCTATTTTATAAAAAAAAAAACTAACGAAACGAATGTTAACCGTTGATGTTGTTGGGAAAATTAACTTTCAGCTTGCTCTCGACGGTTAGAAATTGTACCATAGTCGAATAATCAGATCTAAATAAGTCGAATTTAATTTTTATTCTGAGCAACCGTACCTACTTCTCTGAAGCAGAGAACGGAATGGTCTAGATTCTTTCTGCTCATTTTGTAAAATACGGGAAAAGTAACAGTTTTATTATTCCGTGAGATATTATTCTAATGTAGGTTAAAAATTTTTATGTATTTTTAGAAGGAATTGTCTATTATATTAAAATCTAGAAACAATAAATCTTTTAAACTGCTCCGTTTTTATTGTAAAATTTTCAACTATCAAGACTAATTTCCGCTATGTACTTTTAATAATGAATAATGTATAGCGACATTATAGCGTAGATTACTCTGTTTATATATATATAAGACATATATGTGTATATATATATATATATATATATATATATATATATATATATATATATATATATATATATATATATATATATATATATATATATATCCAAAAGGGATTAATTGCCTACAGGCACCCTATTATTAATTTTATGTAGTTGAACATGAATTGTTCCTTCGCTCAGACAAAGCGCGGCGTTGAGTTCTACCCCTGGACATGCATTGGCTGGAACGTTAGACTGTGCGTTTGGAATGGAGTGTGTTATCATACGGGATTAAACGGTACACAGACAGAGCTAAACTAATACTAGCGAAACTTCTTTTTACTCTATTTCAGGGTTATCTGTCTAGAAAAGCACAAGACCTTGTACGTGCCGGTGCCTCGTTTGCAAAGCGGCTTCTTGAACCGCGTGGTGCTACCCGAGGGCGACAGTAGGCCGAGCGGTATAAGAAAAGCTGTTTCGCGCAATGGCATGGAGACTTATGGGCAAGCGTTGAGTGAGTATTGTTGATTTATATACCTACAAAGAGTGTGATGGTCGTGAATTCGAATACTTTTTTTTTAATATTATTGGATTTATAATGTGTGCATTTTTGTTTTGTCTGAAAGTGCATCGTTTTTAGGGTACCGTACCTTTTAAGGAGAAGAAGAATCCTTATAAGATTACTTTGCTGTCTGTCTGTCTGTCTGTCAAGACCCTTATTCCAGCAACGCTTGAAGATATCGAGTTGAAATTCAAATCATATACCTAGATCTACGGTCACATGATTTCTTGAAAAAAAAAATCTATATTTACTTTAAAAATATTTGTCCGTTTATAAAGCAAAAACGCGTATATCGCCACTATAAAGGGAATCAAAATTGATAGGGTACTTCGGTTAATCTAGAATTATGAAAAAAATCTGGAAGCTATACATTTGTAGTTAAATCCAAAAAATAATAGCCTTTAACGGGGGGCAAAATTTGGTATTAAAGCCGCTACTTCAAATGAAGTATCAGGTAAAAGGGCTCTGGCTAAGCTCAGCCTGAATTGAACAAAAAGTTAGACATCCAATTTTTGTACGGAACTCGGTAGGCGAAATCGATTCGCGCTCGTCCTGTTTTTTTTCACTTGCTAAGTTTATAACGTTTTTTATGAATGGTAAATGTGAAAATTCTAACTACAAATACAACATTGTATATTTTTTACAAATTATAATATTATAATTATTTTATAATTTATACAAATTTGTATAATTTTTTATGTGCCAAACGTGGTTGCACGCTTGCATATATCGACCATATATATAATCTAATTAATTTAAACAACTCTTACATAAAATCTCGGGCTATATCTCTTGCATTATTAGAGATTTTCTCGCGGGCTATATCGCATTGAAATGTTATGTTGGCATGTCGAATTCGTGACTGAGTCGAGCCACTTGATTACTGTATTACATTTGTCCTTGACAAAAGCTAACAATATTATAGTATTGATAATAATATGTATATATTTATATTTAAATGTGATATAATTTTTCTGACTCATTGAACGTCGTTGGAGTACAATTGTGACTAGATATCGTCTTACGCGGTGGTAGTAGGTTCAAAGTGATATGCGTTATGAATTTGACTTCTGTAGTTTTTATTGAATCTATATATTTATTATTCTGTTATTGCCACTGATGTAGAATAATAGGTTTACGTTCCATACAAAACGCAACAGTTGTAGATACGAATTTTGATATAGTTAGACAAAGGTCTTTCGGGACTATTTCCTAGTTAGAACTAATGGTTTTTTTAAAATAGAAATACAACATTTTTTTCTTAAAAAAAAAAAATTAAACAACAATAAAAAGCATTTGTTTTAACGACAGGTATTGAAGATTCCGTTTCTCTAGACCTAGTTGTGATGGGTTCAGTGGCCGTTTCTAAGGAGGGATATCGCATTGGCAAAGGAAAAGGTGAGTGGATAAAGATATCGTAAAAGAAAAAAAAAACATTTTAATTTTTATGTAAATTATTTTTATACAAATATTATCAGCACATGCACTCACCACAAGTTTTTACTTTATATTACTTTTCTGTTAAGGGAATATAATAAATTAATGTAATATTTTAATTAAACCAGGTTATGGAGATTTGGAGTTTGGCCTGATGATGCACATGAAGGCCATCCAGCCCAATACCCTAGTGGTGACAACGGTTCATGATTGTCAGGTATTTGTTTTTGTTACTTTTAATGCATATCCCCAGTTGAGGTCGCCGTCGCGCAGTGGCACGAGAGTGTGACTAGACGCGATGGTTGTGAGTTTGATTCTGACTCGGATGCTTAAAATATCATTCGACACGCTATGTCGGGCTCGGAGAAAAAAAACTGTATTATGAAAAGATAAAAAAACCCCAGCACATAAAACTTAAAAAAATTAAAATATACGAATTATGGAACTGTGAGAAACTCGAGAAACTAACATTTTTATTAAAATGTATATTTCCATTTCTTCGCTGTGGTGTCGAGGCAAAGCGCGGCGTTGAGTTCCTCCACTCAACATGCAATACCTCTAAAATTTGGCGGAAAGTGGTGAATGGAGTTTCTTAATACTAGGTTACCTCTGCCTACCCTGCTGCATGGGGGATACAGAGTATCCCCTTTTCAATGGAATCGATCAGAATAATAAATGTCCCATCCTACCTTTAATCAACTAGGAAAAACTAAAGATCTTGAAATTGCTAAACTTATAAGTTTTATGTTCTTGAATCTTGGCAAAGAACAATCTCAATTAAATCCCCTTTCAATCAAGTAAAAACGAGATAAAAAAACACAATGACACGTCAATATAGTTATAACAAGAATTATCTTGTTATAACTATATTGATTCAATAGTTTTATTGAAATATGAAAAAAAATGTATAGTGTGAAATAATATGTTAGGCAGAGAGAACATAGAGTTAAAATCGTTTCCCAAGTTTCGCTTAATCTTCGAGACATCTCACTTTGTCTTGGTACCCGAGCGAGGAAATGAAAGTAATCTATTCCTTCGAGTTTCTTGCTCGAATAAGTAGTGCAATGCCTGATGGCACCATTGCGCCACATAGGCTTCAACATAATTTTTAATTTATTGCTTAAAAACTTCAGGTGTTCGACACTTTGCCGGCGGAGCTGTTTGGTCCACACGACGTCCCCATTGATATTATTGTGACACCAACACAGGTGAATTTTTGTAATTTTTTTTAGACAAAATACTTGGTAATATTACTGACATATATTATAATTTTAAGTCTATGAAATACTACGATAGTATGAAATCTTTGTCTTTTATAAAAACACTTTTTTACATATTTGAAGGTAATTAATAGTAATTTCTTTCTAACACTACGTGTGATAGAGACAGTACAAGCCAACGTTCAGCCTGTATTCCAAAGCATTTCTATTGCTATCTCTGTCACTTGCTAAGAGTTAAACGATAATACTAATGCTATTTCTTTCCAACATGGTACAGGTGATAGAGACACAGCGTATGAGCCAACGCCCCGTCGGCATTCTCTGGCATTTGCTATCCAACCGTCGAGTGCAACTGATGCCTGTATTGGGACAGCTCAGGGATATTGAAATGCTGTAAGTTATAATAAAATTTGTGTGTGTTGTGTGTTATATTTCGTTTTAGAAAACATATAAAAAAAAATTAACGAAGTAGGTGTAGAATATGCGCCTATTGGAAA
Source organism: Heliconius sara (assembly GCA_917862395.2). Lineage (NCBI taxonomy): Eukaryota > Metazoa > Arthropoda > Insecta > Lepidoptera > Nymphalidae > Heliconius > Heliconius sara. The sequence goes on along the minus strand of OU860798.1, from coordinate 3,638,860 downwards.
AAGTCTAAAGTATTTTTCTTTTCTAAAAATAATAACATTTTAAAATTACTAAATTAACTTATGTATAGTAGATACAAAATCGGGTTCATTCTGTATTCCGTACCCAGCAGGGTGGGTAGAGGGAATCTGATGCTAAGGCACTTAGTTGCCCATTTTCCGGATTCTGCAGGCTTTGCGGGTTGAGTGGCAGAAATCAATGCCGCGCTTTGCCTCAACACGAAGCGAAGAAAATGGAAATATTAAATGTTTCTTTTTCTAAAGTGGGAATCGAAATCACAACCTGTGGCGCTAGCAGTCACAGTTCGTGCCCCTGCGCCACGACTGGCCTAATGTATACGTTCAATTTGTTTTTGTAGCGCCGGCCGCGCCTGCACCCTCAAGGAAGTGGACACTGACGTCGAAGAGCGCGGAGGAGCACGCGCGAGGAGACAGCGGCGTCGGACTCGCTCGCACAAGAGCCACAGTGAGGGCGAGGTCGGTCATTTTTTTAAGTAACTAGATTTATTGATTAATTATATCTAAATTATATTTTAACAAATTATATTATATTATATAAAATATCTTACATTATAGCTCAATGATATTATATATAGCTCAATAATTGTTTTGATGCTGCTTGTGCCATTAAAACATTTAAACTACAGCTTTTTTATCTACAATACTTTGCTTAACATATTTTATGTATACGACAATATATTACTAACTACATAATTTTAATACATTTATAGGGAAACACAACAGAAGGTGAAGAAGGCAAGTCCAAACCACGTCGTACGCCCCGCCGGCGCAACAGTAACAAATCTTTGAGCAAAGACAAGGATGGCAAGGAGGATAAGCCGAGACGCCCGAGACGTCCCAAACCTGTTATTGATTTTTCTGTTAAGGTATATAGCATTGTATATGTTTTTTTAGTTTCACACTCTATAGCAGTAAGCAGAGAGAGAGCTTAGTATTAAAGCATTCCGTTCTCTGCCTTCTGAAACGGAATGGAATGTGTTGAGTGAAGAGACATCGTCTATCGCGAATGAGGACCGAACCTACAACCATCTAGCTTACAAACAGCTGATGCACCACTATAATTCATTCCCCAAATGGGAACACTGCATAATTGTAATTTTTTTTTATAAGTAAAATATCTGGAGTCAGCACGGACTACGCGGCCCGCTCCTTCCTACGCCAATATAAATAATTCAAGTGGAGAGCTTTCTTACTGAGCGCAGCATCAAGTTCGCTGTCGACCGTTTTTGCCCGGAACACATGCTCGTGTACGTTGGCGTCAGCTAAAGCTGTTTTCTGTCTCCTCAGCTCAGCAACCAGCAACTCAATATCCGCTTTACCCATTTGATAGTATACAAAGTAGAGCCGTTCGAATCGTAGCAACATGTATGTCGCTATACAAAATTGTATGTTGTCAAACATGGTATTGTGTGTTATTATTATTTTAATAATTTAGTGTATTTTTATGCATTTATAGATATCAAACATCAGTCCCACTACTCGAGTGAGGGATTTGAAGCAGGCGTTGAACGAACGCGGCGTTAAACCGCAGATTATGGTGTGGAAGGTAAATTTTCCTTATATTTTCATTTTTATATCTTTCTATTTCAAATTTATTTATTTATTTATTATAGAACACCAACACAGCTTACACTAACAAGATTATTTATATGAATTAATTGAAATCTAAAGAATCTTCCTAACCTGTATGGTGTCTGTATTTTTTTATGAGTTTTTTTTACATTTCTGCTTATAATAGAAGATTATATTGGATGGTAGAATTGAATGCAGCATTTGAAAATGACTTGCCTGCATCACAAATTAAAAATGTTTAGTAAACATTTTATGATAAGTAATTATAAATAATATGTTTTCCTATTTTTAGGGCTTCCGTGGATTCTGCTATCTGCATTTCTTCAAACCTGGACCACAAAAAGTAAATAAATTATATTTAATATGGTTACACTACGGACTTCAAAGTCGTTGAAAAAGCCTTGAAGTTAGGCTTTCTGAAGTTTTCCGTATTGCTTACTCGGTAAAAGAATAATTAAATGTCATTAAAGTGATAAAATTAAATCAGCACAGCGACCGCGACTCGTCGACCGTACTGTATAAGTAGATTTGTTTTTTTTGTACAGTCTCGCTTTATTCCTCATGGCAGGATAGGTATACAAAACGTAGTGTTAAGTTCCATTAGTTATGCGAAATTCAACGCTGCATATTGTCTTATTACCAGAACGAAAAATGATAATTATTTGACTAAGTTAAGCTAATTGTTATACATTATTCACTAATAGGGCGAGGGCGACATCCCTGCTGTCAATATGGAATCCATCCTGTCGGCGCTGTCCGAGATGTCAGTGGGCGGCTCGGGCGGGGCGGGGGGTGCGGAGGGCGCGGGCGGCGCGGGGGACGACGCGCGCGACGACAAGCCCCGCCTGCTGCTAGTGGAGCCCGCGCCGCCGCGCAGCACGCACGCGCCGGAGGCTGCGAGCGAGGTGACAGGGCGTTTTAAGTAGCGGAACACAATTAAATGTTTTGTCTTATTACGATAAGGAGGAAATATTGATTCCCGTCCCTCATAAGTTTGAACCCACAAACTACAATTTTCAATAATTAATACCAATTCTATCTTTCCAGGTAAACTAAACTGAGCAAAGTTCGAGTTCCATACAAACAATTAACATGCAAAATGCTTTGTCGCACGGGACCGGACGCATTCCGATATTAATTTAGCTTTAAGGTTTTTTTCTTTTTATTGTTAATTACATGCCTATAGTGGACTATCGCTGTGGCTTTGGTTGCTGTTGTTTTAAAATGTACGTTTTTTTATAGGAAAAGAGGAATACGATATTGTTATATTTGATAGAAACGACTGTCAGTTTGTGTTCAGTTGATAATAGATGACGATCTGTTAGTCTTTTGCTAGTAATTGTGTCAATTTAGAAAATAACAAATGATATTGGGTTGGAATACCATTTTTATGTTAATTTCAAACTACATTTTGATATAACAGTGACATTACTTTCGTTTACTAGATAATTATGTTGTAAAATGTTGTTCATGCCACTACTACGATACGACGATGTTTGTATTATCTTTTATGGAAATGGAGCTATGTCATACTAAAAGTTTAAGGTTTTTTTATATGAAGTTTCTATATTTTTAACCGACTTGTAAAATGTCCTCCTTTTTCAAGGTTATGCATTAGATTTGTTTTCTTGCTATATATGTACAAGTATAGATCGATAGAAAATATAATTTTGTATCGATAATATTTATTTCATATCACAATAGCATAGCAGAATAAAATGTTACATTTTTAAAGGAATCTCTTGTGAAGATTGTTTTTTAAATAATAGCACAAAACATTAAATATCTAAATATTTAGATTCAGTATAATGTTCATTTTTCCCCATTGGTTTTTTATAATTTTAGCATGACAAAGCACAAAAATTGACTTTTTTTTGTTCCCACAGCGATAGACTCGTCGTTTGTTGCAGCTAGTTTTTGTTTTATATGCAAATAATATATCTTTATGAACATTTATGTTCTTTCTAGTCTTAATATTAGTATATAATGTCTACCTTCGTTTTCAATGCAAATATATTATAAAACTGCGGGTCGTCGATACGATTCCCAACTTAGTTATATTTGATTATACTAAAACGTTACTAAAGAAAAAGATATTTTATTAGTTGTAGATACTTGTAACAATAATACTGTGGAGGTGCTTCTCTAAACGGGACTCCAAATTTTATTTTTTTTCGAAGGATTTGATTAGTTTTAAGGGAATATTTATTTTTTTCTTATACATAATAATTTGGGGCCCCGTTTCTGTCTATTTGTGCCAACTTCTGATTGATATTTTTAATATTCTAATATTATTATTATTCTATGTAATGTAGAAGCTACATATCTTAGAAGGTTGGTGTGAATATATTTTTTTGTACTTTTGTTTTCAGTATTATGTAAAATGTAACTTGTAAGACTTTCAAAGGGTTGAGATGACAGTACTACAAAATTTTAATTTTATAGTGTTACACAGTAAACGAGAGTCTATTCAGATAATATTTACATATGATAGCAAAAAGTTATAAAAAATGAACATTTCAATTTAAAATATATATTAAAATCAATACAATAATAAATATATAAGATTGTTATTTCGTTGATTTCGTTGAGTAGTACCGTTGTTGATACTCTGGTCAATATATTTACGTCATAATAATTATATTTAAATTGTAACTTATGTAGTTGGCGAGTGTTTCGCGTGTCCTAAGTCTCTAGTGTGATGAAAATGTTGTATTTTACATATGTATAGGAAAAAGATACCTATTAATATATTTTTCGAAATTTTTCGTTACAATTTTCAAAGTCTATTATGGTAGCTTGTAAAGGATGTTCTTCGTATATGAATTTTATTAATGTTGTCTATTTTATGGTTTTATTGTGCGTTTTTGATGAGTTCTTTTAATAGGGTTTAATGAAAGTTTTTGTTTTTTGTTTTAATTTTTAAGAAATTTATAAGCTGTACTGTATGTGGTTGTAAACTACAACCACATACAGTTTGTTGATTGGTGGTACACCAAGTTATATTATTATTTGTGCCAGTAACTCGCATGCTAGTTACTGCGATACTTTCTTATATAAGAGGTACCTGTTGTGTTAGAATTTTTAAGGGTAAATAAATAACTTAAAAAATAATAATTAAAAATTAATCCAAATTAGACAAACTAGCTGGAAAAAATGTTTCGTAAAGCTATCTATGTCATTGAATAGTTGTTCACAAAAACGCACAACGTTAGAAATGAATTTTTTTTTCATATATAGTTGAAAGGTTTTGAAGCACATATATGTATATAACTTAACACGGCTATATACTTTTTCATAATTAGTAGTGAGCATGGATGATTTTTTGTTTTGTATTTTTTTTAATAAATTTATTTAACACTTTGTTTTTTTTTTCATTTCTAATTTACCTCATTTTCGTTGTTTTTATAAACATGGTGATTTAATCTCGTTACCTGAAACTGAATGTTGTGATGATGGTTAGAAAGTCAAATTATATTCTATTTTTCTAGCGGAACCTTGTTTTATTGTTTTATCCATAATATCCACTGATTACACATCTATAGATATAAGTAATTATATAATCGACGCTGCGCCTCGTCGGGGGAGTGAAAAAGAACTCTAGTCTTACGAGTAGGGATCGAACCCACAACCTTACCAGTTAAGTGCCTTACGTCTGTACTGTGAAGGAAATACGGCTAAAACTAGACATCTTATAGCTTTAAAACCATTCACAGGAAAAACTATTTTTTTTTCTTGTTTGTTTAAAAAAATACCTTTTTTTTTGTCAGCTTTCCCCTTTATTCACGCATAGAACGGATCAAAAAGAATCCGTATCAAAATGGAGTGTCCATTTTCTACTATCCATTCGAATTCATGAGGCTGTGTTGTGACGTACGGTGGATTCAGTGTTACGTTTTGTAATGCCAGAATAGAAAATTGAAAATAATTTATTGCTTCGAATGGAGATCTAACTCATAACCAACACGTTTAATATCGCTAACCAACTACGAGTATGTATTCTATTGCCTCAATGGGCCTAAAAATAAACCTTTTGTGTAGGTTGTTTGTTGTGTTGTAGGATTTTTTCCTCGCGTGATGAACTTCAATATATCACAAACCAATTAATATATAACAAATATATAATAATTTGACTAAAGTATAATAAATTGTGCATTACATGTATTTATCTGATACAATAAAGGTATACCTATATCAGATCAGCACGCCATAAATGTTATAAATTTTAGTTCTTTCGTACTTATTTAATAATTTAAGCGTATAATGTTATTTGTTGTCGCATTTTTGTTGCAGTTTTGTATAGTCCTCGGCGATGGGCCCGGGGTATGTATTTATTTTTATTGTAATATTGGGAATTGGATTAAGTATCTACCTAGTTACCTATTACAATAAGGTTAACTAAAACCTTACTAAAACTTCACTAAATATGTTTACCTTCGTTTGCGTAAAGTATTAAACATAAAATCTTATTTTCACCAATGCCGTAGGAATTTTGCTCTTCTAACTCCTCCAGGCAACCTAAATTTTAAATTCTATGTAGTTTCTGATGCGCGTTGTCACTGAATAACGGAAATGTTTTACATATACATTTTATTTTAAGCTTCATGCCTTATCCCGTCTATAGTAAGGTAGGCCACTATAACAGAGGGCACCTAGTACTTTTTTTTTCAATTTATTATCATTTAAAAATTAATAGAAGAACAACAATACATATAACATTTAAAAAATCAAACAGTTTTGTAATGATGTTAAAAATGTTCTTAAATTACACAATTCTAATTAAAACATTCCATTACCCATTTTGCTCAACTCATGCTGAAACTCAACGCCGTGCTTTGCCTTATTAAGATGGCGAGGAATTATTAATAAATAATAATTCCTCCTAAATAATAATTCCTTTATATCTCCTATATAATAAAAGGATAGAAAAGTCAATTCTGTACATGAAAGATATAAAAAAAATAAAACTTAGATCGGTTAATATGTTGATTATAGAACCTAAAAAACCACTCAGCGGAATTCTTGTCTGTCTGTCTGTCGGATTATTTGTTCGCCAATCACGCAAAAACTACCGGACAGAAATTGATGAATTTTTGCATGGTAATAGTTCAAAGCCTAATGCAACTTAAAGAATAATTTTTATGATTGAGTATAAAGAAATTTTACCAGAAAAAATAACATCATTATATTTTTTAATAAAAAAAATTGACTTCTTCAATTTTAACCGGATTTCATACTCTGAACTTAAACCAAACTTTCATCAAACTATTCTTTATGTGTACCCTTTCTAATAAAAAAAGAATCATTCAAATCGGTTGAGTTAATATTGAGTTATTCGTCCATTTGTCGCGCACATACTTAATGTGTATTTGAGATTTATATGATTTTCCCCTAGATACCATTGTCGAAAATGAACTAAATTAAAATATGACTACACGGGACGCATTAGCTTCCAAATAAAAAAAGAATAATCAAAATCGGTTCACACACTCAAAAGTTCTAAGGTAACAAGGATAAAAAATACAGTCGAATTGATGACCTCCTCTTTTAAGAAGTCGGTTAATAATAATCTGACATAATTAAATTACGGTTATTTTATTTAACCACAATTTAAAAGAAGAAAGTAAATTGAGGCCGTTCGTTGCACAGGGGCATAAAGTGTAACTGTAAGCTGGTTGTGGGTTCGATTCCCACGCGAGGAAACGAATATTTATTTAAATTTATATTTCCATTTCATCGCTCTGGTGTCCAGGCAAAGTGCGGCGTTGAGTTTCACTACACACAACGCAATGCCTACAGAATTCCGCAGAAAGTAGGAAACAGAGTGTCTTAACACTAGGTTTCCTCCGCCTACCCTGCTGTGTGCGAGATACAGCGTAAAGCTAAAAAAAGTATAATTAATATTTGTTTAGACTACCATAATTATTATTTTAAACGTCAACGTTGGTGATATTAATAAAAATAATAAAGTAGGTATATTTTTCGGGACTACCTCAAATGGCGATGTGTAGAATTAAAAGTATATGTATTTGGAAAGTAAATTCTGTATGTGAGTTCATAGTTTATAAAAGTTTATATTGTGTTTAGATGACGAGGTAATGTCAATACACTTTAATGGCACGTACGTTGCATTCATTTACAGTAGATTAATTTTTCAAGAGAACTTTCTCAAGACTTTATATATAAAAAATACATTAAATAATAATGTTAAGGAAGTATCTAATTTATTTGATGAATTAAACTTAATGCCATCTTATGTTATCTGTTATATGTATGTATTATTGCGTTTATCCATTTCTTTCCAATATTTTATATTTCTATTATTTATATCGAGGTGTCAGGGTCGTAAATGCGGGATCAGAGCTGCCATCTTAGTACATAGTAACCTCTAAAAAATGTATTTACGTTTTATAGTTAAAAAATAAAAAGAATGTATGATTCCTATAGAATATATTATTCTACATTGTATCATAAAAACAGGTTTAAACAGTGCATATGAAGGTATCCTACTTTAGCTTAACTATTTTCAATTACTATAAACACTACAATGTCAATACTAAGTGGTATTATAGTGTAATTTTGAACATTTTCAATATTTTCCCGCTATTATGATGAAAAACATAGACTATTTTTTAATTTGAAAAAATAATTTATTAACTATAAGAATGTTGGTAGTTTTTCAAAAGGTATAAGAATTAAAAATTGCGTAAAATATGCTTTCTTCTTAAGTGTTGTAATAACTATTGGTATCTATTCACCAAAAAAATCATTATAAATATTAAATATGCTCCATTATACAGAGTTTTTTTGTCAGGACCACTTTAAATGACACCACTATTTAACTACTCTATTAAAGCCTATTACAATAATTAAAAAATAAAAAAGACCCAAAAATAAAAAAGTTATTTTTTCAAACAAAATAAATAGTAAAATTATCGTTGTAAAAATACAATTTGTCAAGAACGACGCACGCACACATAAATCTATCAAAGGGAAACCGCCGCATACGCCTCATTCCGAGATCGAGTCGTAGGTATTGGCGGCAAAGTTCAAAGTTCTAAAGATTTTAGTAGTATTTTTGTAGTAGCGTGTGTTTACATTATTGGTACCTATGCGTAATCGCGTCATACGAAATATAGATATGACTAAACATCGTGAAATGAAAAAAAAAACCTACGTCTGAACTGTTGAAGTATCTTGCTTAAATTCTTTCTTCTCCGTAAAAGGAGCGCTGACGCTCCTCTTCTCTTCTTTGGTAAATTTAATTTTTTTGGCCGTCGTGGCACAGTGGCACAAAGTTGTGACTGTAACGACTGTTGTGGGTCCGATCCCCACATGGAGGATTTAAATATAATTTAATAATATTTTCATTTCACACATCAGTCACACATTATACGCAATATCTTAACACTAAGTTGCCCTGCTAAGGGCGGGATACAGCGTGGATTTGGTTTTAACTTTGTATAAACCGATTAAAATAAAATCCAGTCCAGTTGAGGCCAGTTGTGGGGCAGCGGCACGAAGTGTGACTGTAAAACCGACTGGTTGTGGGTTCGATCCCTACTCGAGGAGATGAAATATTGACCTTTATTTATATTCACATTTCTTCGCTTTGGTAGTTAAGCACGGCGTTGAGTTTTGCCACTCAATACGCAATGCCTCCAGAATTCGGCAGAAAGTGGGGAACGGAGTGTCTTAGCACTAGGTTCCCTCTGCCTAACCTGCTGTGTTCGGAATACATCGTGAAGCTGATTAAAATAAAACTAATACTAAATATTTAAGAGCAGTTTGTCAAAATACAAACAAAAAAGTATTTAAATCGGTTAGGCCGTTTCTGAGATTATCGTGAAGAAACGCACAGACAAACAGACAAACTGACCAAGTTCTATTACATTGTCAATTGTAATATCTTCCATGTACTACAGACACCGATGGGTTAGAATTTTATTGTAAGTGTCGATAAGTTGTGTTTTTATTTCAAACATTCAATTAAAGATCCTTATGGGTACGAAAATGCGACCTAAAGTTTTAATAACTTTCTAACAATCTTAATTGCGTTGCTAACATACATAATAGGTATATCAAATCATGAACATAATTCAGTGTGTTAAGTAAATAATTTTGTGGTTTAAGCGGGCGAAGCCGCGAGCGGGTCGCTAGTTAATAAATAATAATTCCTCAGTGGCAAACGAACCAACAACCGTCTGTGCCAACCACTGTGCGACGACGGCTTCAAACATATCTATAACATTTTGTGCTTTAGTACGAAAACTAACAATTATAACATTTGGCAAGAATCAAGAACTAATAAATTAGTAAGGTAAAAACCCGAAAAATTGAAGTTCTAAATATGTATAAAAGTATAGCTTATATTACAGACAAGAACCATTTATAACAAACTCAAAATTGTAGTTAATTTGATACAAAACGAGTGCAAATGCTCGCTAACAAAAGTTTGTCCATTTTTATAAGTTTTATCTATTTCTTCCTGACCTACAAGCCTGAAATTGGTAGGAAACCTACAGCCGGGCGAATCTAACTCGCACTTGACTGGTTTTTTGTTATTAGGTAGAAGACGACGCGTACATTTTAAACTTTGATTCACCTGTCTATGTATGTGCGGACGAGGAGAGCCAGGCCTTCGTAGAGACGTCCCAGATTGAAGTGAAGAGATACAACGAGACAATATCATATATGACTGGGATTTTAAGTATTCTGAAGAGCATGCCACCTACCACTATGGTAAATCCTAATTTTATAGTTCTATTTAAAATTTTATATCTATACATATAAATAAAATATAATTTAAACGAATGACTTCCAAATTGTTTCCTGCCCTTCTGATCAAATTTTCTCATTTTTATGGGACTTTGACTGGAAGATGAAAAGGCTGTGGAGTAAGAACTTAACAACTTTTAACCTAGATATCTGCGGAATCGGGATTTACGAGCGAGTACCTTCTGTCCGGATACATAATTAATAATAATAATATAAGCTTTTATTCAGATCATGGTGATAAAACTCTTGCCATAACGAAACTTAAGGAAACTTCTATGTTATAACTATTATAATATTAATTATGGTCATATAATCTTACTAATATAATATTTCTTGTTTCTTTATTTTCTGCAGATCTGTTTGCCAGTCGGCAAACGCCTCTTCCAATCTTTTCCATTCTGCTGATAATTATGAATCTCTAACAATCAAGATATACATAATTATCAAACATTTTACAAAACTAGTGCCTGAAAAAAGTATAATCAAAATGAGAGATGAATTGCTTTACTTTAATTATTTTTATACTTATTTTTATTAAAATAATAATATTTGCGAAAACTGTTATATAATAAAATAACGCTAAATTCTTTTAGGTAGAGTTAGTCCTAGACAAAGAAATCAGTGGATCCTTTGAAAGGTTTGCGTCTCACGAAATTTGTGATCTATGCAAAGAATTGGAAGACCCTGAAAGCGATTATAGAGATTATTTTATACAACTAAGTTTTCCTAAAAAATGTCCTTTTGAAGCAGTGAGTAGAAATATAGTTGTTATTAATTTAAAATATTTTTCATATAGTGTGTTTGTACATTCGAAATCTTGCAAGCTTAATGTGACACACTTCCCAGTGAAGATCGAGCTGAAATTTGTATTACGACTTACGAACATAGTTATTAATCCAAAATGGCCGCCGCACCAAAATATTGGATTACAAACTACGATATGGGTATCAAATGCACAATACACCATAAAAAATATAGAATTTAGAATATTGTTTTTAAAAGGGTTTTTAATAAAAAAAATATACTAATGATTTTTTACATTTTATTGACAACTCTATGCTTTGTTGTTCTCAATCATAACTGCTTATGGGTAGATATTTTATACTCATTTAGCAAGTTACTTTTGAATTTTGATTAAAGCTATTTTACCTTACAATACAGACCAGTCGTGGCGCAGGCGCTTGTGCAAGCGTGTGGCTGTGAAAAAACGTGAGGAGGTTATGGGTTCGATTACCACTCGCGAAAAAAGAAAATATTTATTATATATGCCTGTTAACAATGAAAAGCGGAGCATTGAGTTCCACTGCTGAACACGCCCGCCCTCAGTATTTGGCGGAACATGGAGAACGGAAGTGTCTTAACACTAGTAGATTCCCTCTGCTTACACCCTGCTAAGTGCGGAATGCCTGCTAACGCGACGCAAAAAAATAATAGATTATTTTTATATTCACACGCTACAAATTAAACAACATTATTTTTTTCATTTCAGAATGATTACCACGTGAAGGAATTCGTGGCCATTGCAAAAGATCTGCCAGTAAACAGCGCTGCGGCTGGACGGTATCAGGTCACGATAACCATCAATGAGAGTGCCGGCAGCGACTGCCTCTCTCAGAAGACCTTCCTGGCTTGCCTTAAATTCGATTGTATAATTGAGCAGTTGTAGATATTTAGATGGTCTTTTCTAATTTTATTATTATAGACTAGGAAAAAGTTGAAAATAAGATGTTTATTTATACTTTTATAGTTTCTACCCGCAACTTTCTAACCACAACCCATAACACAAACAAAAAGGCAGGCATGTTTTAAAAATTGTCTTATTATCTCTAAAATATTACAGCTTCGCCCTGTATCCCGCACACACCAGGGTGGGCAGAGGGAACCTAGTGTTAAAACAATCTGTACCCCACCTTCTGCCAAATTATAATAGGAAAATAAATATTTCTTTACATCGAGTGGACATCGAACCCACAACCAGTCGATTTTACTTCATCACACTTCACAGCGTGAAGCTGATTATTTGATTACATATATATAATTAATTTTAAATACTTAGTTTAGGCCATATAATCATTAAGACCAGGCTACAAATGAAACAAGTATTCAATACATTATTTTTATTACTGTTACTGACATCTATTCATCATCAGGTTCATTGACGTTTTCATCACGACTGGACTCATAGAAGGTCTCGCCGTGACCTCTGAGTACCCGAGTTTTGGACCCTCTCTTTTTTTCTTTGTTATCTTTTACATGTCTTTTAGTTTTAATAGATTCGGGTTTAGCTTTGGTCTTTTGTTTAGGTGATTTCCTTTGCTTTCCTACTTCATCACTATCACTTTCCGAGCTGGTGCCAGATTCTTTGGCCTCTTGCTTCCTGTTAATATTATTGGCAAGAATTTATTTAAAAAAAAATACTAATAAATTTATAATATGCAAATTATCTCTTACACAATTTTAATTTTATATTTATTTTGCTAATTCGGAACATGTTGAATTCTCCATCATACAAACTTAGGATACTATGATAAAAGTAAATAATAAAATAATATTTTGTACATATACATTGTATACAGATTACAGTATTACTGTTGTTGATTATTGTTGTTATTTTTTTTGGGGTATCTTAACATTAGTTTCCCGGTTGTCTCTGATGTGCTCAGATGATGTAACTAAACAAATAGACTTACTTCTCTCTCAGTATTTCTACATGCTCTTCATCGCTGAAATAAATTTTTAATTCGATTTATAAAATAAATTTCTTCTTTTTAAATTCAAACATAATATCGATATGTCATTCGGCTTATCACGTCTTTCACTAAATAAATAAAAAATATTGAAATTTTAAAGGTTAATATGAACTGTATAAAATTTTATACACGTATTATTACGAACATTTAGATTATTATGTTTTTATTTTGCAAAAAAAATGAGATATTTTTTATTTATTTTCTATTTATTACTTTAAAAAATACTTACCTGTCAACTTTATCAACATCGTCATCACTGTAAAGTTAAACAGTAGTATTCATATAACATAAAGAAATTATTTAATTTAAAACATTTAAAAAATATATATATATTCTAAAAACAGATATTTCTTCAATCGACTACATAATCAAACTTAAGTTAAATAAGAAAACATAAAAATGTAACTTTACTCGTCGTCCTTTTTATCCCATTTAATGGTCCATTCTTCGTGAGTGATGCCAGATCGAAATACCCTTCTACAATTTTCTCTATATAAAAAAAGAAAAAAAAAATTATATAGTTACTATATAATTAAATTAAAAAGAAAATGAAAAAAAAAACCATAACTAAGAATGCAGAGTCAAAAGCTACTTTTACAATTTTTTTGCATCGATACCTTTGTAAAAATACCTTTTTCCACTAAAAGTGATTTACAAATTAATAATGAATTCATACAAAAAATGTATTATTAAAATATTATAAACTTACTCAACGTCTTTAGTGATAGCGCAAGACAGGAACTGCCTGTTCTTGAACACGCTAGTGTACAGGAACGGTCCATGACAGCCGTGGCCCTTTGGATCTATTTTACACGCAGATATTACCCCGATAACGCGGTCTTTTCCTTGATATTTAACTATCAAAGGTCCGCCGTGGTCATTCTGAACATCAAATAACATATTTAAAAGATAAATTAACTATGTTTTCGTGGAGTCGGTTGGGAATGACTAAAAACTACTGTTACGAGATCGAATCCTATTATCATTCCGCAGCACAATCTCTAAAAATAAATTGATGAAAATAGGACCAGAGTGAGTTTTTGCTAAGTTTTTACATCTTATTCGTATTCTATTACGTCTTGTGAGCATTTGGAAACAGTGTTTACTCTAAAAAAAGTTAATTTTAAATTGAGATCAATATAATTTTGGTAAATTTTCATATTTTCTAGAATAACATATAGATATGTGTATTATGTATGCGATGGGGATATTCAGGATATGAAAAAATTTTACCTCACAAAAACCGCCCTGCTTGATAGTACGTCTTGCTGTAAAGTCCTCCGGATCCCGTAAGTGTCTGCCGAGATCGAGACGGAAGTGCGCATCATCCTCCAGCTTCAGCCGTCGGCTCTCCACGTCTGTGCAGTTGGCATACTTTTTCTACAAATTAAAGATTTGTTCCTAAATTGTATTTTTTTTCATTACATAATGAAATGTTTAGGTATTTAGTTTTACGTTCTTGCACAACACACTTTAGAGAACGAAATAAATCAATGGAAAGGTCATTATTTTCTAATAAAACAAAATTTGGCAAATTGCAGGGTAGATCCTGACGCTTCATTATACAATATTGAAAATGTGGCATATTGGCACAGCGTGTGACTGTTGCGAGTGCAACACGACGGTTGCGCGTGCGTTTTTTTTTCATTTACTTACATATAAGTAGACAAAGCACGTCTTTGAATTCCACTACGTGTCTCGAAAATTTTGCAGAAAATGGGGAGCAGAGTGTCCAAGCACTAAGTTCCCTTTGCTTACCCTTATGGGGAAAAGCCTGAATGTAAAAAAACTTACATCGCAAACTTCACTCAACCGCTTCATGACATCTTTAGTACAGATCATGTACTGAGTGATGATAGTTCTAAACCGTTGTGCCCATTTCTTGGCGCACTGCTCGTTGTCCATTATACAAACTTTCGCTTCTTGCAGACATTTAGCATTCTCCGGAACATGAGTATTTTGGCGACGGTAAACGCCCTTGGGATTGAATAATATTATTAATGACTGATTCTATTTTAAATAAAATCATACATACTATTTCTTTTTTACCCAAATGTTAGAGCTTTATATATAAAATTGATACAATTAAATACAACAATAGATAATAAACATACCTCTCTGAAGTTACTGCCGCTACCCCATCCAGCAATAAAACCCTTCGTTCCGGCTTTTTCCAAATCCCTACTAATATTGTTGTAACGTATGCAGTCAGTTGCAAATTCACACCCCTTCTCTTGTACGCCGATTTTAAATGGCTTATCTACTTTCACAATGGCTATGTCGTTGGAAGACCACTTTATACTATCTTGGAAATCGAATTTGTAATCTAAAAAATTAATGCACACATTATATCGATTTCATTTGTCAAAGAAATAAAGACTGACGACTGAATGACGTTGATGAGTCTAAATTAGGAATATTATGTTTTCAGCTTCACGCTGTATCTCACACATCAGCGTAGGCAGACGGAAACTAGTATTAAGATACTCTGTTCTTCATTTTCCACCAAAGTGCTGGGTGGTGGAACTCAACGCCGTGCTATTCCTGGACACCAGAGCCATAAAATGTTTTTTTTAAATATTTCATTTCCTCGAGTGGGGATCGGCCCCACAACCAGTCCGCCTTTACAGCCACACATTTGTGTTATGCGCCACGACTCCTCAAGCATCATCAAGGCCTCATCTTACGATTATTACGAGTTGAAAGGTGAAACCAAACAATAATATTTATTGGATACTCCAGGTATTTTTTAATTACAGTTAAATTTATCTTTTATCTTAACCTGTAACTTTATTTATTAAGATCTTTTAATAAAGAAATACTTACTCTTAGGTATACATTTCCAGACAACCTTCCTGCGGTGGTGGCACACGCAGTCATCGCTCTTATAATCGAGGCTATCCACAAATCTGGTTGTACCAGACACTACGTAGAACTTATCAGCGTCTTCCACACAAGCAGCTGATGTCAGTACGTAGTTGTTGTCGACTATCACACCTCCGCACAGCCAGCCGCGGTATTTGTGAGCTTTTGCTGAGTCTTTAGTTAGTTGGAGATATACCTGTTTTAATGATAATGTATTTATTATTATGTAAATCTATGTTTTGGGAAATAGTTAATAGTTGATGAATACTTGAAAAAATATTTAGTTTATATAAAATGGTAGTTGGATTTTGACTTATTTTTAGCGGAAACCAACGAGTATAAGCATTGAACTTCTTATGAGTAGAATCTACATTTACAACTGCCATGTAACGATGGTCTCACCTTTTTCTGGTATAAAAATTAATGGTATTTCAATATAATTGTTTATCCTTAACGAAGCAATCGTTAAGCAACGAATCATTTATGATCTTATATGTCATAAAATCTTAAAATACATAACAGTCTCACCATATAAGGCCTCTTGCCAGGTTGAACACGTTTACTATACAATATCCTTCTAGTATCTACTATTGATGTATTTTCATATTCCCATCCTTCGTCTGGAATTTCCTCTACTTCAGTGTTGCTAGCATTGCCCACAGCTGCTGTTGCTTTTGGAACTTCATTTGTAGGACTTGTCAGAACGAAACCTGGATTTTGTTATAGTTATAAAAAAACGTCAAAACTACTCTACTAAAACCATCCGCCGAGCCCGACCTCCGAGTAGCCGGATTACAGGAGACGCCACGCTCCCGGTCGAACGATCTGTCGAAAATATTGTTTCCTATATACCAAGCCAATGTACATGATTCAAATCCTGCTTTGGCTAAAACTTTTTTTTAATGTGACTTGAGTTGTGATGTTAATTTTTGTCAATTTATTTTTGTTATTTGTTTAGCAAATATTATAAAGAAAAATTTATACATTTTATTAATTTTAACTACTCTACTAATGATCGTAATCGCTTGAAAATTTACGGAAAGTGAAGAACAGAGTCTCTGAACACAGACTCTCTCTTCCTTCTACTCTGTTTTGTAGGAAAAAACGTAAATCTGTTCTTTTCTAGGGTTATAAAAGTATATGGATAGCGTTGTTGACTTGCAATGCACGCTATTTTAAAAGACTCTTAAATAACGGTACTTCAACTTTACATATTTAAAGCTCAATATTACATATAATATTATTTATTGAAAATAACGTTACTACTATTTTTTGTTCATTTGAGATACATTATTATTATAAGCATTCCCTGAAAAGAGAATCCAATCAACCACTTACCATCACAATATCAACAGTCGGGTAAATCTCAACTGTATACTTATATTAATTTTGTAACATCTTCAAGGTTTTTATAATAACATAAATAGTAAAATATTTCTTAATTCTAAATCTTACCTAAACTTAATAAAAAACCGAACAGGAAGAGGCCAAAATTCGTCATTTTCATTACCAAAATCAATAACAAAAAGAAAATTGTTTTGTTATCAACATTCTATCAAATTACAATTTCTTGGTCAATTTATAATTTATGGATAAAGATTTAAAGTTAAATTATTTCATATCCGTTCTGTAAATTAAAATTGACTTTTATTGTTTTAATTTAATCTTAGGAATTATATTTAGTAACATTATATGAGAAAATAATTTGTTTTATTTTTAATGTACATACCAGACAGTAGGTTAGGCAGAGAGGTGTTAGTGTCAAGACGCTTCGCTCCCGTCTACCACCGCTCCTTGTATAAAAAATATATTTAATATTTTTTCACCTTCGTAATTTTTTTAAAATATTTTTTGTTTAAAATTATTTCCCCCATCAAACCCACAACCACACGTTACAGTCCCATACTGATTCACAAATCGACGCGTCTTAGAAATGATATACTAGAATTATATTAATTATATTATCGACTGATGTGATTGTGTACACAATTACAATTTTTTTTTTTTTTTTTTTATTTTCTATTTCGATACATGTTTTGAGTTGAGAGCTTTCGTCTTAAAAAATATATATAAATAATACATGTAACATAATACCTTGCTTTCAATTAATGCAGTTAATAAATGCACCTTTTCGGCCTCGTATTATTTTCATAGGTAACGCCCAGCGGCATAAAGTCTATATGAGGCCGATTTTAACCTCAACGAACGCGTTAATTATATATGTATTGAGACAAACAAATTTACTATCCTAGTACCTTATGACTTTTTTTATCTTTGTTAACAAAATTTTGCAACAAAAATTTTGTTTACAAAATTATTGTAAAGTACCAATACCACTTTTTGAATAGACAATTACACATAGAGATTTATGTACTGTTACTTAAACATTAAATCATTTAATGTGTCTTTGACTGCTATTGTATCTTATAAATAAAACATTAAATAATTATTATCTCTTTATTAGAAATAAAATACGATTAAGGTGATTTACTAGTGTTAGCTTTAATAATGAATCCGCTGTCCGGGTACACCTTGTCACCAGGTACCACCTGGTCTTCGCTTGCCCTTTGGACTATGCCTGGAATTGTTGACTTTGTACCCAATTCATTTTTAGCTGGACTGTAAAAAATTAATGTATAAAATATAGTTAAAGAAATTCATTGAAAATGTTTTGGTTGTGGGTTCAATCTCCTACAGGGTATAAGATAATCTTCATTTTCTCGTTCTAATAGACAATATGCGACGTTGATTTGCACCACTTTACACGCAATGTCTCATCTTAGATAGATAAAGTGAGAAACGAACTGTCATAACCTTCGTCTGCATTCCTTGCCTTTTTTTTAAATATATTAATAATATTATTTTAAAAGGTTTACTTTATTTTGAATTTCTCACGTACATTTTAATATTTTTTTTTTATTTATAACATATATTAATATATCAGAAATAAAAAAAAAAATCTCAGATGCCATCTAGTGCATATTTAAGTAATTCTAAATAAGTATATTTCTTTGCTAAGTGTTTAATAACACTTTAAAAAATGTTAAAAATATTAAATAAATAGCATTCTCTTTTGCCAGACGATAATTAGCGTAGGTAGCGTTGTAAAAATCTCCCTACAGAGATGCTAACAACATAAATAAGTTATAAGAATAAAAAATTTGTGAAGCTTGATGAGAACGTATGGCTTAGTGGTCAGAGCGCCTGGTCTCGCCTCCTAAAAAACATCAGGGAGTTTCAGCACTAGGCTGCTGTGTGACGTATGCGGCGTGATGCTAAAAAAAGAATATTATCTACAGAAAAATGAATACCCATCCGGATGATTTTTCCACGAAAGTATTTTTTCCTCGTGAGTCACGCCCGACCTGAACTGTCGCCTGCATTTTGGCCTGAAATTGAAGAAACAGGTTATACAAAAAAAAAATGTAAAAAGAGAAATGAAAATAACAGAAGAATAAAGCCGTATAACTTCTCCTTTATTGTCTTTTTTTAGCTTCGGTATCCTACACAAAGCAGGGTAGACAGACGGAACCTTGAAACCACTAGCCTTTCCCCATTTTCCACCGAATTCTGGAGGCATTTCGTTTTGAGTGGCGGAACTCTACGCCGCGCTTTGCATCGTTACGAGGAAAGTGGAAATATTAAATATTGCATTTCCTCCCGTGGAAAACGAACCCACAACCTGTAGTGCTTACTATCGCAGTCTTGTACTCCTGCCCCACGAATGGCCAATTTTGTTATATTATCATTATTTCCATAACAAACTTACTTTTTATATAATAATATTTTTCATGTCTCATTTTAACTAACAAAAGTCTTTCCAGCAGTAAATTTAAAATTAAAACATTTTATTATAATAATATAATAACAAGAAACTCTTACTCCAAATCTTTATAAATAGCGCAAGATATAAACTGCCGGTTCTTATAAACGCTGGTGTAGAGGAAGGGCCCGTAGCACTTGTTGGTGCGCTCCTTCACGAGACACGCGGAGATGACGCCGACCACTACGGAGTTCACGCCCGTCCCGTACACGAGGGGGCCGCCGTGGTCGTTCTGGTAAAATGGAATTGTATTTTTGTAGTAATTCATCGCCTTAAATATGGACAAGTAGCTTTGAAGTTTTTTTACTACTCATAAAAAATAATTTTTTTAAATAGATTCTTTTTGTAGTTTTCGTTTTTAGAAAGTTTTTCTTATTGATGTCTTAACTAGGACTTGTTTTGAAAAACATTAGACACACTTTCACGCTAAAATTCAGAACTTGAAAAACGTACTAAAATATATCTTTAATAATTCAATTTGTATAACAAAATATTAAGGAATATACAGTATGGGCGACGAAGCATGACCGCCCTGAAGTTAGCTGCAGATGGTTGCGCAGATTTGATTTTAGGATTTTTCTTTCTTTTCATTATTTGAAATTGAACAATGCACAAAATTTCAAAAAAAATAACTCACAGCGACCACGACTCGTCAACCGTACCGTACCTAGACTAAATTCAATACTTACCTCACAAAATCCACCATCTGCTTGTGAAGCGTATCGCCTGCTGTCATTGTAAGCTGAATGCAAAGTTAAATTTGTGGGTACTTTCTCAATTATTTTCAAATCTCTTCTTGCGTCTTCATCATCAGAGTAACTAATGTCTTGACAGTCGACATATTTTTCCTGTTGATTGTTTAAGTATTTATTTTATTAAATAATCATTAGGCTATCTGTGCACACTTTCAATTTATTGTATTGTAAGTAATAAAAAACAAAATATACCAAATAAAAAATAATTTAAAGCCTACATTACAAATCTCTGACATAGTTTGTCCGATATCCTTAGTGCAAATCATGTAGTTGTCGATAATGTTGTGATATCTGGACCCCCAGCGACGCTTGCATCGGTTCTTAGGAATGATTTCTACGTGAGATTCCAGAAGATTCTGCTGATTTTCTTTTCTTCTGTTTATCCACTGAATAAAATAGAGGTCAATAGAATAGTTTACTAAAATTATAAGTATTTAAGGTTAGTAAATAATTTCCACTTATATTAATCTACTTCCTCCAACAAAGAAATGTTCTTTTTCATGTTCCACAGACTTTTAAAATTTCTGTTTTGTTTAGTTTTACAGAGTTAATAGTTCCAATGTGGAACAATTAACTCTGTGAGTAAAGCTACGCAAATGACTTAGGAAAAGACAAATTAAAAAACGATGAATTATGCGAAAGATACAAAAAATAAGAACAATACTTCACATATAAAATCGATTTTTATCCACATACGTTATTACAAGTCCACACAGTAGATCACAGATACATGTGATCATAGAGTCAATTAAAACCATTTAATTAAATACAAAAAAGTAAAAGGAACAACATTTAATTTTAACTTACATCATTATATCTAGAAGTTGTTCCCCATCCAGATATAGTGACCACTGTACCAGGATTTTCTAAGGTTTGACTTTGATTGTTATAACAAATTGGTTTAGGAACGAACTCGCATCCTCGTATACGCCGATTGAAGTCAAAGCCATCTTCTATTTTAACAACTGCTATGTCGTTGTTCATCCATCTTATGTTGTCATTTTCATGTCCGTCGAAAACGTAATCTGAAAACAATTCACATAAATAGTAATCTTTTTTTGGTTTAATTTTTCCTATACTTTTTTAGCAGGGTAAGCAGAGAAAAGTTTGTGGTAAGACACTCGGTTAACACTTCCCAATTTTCGAGACATTAGGTGTTGAGCGGTTAGACCGAACGCCGCCTTTTGCCTTGTTACCATAAATTAAAATTCGCAAAATTCGCTAAATTAAAACAGCTTCACGCTGTATCCCGCACACAGCAAAGTAGGCAGAGGGAACCTAGTGCTAAGACACTTTTAAGGAGTTATACGTATTATTAAATAATTAAAACTTACTTTTCGGAATACACTTCCAAATAGCTTTCTTTGCACCATTTTTGATACAAGGGTTATTGTAACGATCATCCTCATCAGCATATCTAAGAGTAAAAAGTGATATACAATTGTCAATCGTTGTCTTTACGAACAATATAATATTAAAAAAGTAGAAAAAAATGTTTCTGTATAATGTGTAACATTACATGCTTTGTGTAAAAAATCTGGAATATTAATAAATAATAATAGATTTTATGAAACATTTATTTAAATTTATATTTCCATTTCTTCGGTCTGGTGTCGAGACTAAGCGCGGCGTTGAGTTCTGCCACTCAACACGCAATGCCTCCAGAATTCGGCAGAAAGTAGGGAACGGAGTGTTTAAAACGCTAAGTTCCCTCTGCCTACCCTGCTGTGTGCGGTATACAGCTTGAAGCTGATTTTTTTATTTTAGGATTTTTTAATTTTTTAATTTTTTGTCTGTTCGTTCGGAAATGTTGGATGGTGGTCAGTTCAATCGCCACTCAGAAACATAATTATACTTAAATAGCTTTTATTTCCTTACTGCACTATATTAGTGCGGTATTCTTTTTGGCATGTCAAGAATCATAAAGTCCATGCAAACGGAATTGTGAGTTGCAAATAATTTTTAAATATTTAATTATTTTTTATCGAATTTACTCCAAGCGTAACATTATTATTAAATTTCATCACTAACTTCAATTTTAAATCAGCTTCACGCTCTATCCCGCACACAGCAGGGTAGGCAGAGGGAACCTAGTGTTTTAGACACTCCGTTCCCCACTTTCTGCCGAATTCTGGAGGCATTGCGTGTTGAGTGGCAGAACTCAACGCCTCGCTTTGCCTCGGCACCAGAGCGAAGAAATGAAAATATAAATTTAAGTAAACATTTCATCTCTTCGAGTGGGGCTCGAACCCACAACCAGTCGGTTTTGCAGTCACACTTCGTGCCGCTGCGCTACGACTGGCCTCAACAATTTTTCACGATATTTCAACATTCACGTGACTTACTTATAAGTGCCAGAAACTACGTAGAAATGTTCCGCGTCTTCGATACAAGCGGCCGACGTCAGTATATACTCCTCGTGTATTATGACTCCGCCGCATAGCCACGTGCGATAATTTTGAACTTTTTTGTTGGTCCGAGGTAGTTTGAGATACACCTATAGGTACATTGTGAAATGGTTTCTTTACTTAACTGGAAACTAGGTTCCAGAACATATTTATTAAAAAAAAACACATTTCCTAAAAGTTATAATTTTTTAAGGACATTTAATATAGTTATGGTGCAGTTAAGTCTTAATGTGGCGGAACTCAACTCAGTCTTGTTACCAGAACGAGGAAATGAAAATATAATTCCCCTGAGTGTAAGTTGCTAACCACAACCAACTTGCTTGCAGTCAAGCGCTGCGCCACTGCTCAACGACGGCCTCAATATTTATAACTATAGATACTCATACTAATTAATACTGTGAGGCGTTGTTTTCAAACTTAACTTAACTTAACTTAACTTCACGCTTTATCCCTAGCGGGGTAGTCAGAGAGAACGGAGCGCCAAACGCTACGGTCTCTACATACCTCTTTCGCCTCGTCCACTGTCATCAACCTCTTCATACATGCCCTCCGGGGGATCCTCATGCTTTTTACGTGACCTTCCTCCAGTATCTTTGATACTGTGTTTTCGAAGGTCAACCGAGGTCTCCCCCTACCTCTCTTACCACTCACTTTTCCATCATAAATCTTTTTTGCCATTCTTTCCTCGCTCATTCGTTCGACGTGCCCAAACCAGCTGAGCACGTTCTTCTTCATTCTCACCGTGACATCCTCGCTGGTACCTGCCATTCTGTGTACCTCTTCATTGCGGATTCGATCAGCTAGGCTGACTCCGCATATCCTTCGAAGAGATCGCATCTCCACAGCATTCATCTTTCTTTCATTCTTCTTCTGTAATACCCACGTTTTGCTGCCGTATAACAGGGTCGGTACCAAAACTGCATTGTGTACGGCCAAACGCGCAGCTGTGCTGACGTTTCGCCGTCTCATCAATGCAGCCAAGGCTCCGTTAACCTTGTTACCGGCAGCAATACGCCTTTCCACATCCATCTCGTATCTTCCATCTCTACTGAACATACTTCCCAAATATACCACTTCATTCACCTGTTCTAATATCTTATCATTTACACTGATCTTGCATTCCGTCCTTTCTTCATCTCGTTCAAAAATCAGAACCTTTGTCTTATTCGCATTGAGGCTTAGACCATTATATTCACACTCTTCTTTCAAAGTGGTGACCAATGCCTGCAACTCGCACTCTGATGATGCAATAAGCACTGCATCATCTGCGTACAGCAGGCAATTCACATTCAGGTCACCTACTTTCACTCCTATATCACTTTGTTTCACTCGTTGTTTTCAAATATTCAATTTTTCTATAGTCTTACTGAATAAACGATAAACGGAGAGTTTTTTTATCATATCTTTTATCTTTTATATAGAATGTACTATGCAGAACATTAACATAAATTGATAATGATATATGATTCTATTTCTTGCATATTTTATACAAACCATGTAAGGTCTGCCATCTGTGACGTCATTTCCGTGAATGATTCTTCGCGAATCGTTCAGTATTTTTACAACATTTTCAGGTATATGCGTGGCGACTTCAAGAGAGTGCACATCTGGAAGTATTTTAATATACAATAATTATTTTATATTATTATATTTTCTGTTTTGTAAAATGACACAATAAAAAACATTGTTATTTAATTCATATCCGCATTTTGTAATGTTCACTTTGTTCCCCAAATTCTATTATCGCGAAATCTTATCACTTATTTTGCATATAAATATATTTCTAAGCAATAAACTTTGAAACCATTTTAATATATTCAATCTATCTTTTTGTAATTATATAAAGGCACCGAACTTGTGGCTCAGGGGCACAAGTGTGTGACTGTGACTGCTAGCGCAACTGGTTGTGAGTTCGATACCCATGTGTAGAAATTAAATATTAATTATCTTCAGCATTCGGCGGAAAGTGGGAGCCGAAGTGTCTAAACAGTAGTTTCCCTCTACCTACCCTGCTACATGCAGGATACAGTGTTATGCTGAAAAAAAATTACCACTATGCCTACGGCAATTAATTCAATAAAAATTGCTCAATATTAATTCGGCAATAATTTGTTATGTTAAATTAAGTAACAATTTGAATGGAAGATTATTTAGTCCTTAAGGTTTTAGTTAATTAGATACTCACTCAAAAAGAATAAAAAACACAGACAAAAAAGGTATATAACTGTCATTTTCACCAACATAACGTAAAAGAAAGTTAATTATTTCATATATTTAATTACACGCTTTGTAACTTCAAAATAGTTAAAATTATCAGGAAATTGTAAAAATTAAAAAATATACATTTCATTTCAATGGAATTTTGATCACATCCTGTTACGATGAAACGAATAAAAAATTGAACATAAAAACTTGGCTTTTAATTAGTTTAAATCACACGTACAATGTATATATAAATAGAAATAATTTGTTTTTTGTTATTAGATATACCATATATATTTTATTTTTAATAATAATTCTATAATTATAAAATATCCATCTCAGGTGGTTGTGGGCTCATTGGTGCCTTGCATGAGGGTTTTTTAGTTTTTTTTAGTGGCGGATCTCAACGCTGAACTTTGTTTTACTAGAGAAAAGAAAATATTTCATCTATTATATCAGATATTGTACCATACTTTCTTTACATGTAATACGAAAATATGTCCAGTTTATATTTTGAAGAAAATGTTTGAACATTTGAAGGCGATTCAAATCCCACATTCCTTATAATTGTATTTTCTTTCTTAAGGTTGGAATAATACTTTAAGAATACAAAAAAGGTTCATCCTGTTTTAGGCAGAGTTTATTGTTTTACGTCACCGTCACACACTGACATTGAAATTGAATTTAACGCGGATTTTTTTTTAATTTCACAGAAGTACCAAGTACAGACAAATATTTTTAAAATGTTTCTTTTTAACTTTAATTTTATTTCATCTGATATATGATATAAAATAAAATTAACCTACAATGGTTTAAATGGAAAACTTAAATAAAATTCGTACATAAGTCCAAGAATATATGTATTTATTAAGATATTTTATTTGGAACGTTGGTTGTGCTGCTTGTGTTAGTTTTATTCGTTGGATCTTGAAATGATCTCAATATCACTCCCTCATGTTTAACGATCGTGTCAAATGATGTGGATTTTTTTAAATTCGCTTGTAGTTTCTCATCTGTTTCATTTCCCACTCGTCTTTTGTCTTCTTCATGCACTCTATTGGTTAATCTTTAAATGTTATTAGATATTATTATTTATTTGTTTAAGTTAAGGCTGTACGATTTTTAAGACATTCCATTTCTTACTTTACGCCCAATTTTGGAGACATTACGTGCTGAGTCGTGGAAGTTAACGACGACCAATTGAGCAGGAATCGAACCCACAACTTTGCAGCCAGCTGTGTTGTGTAGGCATAGCTGCAGGTGCGAGCGATGCAGTCGCACCGAGCATCAAATCGAAAAAGGTTTCAAAGTCTACTATCAATTTTTCAATTATTTTTTTTCAATCAAGAATCAAGAAATGTACAAGAAAAATGAGAGAATGAAAATGAAAAATACAATCTCGCTATGATGTCACTGTAATGTCAGTTTTTAAATTTTTGCAATAATTTTTACCAAAATCTAATGTTATAACTTATATATAGTTGTTATAGTTTTGAAACAATAAAAAATTATATATTTACTCTACTGTGTTTTGAAATTTAAAATTATTTTGACCATTTTAAAGGGCATCGAGTCCTAAGCTGCACCACGCAGCAAATACCTTAGTTTCGCCACTGTGTGTAAGTATTACGAAAATGGGCCGAGTAGGCAAGCAAGGTATAGCTATGAAAAAAAAACAAGTGAATAAGAAAGTTAGTTGATGATAGTATTGCTTACGGTTCATACCCTTCATTAAATTCCGCCCAGTTGAGCTCTTCCTCTATATAAGACACACCGGATCTAAACATTTTGCTGCAGTCACCGCTGTAACAAAATAATGCTTATAAAGATTCTGTTAACAAATATTAAATAATATAAAGTTTTGCTACACGTAAAAAATACATATATTGTGTTTGAATTGAAACACAAAATATTTTTTTTTGTTTCATGCTATTTTTTTTTTTATGGAAAAGACACGGCAAACGAGCGTGCGGGTCACCTGATGGTAAGTGATTACCGCCGCCCACGACCCCGTGCAACCCCAGAGGGGCTACAGGTGCGTTGCAGGCCTTTAAGGTGTGTTGGGCGCCGGGGCCCGGCATTACCTGATGCGAAACGCAGTGGCATAAAGCCACTACTTCACGCCGGTTTTAAATGCCGGGGGTGGTAATGATCCGGTCGAGTCTGCCCATGCGTGTTGCCATTGCTGGCGACGTGACTCTACCACACGTACTTTAGTCGCCTCTTACGACACCACCAGTACCAGGATGATCCTATTCTAGGCCGGGATCACACGGCACAATTTCCCACATGTATCAAAATAGAAGAGAGAACCTAATGTTAAGACACTCCGTTCCCCGTTATTAGTATTGAGAAATAAAAATGGTTCATTCTACCACGTGGGAATTGAACTCTCAACCGCGTCTTAGAATAAAACAAAACAAAGCCATACGCGAGATCCTTATAAATAGCGCAGTCGATAAGCACTCGGTTCCTGTACACGCTGGTGTAGAGGAAGGGCCCGTAGCACTTGTTGGTGCGCTGCCTCACGAGGCACGCGGAGATGACGCCGACGACCACGGCGTCGGGGCCGGCGCCGCGGATGAGGGGGCCGCCGTGGTCGTTCTGTGGGAGTCAATCATTACTTAATTTAGTTACATCAGGAAAGACTTGGACAGTATATATGTATACTACTTATTTAGAAAACGTATAAAAATTTAAGCGTAGCGGGACTCAAACCCGCGCTCGCAAGAGGAAAATTTCGACGTAGCGAGCGATGTCATCGATGAGCTTCGGACGGTCAGAACGTGTGGTAATTTTTATACGTTTTCTAAATAAGTTTTTTTTTCCTAAGTGTAAAATAACACTTTAAAAATGTTAAAAACATATAAGTATACTTTTATTTCTCATCTAACAATTCAGAGTAATCAATTTTTGGTCGCAAAGGAGTCAGAATCAATCTAAGCCTTTAAAAGTCACTCAACAGAAAGTCAATGTAAATAATGAGAAGATGGCATTTAAATTCCTTTTCTTGTTTACAAAAAATCAAACAAATATAAGTTATGAAATAATGATATTTAATATAACTTTATATCTGCACATAACTGTTATTTTAGTAATTCGGGTTTTTAGATTATACATAAATATCCTACATTAAAATACCTTCAAAGTAAAATTCGATAATACTTAACTTAAAATTTTGTATATTTTTTGAAAATGATTGTATTTTAATTAGTTTATAGGGTAAAAATAAGTTGACCTCACAAAACCCGCCACTGGCGGCTTGCTGCCGTCTGCCGGACTCGTTGTGGTGCGCCGAATGGAGAGACAGCTCCTTGGCACTGAGCACGCGGCGGGAACCTTCGTCGGAGTACATTATATCTGTACATTCTACGTATTTATCCTAAATTTTGTATGAAAAGATTATATATTTAGAAATTTCGTTGTTACTTCAATGCATTCAATGCATCCGCATTGAAATAAAGGGTGAGTTTAAACGCAAGCGGGGACTGTTGTAAGTTGTTGTTTTTTAAGCTTACGAGTAGAAGATCTCTAGAATCCAACATGTATGACTTTCAAAACACGGAAAAATCTCTTTTCTGGCAAAAAACTCCTAAATAATGATATCAAATACCTTACGAATTTAATATTACTACAGAAAATATGCGTCAGATAGAGGCAGGAACTAGCTTAGTTTAGTTGTAAGTGGAAAATTTATATATTAATATAATTTTTCTTAATTCTCCAAAAATGACGTACCTGACAAGCCTCACTCAGTTCGGCGATAGTGTCTCTCGTACAGATCATGTAGTTATCTATAACGTTGTGGTAGCGCGGCCCCCAGCGCTGCTTGCAGGTCTCTTTGGAGATGATCTCCACTGACGTCTCCAGCAACTCTTGAGTCGAACGACTCCTTTGGTTTACCCACTTGAATTGCATTTAAAATCAAATAAAATATAATAATAATAGTAATAATAGGTGTTATATGCCTTATCTTCTATATATGATTTTTTTGTATGTTAGTTTTTTTGTAATACTAAGTGACTGAACCTACTTGAATGAAAATTTGTGTAAGTTTTTCAATGTTTTATATAGTTTAATGGTATAATTAGGCCCGGTTTGTGTTATTGTGATCAGTAAATACTACAGTACTTACCTATCCAATAGATCACCTAAACTAGAAAAAGGCAACAATATCTACCGGGCCCGTTAGTATGTGTATAGATATCATATGAAATATAAAATTGAAATAATAGCAATTAGTAAGAATCTTGAGCAGTATTACAAATTTGAAATGTGAGTAGCGTGTACTACTCGATATTAAGAAAGTTAGGTAGAGATACCAGACAAATATATATTTTTTATCTTCTGCAAATTTATAAATATGGAGTGTCAAATTAGAAAAGCTAGCTTTACTTTGCTCTACTCTACTGCTTCTTTTATTCGGTACAAAATATTTTATAAGTTTCTAACAAAGATTCCTTTACTATAATATATTTTAAAGTTATTAAAATACCTACATCATTATATCTATCGGTGCTCCCCCACCCAGCTATGATGCCGGAACTACCAGGACTTTCGTATCTAGCGGTTTGATTATTGTAACATATTGGTTTTGGGGCGAAGTCACATCCTCGTATGCGTCTTGTAAAATCGAAGTCATCCTCAACTTTCACAATAGCTATGTCGTTGTTCATCCATCTTATGTTGTCATTTTCATGGCCGTCGAATATATAGTCTGTAAATAAATTTAAAATAAATTTTAAATTTTATAAAGAGCTCATATTTTTTGACAGGTTTTAATAAAAAAATGTTAATCTTATAATTTTGCTTTCTTTTTATTATAAAAATTAATTCTTTAGAATTTAATTAACAGTAACACAAGTTTAATATTTCTAATGAGTTATACATATAAATTTACATGTAATTTTATGTAGTAATACAATAATAAATTTGATCTTGTATATCTCGCCTGAGGGGGCAAAGTTAAATAGTACGAATCATCTATGGATGTAGCTCACACGGGCAAGTCCGCGAGCAGAAAGTTAGCTTGCCTATTACGACATACACTCGAAAAAAAAAACAGTTTGTATTTACAATTTACTAATTATAATAAAATAACGATTGATAAAGGAGGCCTTTGTAGCGCAGTGTGTATTGATTATAAACGCGAAAGTGGTGTTTGTACAGGTTCCCGCTGCTTACCTTGCTATATACGGGATACAGAGTAAAGTTAAAAAAAAGATTAATTATAAACTTACTCCTAGGAATGCACTTCCACACAGCTTTCTTAGCTCCGTTTTTAATACAAGCGTTATTATAACGGTCATCTTCCTCATTATGACTAAAAGTTGAAATATGGTGGTTTATATAATTAGTAAAACATAATAAAAACAATTTATTTTATAAATCTCACTCAATAATATGTGTACAAGAAAAAACCCTTTTTTTATGGAAAAAACAAGGCAAACGAGCGCTCGGGTCACCTGATGGTATGTGGTCACCGCCGCCCACGACCCCGTGCAGCACCAGAGGAGCTACTTAACCATAGCGCGTGGATGGAAGTTCCTACAAAACCGCACAGTAGTGGATTGCCTCGTATCCAGGTGGTGTGGATGATATTACGTACTGTGCGTGCGTAGAAAATTCAGCAGCAGGTAATAGGGCAAACAGTTCTTCAGAACCCTCCCAATAATAAATGCGGCAGAGAACGCACAGCGAGGAGACGTCTCTACGCAAAGCCAAAGTGTCAAGCTTTTTACAGATCACTGGATCCTCAATGACTCAAACAAATATCTTCGTTGTATGCGATGTGCCTACTCTGCCTTGTACGAGCTCGCGAGAGTGAGAGATAAAGCAGAAAAAAATATCAATTACAAAAATGGTTTACACTCTTCTACAAATACAACGTAAAAAGTCTTTTAATAGGAAAATAATGGAAAATGGACTGGATAGTTTTCCTCTAAAAAGTTATTTGTATACGGAGTGTTATATACTAGATAGTCTCTACTTTCTTTATTACACACGAGAGGTGTGAAAACGAACAAAAATAGCTTTGACAATTACCTGTGAGTACCAGAGACTACGTAGAAATGTTTCGCGTCCTCTATACAAGCGGCGGAAGTCAGTATGTATTGCTCGTGCACTATGACTCCGCCGCACAGCCAACGACGGTAGTTTGAAAATTTTGGATTATTTGTAGGTAGTTTTAAATAAACCTTAAAAATAAGCCATATAAATTGGACAGAAATGAAATCAATACTTAAACAATTATTTTAGTGTTCTGTATCTCAAAATAAAAACTGACCGCCAAGAAAATTTATCTAAAGGTCGAGTGGAGGTGTCGAACTGAAATGATTAATTATGCAGGTTTACGGTTCCTTGGAGCGCCAAAAATTAAGCTTCTAAATCAAAACAATTAAAAGACACGAGTGTTTATGCGTATATACGTTTAAGCTGAATATTTCCACGCAATCTTGACATAAATAGTCTTGATAGAAGGACAGACGTACAGACAAACAAACAACAAAATATACCATATAAGAATTTTGTTTCGAAATCCTTAATCACTATAATGTATACTGAATTCAAATAATATTTATAAATATTAAATATAACATAGTTATATGTATACATCATTATGAGATCAAGTATTAGACTCTAGTCTTTATTTACATACCATATAAGGTCTGTTGTTTCCAGATTGCTCTCCGTTAATAATCCTCCTGGTGTTATTTAAAATCCCTTCGATTTGAGTAACATTTGTGCTTAAAAGTATATTTTTTGCGTCCAACGGCAAACTTTTTGCATAAAGCAGCACTAGCTCTACACAAGGAAAGGAAATAAATAAAATGAACTTTGCATTAGTTACAAAAAATATGAAAATACTAGAGAATTTCTCAATATTTATAGGCACACTGCGTGTTCAATGGTGGAATTCTACACCGCGCTTTGTCTTGTTGCTAGAGCTATGAAAATAATTGATTCTAAAGAGTTCGAATCGAATCCGCGCGCTAAATTCGCGTTCACAGTCAGTCGCTGTGTCGCTGCACCACGACGGTCTCAATAAAAAAAAATATAAGTCTTAAATTCATACCGATTATAATGAAAAGTATTGATTTAAAGAAATTTTCTATGCAGTTTCGACTTTTTGCATTACATAGCTTCATAGTTGTAAAAAAATATGGTTTCGTATAAGATTAACTTCATATGGACATGGTTACTTAAGATATTGATTAATTTCCACATACTAACTATAATGATATGATCGATTTTATGCATTACAATATTTAATGTTTTTTTATTATTTCATAACTTTATTATTCTTATGCTTATGCTTAATTCCCACCGCTCCATTTTACGCGTTTTCTTATGACGTTGTAATAGGTGGCGGAACACAACGCCACGCCTTGTCTTATCTAGTCGGTGAAAGTGAAAAGTAAATATTAACTGGATTGTAAACATTTCTCCAAGTATTTATCTCAGGAACGCATGGAGGTATTAGGCTGAAACTAATACCAAATATTTACATTAAAATTAAATTAAATCAGCTTCACGCTGGATCCCGCACACAGCAGGGTAGGCAGAGGGAACCTAGTGTTAAGACACTCCGTGCCCCACTTTCTGCCAAACTCTGAAGGCATTGTGTGTTGAGTGGCAGAACTCAACGCCGCGCTTAGCCTCGACACCAGAGCGAAGAAATGGAAATATAA
The DNA here is from genome assembly GCA_917862395.2 of Heliconius sara. Classification (NCBI taxonomy): domain Eukaryota; kingdom Metazoa; phylum Arthropoda; class Insecta; order Lepidoptera; family Nymphalidae; genus Heliconius; species Heliconius sara. Next base: position 3,605,998 of record OU860798.1, on the reverse strand, counting down.
ATTTAAGTAAATATTTCATCTCCTCGAGTGGGGATCGAACCCACAACCAGTAGGTTTTACAGTCACACTTCGTGCCGCTGCGCCACGACCGGCCTCAAATATTTACATCTACCGTAGATTTATTTCTCCCTTTTGGAAGTTCGATCGTTTCTGTGCCCGACGAGGAAAATATCAAACTTCTAAGTTAACGTAACCAAGAGGTACGATGAGCATTTATGCATAATTTTTGCTCGATTGGAAATTTGTTTTTGTAATTCACAGTGCTATGAAAATAGGGTAGGTACTTCCCGTGAACCTACATACAGTTATGAATTTTTTATAAATTTTTATAAGTTGCTTTTCACTTTGACCTACAATTTTGCAAAAAATTAGAACTCCTCAGTGAGCGAATCCAATCCCCTTTATTCAAATGAATTGTTTATTAAAAATACCGACTGCCTATGAAAAAAATAAATATAATATAAAAGGATTTGGTTGATCGAAGATTGATTATGTATTTCTAACATGATGAACCGATTGATAAACATGATGATATATCTTGAAGGCGCAAATGTTATTGCAAATATTAATTTAGTTTACTTATGTATAGAATAGTATAGTTAGTAGAGTACTAACTTCTGTGTTTTTTACAGACAATGGGATCCTACAATGAAAAAAAGCATTTAATATTAAAAATATGTATATTTTATATTTATTACATTTTATTTTGCTTGCATCTAGCTATCTTCTAAGATTCTGCATCCTTCTTTTTTAACTAAAAATGTAACATTCAATTATACTTATTTATTATAATTAATAAAAAAAAAAGGTTTCATACTGTATCCTGCATACAGCAGGGTAAGCAGAGGGAACATAATGATAAGACACTCTGATCCTCATTTTCTGCAAAATTTTCCAAGCATTGTGTGTTGAGTGACGGAACTCAACGCCGCGAGTTGCCTTACCTCGTTACCAGGGTGAGGAAATGATAACATGGGAATCGAACCCACAATAGTGGCGTTCACAGTCACACCATTGTATTCAATTAGTAAATATTGACATAAAATATTTAATAAAAAAAAGCTACAGTAATTATTACCTAACATTTGTCCAATTATAATGCGTTTCAACAATTTTCTTCTTTCCTGATTGCCATAATCTTCTGCATGTTACTCTACAAGTTAAATTAAAAATTATATTAAATCAGCTTCACGCTGTATCCCGCATACATCAGTGTAGGCAGAGGGAACCCAGTGCTAAGACACTCCGTTCCCGTTATTTCACAGAATTCTAGATACATTGCGTATTGAGTGGCGGAAGAAATAATATAGAACGATGAAATGAAAATATAAATTTTATATTAAATTAAACTAATTTAAGATTTTTACATTTTGGAAACCCGACGTTTCGAGCACTTTGCAGTAGTCCGTGGTCACGGGTAGACTGTCTACGATTAATCCGGTTAAATTAGTTTCATTTAATATGTGTAATAATCGTGAAAATCAAAGAACTTATTATATAAATTTTAATAAATATTTTATTTCCTCGAGTAGGGATCGAACTCAAAGCCAGTCGATTTACAGTCGCACTTTTTGCTCCTGCGCCGCGACTGGCTTTTTATTTATTCAAAAGAAAATAGTTAGAAACTTACTTCAAAAAACACAAAAAAAATAAAAAGACGTACTCCTTATCCTTATTGATAGCGCAATTGATGACATGTCGGTGCTTCCACACGCTGGTGTAGAGGAAGGGTCCGTAGCACTTGCGGGTTCCCTCCGCGACCATACACGCCGATATGACCCCTATCACCACGGAGTTCGTCCCGCGGCCGGCCACCAGCGGCCCGCCGTGGTCGTTCTGACACCGAAGCATTATATTCTATTATTATTATTAGCCACTGTATTTCCCATTCATAATAGCAGGGTAGGCAGAGGGAACCTAGTTAACTTATTCTCGTATCTTAATTTTTGATATATCGCGTGTTGAGTGTTGGTCCTTATCACCACGCTTTGTTTTAATACGAAAAAGGGTAAATGAAAACAATTAAATCCCTCCTTGGCCTCCTATAAGATCTTACATCTCATTTCACAACTCACCTCACAAAATCCACCAGATAGTTGCTTAGATCTACGCGCGTCACTGAAATGCCTCGCTGAATGTATTTCTAGAGGCAGTTCTTTGAAGAGTCTACGTGCTTTCGGTTCTTCTTGTTCATCTGAATAAACCAGCTCTTTACAGTTTATTTCTTCTTCCTTTTTTATTTATGGAGAGAAATATAAAATTATTATTCCTTTATTATTGAATGGACATCAAAAAAATTAAGAATTTTTTGATACTATAGTAGCGGAGATTGAATTGCGGGTTTTAAATTTTCTAGAAAATGTATTCAATTTATAATACGTAGTGAGATTGGAGACTGTCCGAACGCTCTGATGCTCCACTAATCCATACGTTCTCATCATAAATTATTCTACGCTTGTTATAGATTATTTATGTTGTTAAAGTTTTTATGTTGTATAATAAATTCACATTTTCATTTATTTTGTTTTGTTTACATTTGATAGATTAGGTTTTTCATATGTAAAGATGCTATACGTACACTTAAAGTCTAAAAGAACAGTTAAACAAAATCTAACTTAAATTACTAATTGTAAACAATAACTTAAAATAAAAAAAATTGCTCAAAATTAACCAACACAAACTATATTTACCATGCACAAGGCTCCGTCACTGCTAACATCATCTCTGGCGCATATCATGTTCTGATCAATAATGTAGTGGTAGCGGTCGGGCCAACGCTTCTTGCAATTGCTCTTGGATATTAGTACTACGTCGGTCTCGAGGAGCAAAGGAGAATTTGTAGACCTCTCATAAGTCTAGAATTTTGATTGTAATTAATATTTATGTATTAAAAAATTGAGTGACTTGTAAGAAAGGCCTCATTTGATTTTTGAAAACACAACATCGATAGTACTGTAGAAACTATGAGGCCCCCCGGAGGACGTATGAAGACGTTGATGAATAAAATAATTTAAAAATGTATTAAGCATATATTAGGTATATGTTTAATACATTTAATTTGATTTTATCAAATGTGTTTGTTGAAAAACGTCAAAATCTCGAGGACTCAAAGTTACAGCTAACATGTGAAACTGCTATGAACTAATCTACACAATAATAAATATATGATATAATCTGACACATTTAATGCTTTTTACGAAAGTAATACATTTATTTTACGTAGTATAAATAACATGGAAATCTTACTGAATCAAATTTATCGATGGACCCCCACCCAGCAATAGATGCTATAGTTCCAGACGACTCCAAATCCTTAGATCGATCATTAAAAGCGATCATACTGGGTTTGAAGTCACAACCTCTAATACGACGGTTGAAATCGAAATCACTATCTACTTTGACCACTGCTATGTCGTTTTCCATCCAACGTATGTTGTCGAAGGCTTTTCCATCAAATACGTAATCTTGAAAAATAAATATTATACAAGTACATTATACACTCACTAAGATTGGTAATGTGAGTAATTGAAGCCGTCGTCGGCCACAGTGTTTGACTTGATGGCTGTAGGTTTCATTCCCAATAGAGGAATGAATTATTTATTTATATTTCGTCGCTTTGATAAGTAGATAAAACAGAGCCTTATGTTTCGCCATTCAATACTCAATGGTTCGAGAATTAGCAAACGAAATCTGTTAACATTTATGCCTCTCTGCCTTCTCTGCTACGAGTAAATCCTATCCGGAGGTATGAAATATTTAGAATTTTAATTGCCTCGCTTTGGAACAAGGCAATGGCGGCGTTTAGTTCCGGAGTGTCTTAACTCTTTCCCTCGTTCCCTCTGCCTACTCTGCTATGAGGGACACAAAGTGAAACTAAATAAATACATAAAAAATGCAAAGTGCAAGCATGAACACCATAATCATCGTTTTGATAGTGAGACAACAATTCCACATACTGCAAGTTTCATGCTAATGAACAGTAAAGTAAATCGGATATGATATAAATAATAAAGAACATAATATATTTTGCCTACACCAAAATCAACAAAAAAAAATTATATATATTTATTTATAATTTTTTTTGTTGATAATAAATTATATATATTTATATATAATTTTTTTTTGTTGATTGTACACAATCAGGCACTTTATTTGAATTTAAATAAAAAAACTAGATTTCATTTGACTAGTATTGGTCATGTTTTTGTACTTGAATCTCTTAACCATCTATATGCTAAATATGAAACGTTGTAACCTATATCTTACCTCTTGGTACACATTTCCAAACAGCTTTTTTTGCACCATTTTTGATGCAATCATTTTCTGTGTTTTTTGGTAACCACCTGTTGTATATTTGATACTTAAATATTTAAATGAAAATACTTATTTCTTAAATTAAAACTTAAAACATAACATTCAATATATTTCCATTACTATCAGGGGGTGTGGCTTATTGAACTTCATTTTAATGACAAAAAATTGTACAAAGTGGTGGCTGTTAACAATTCCTACTCGGGGGAATTAAATATTTAAAACTATCATTTCCTTGCTCTGGTAACGAGACATTGAGTTGCCAGATACATGCAAAGCCTCCATACAATTTCGCTGAACCGGAATTCGCATGTCTTAACACTAGGCACCCAGGTTCCCCCTGCCAACTTAGCAACCAAAAAAAAGGCTAAACGACCAGTAAAACAGTAGAACGTCAGCAGTTACTTATGCGTTCCTGAGATCACGTAGAATTGCTGCACGTCTTCTATACATGCTGCGGATGTGAGTATGTACTGCGGATGTATTATGACACCGCCACAAAGCCAGTTGGGTTCCTTTAATACTGCGTTTGGTGCTGGGCGCAGGTATACCTTGATAATGGCAACAAATACTAAGTGTTGTTAAATATTTATTTAAAAAAGGTATAAAAATTTGAACGTAGCGAAACTCTAACCCGCGCCTCCTGAAAACCGACGACTAAGTGTTGTTATTTGGATTATTTTTTGTAAAACTCTCCAATTATTAGATATCTTTTCATTAGGTAATAGGGAAATCGGTCTAGTTTTATTTTTTCACTGCCCATTACAGAAATGTATAAGTTTTTTAGTGAAACTCAAAATTAAAGTAGGTATCCTGCACAGGCAGGGCAGACGCGGAACCACCTACGTCAATCAAAACTCTTACGGTTACATTGAATGTACTTTTTCTTAATATAAGTGAAGCCTATTTCACCAACCTCGATACCCTTTAATATTCTTCTGTTAGATTTAATGATACAGTATTTTCTTTGAGAGTATTTGAAATCTTCATAAAAATTTACAAAAAAATTGTGTAAATAATTTACTCTGTAATCTATATAAAACAAATCTTATTTATAATATGATAGTTTTTCTAAATTCCTATAGGAAAACGCGAATCTAATTTTCGGATTCATAGAGTTTCGAACAAACAACTAAGAAAATTGAAAAAGTAGTATTTTATTAAAAAATATTTATAATCAAAATTTTTTAATACTTTTTTTTAGTTTATACATTATTTTTAATTTTATATTTGTATTATTCGAATAGATGTCAACACATATTTAGCTTGAGTGTAACATTATATTTATATTATAACAAAAAAAAACATATTCAAATTACTTACCTTTCCCGCTTATGAAAAAAGAAATAATTAAAACCAAAATTTTATTTTTTATCATCTCTCATAAAAATATATACGTTCTATACGTTTGAGCATCTAGCAAATTCATTTCACGCTTGACGTAAAGCTTATTAGTAGATTCGCGTCCAACAAAAGTTAAACCTTTATTTTGAAATTGATATATTTTGAAATAAGTTTTAATTACAAGTGTATTGCTGTTATTTTTTCTTTCTTTGATTGCTTATTTTTAGCTTCTCAAGCAAGGTAGGAAATCTAGGAACTTAGTATTAGGACTCTGTTCCCATTAAGACACTTCCTATTCTCACTTTTTGTCGAGTTCTCGAGGCATATATGTTGAGCGGCGAAACACAAACCAGTGATTTGTCCCGTTACCAGAGCGAAGCAATGAAAATATTAAATATTTAATTTCCTCTAGTGGGATACGAACTCTAAACCTGTCAAGTTTACAATCACACGCTTCCCTGCGCCACGACTGGCCTCTAACACAGCTACACTTTGTATCCCGCTTATAGGTAGGCAGAGGAAATCTAGTTTCGAAAAAGGGGTAACGGAGTGTCCGTTACCCGTTTTTCAAGATATTGCGTGTTGAGTGGAGGAATTCACGGTCGCGCGTTAGCTTTGATACCAGAGAGAATAAATAAATTTCTGGAAATAATAATTCATTCTTCGCGTGGGAATTATTCATAATCGTCGTGTTACAGTCACAGGCTTGTGACATTTAAGCCATGGCGAGCTGAAATACGATTTCATTTTTATTAAATTGTAAAACATTATAAATAATAACAATATAAAAATATATTATAATTGAAATACATGACATTTATTTTAATGTTTATAATAACAATAAAAAAGAACTTGGTCTATTACAGTACTGACATAAAAAAACAAAAACATTATATTTAAAACTTACAAAAAGGAATTAAGAATGTGTAGAACTTGATAGTTTAGGTAAAGCATCAATAGATGGCCAAGTTAACCGTTTTCACTACTCATCGCTAGATGTCGCTTAACACATCTACACATTTGATTGATGCAAACAAAATATTAATTATATAAAGAAAATATTTATAGAAGTATCAGTAGTAAAATCAGCTTCATGCTGTATCCCGCACATTTTTTTTATTAAGTAGTAAATATCATTAATCAACATTGCGGGAGTCTTGATGCAGCGTCTGACTCGGTGTAATAAATTATTTTATTTTGGGAAGAGAGAAAAGCGCGGTGTTGAGTTTAACCACTCAACATTCAATGTCACGCAATTGGACGTTGCTCGGGAAACGAAGAGTATTAACACTAAGTTCGCTACCCTGCTATCTACGCAATCTAACAACAGAGAAAAATAATACCAAAAAATCCTTTTATTTCACTAAATAAATATGAATAAAAAAGACAATAATATAAAAGTGAGCAATAAATGAACAAACGAATGAAAATGAGCAATAAATGAATGTGAGGCGAATCTACATCATATTTCAGTATTAAATGAATAGTTGATGGATTGATTAAGCGCACCTTCGTCTGGTTGTACCTAATTTGGTAATCAAATCAAATAGCTATTGTATAATGGAGATAGAGAGATTTTTCAGAGAGAGTCTATAATGGAGCTTCCAATAACTTTGTTCGCGTGAAGGTTTTGTTTTTAATTTTTCAGGGTAAAGTTTTGTTTTTCTAAAATAAGTATTTAAAGTTTTGTGTTCTTAAGATTGTTGGGAAGACTATTCTAGTATGGGCAGGGACCACTTGGAAGACTCCATTGCCATTCTATGCGTATAATTGACGTATGCTTCAATAGCTATATACCACTTTTAAGAACGTATAACAATATATTTTTTTATATACCTTATACATATATAATTGTTTAATAGTATTTACCATCCTTATTTACAATATAATTAGCTTAAAAAGTTATTAGAGTGCGTAGGGCGTCATGCACCCTAATAACTTTTTAAGCATATTTTCCCTCTTTACTCCCGGCTGTTCCCAATTTTAATAAATATAGGTACCAGTATAACACAATAATATGTAATTTATTGTGTTATACTGGTACCTATACCTATATTTAGTCTACAAAGTAGGCTAGTAGGCAGTTTATAATACTATCTCGTAATGATATGATATCATCATAAATTATAATCACCATTATACGGTAGTGGGTTCTTAGCAGAGTTTAGCACATATTTTTTTAGTATATTTTAATTATTAGGATTCCGTACCTGAATAGTAAAACGGGACTTCGCTGTCTGTTCGTCTGTCGCCAGGCTGTATCTCATGTACCTACCGTGATTATTAGACAGTTGAAATTTTCGTACATGTTGTTTTCCGGTTAAACTGGATAACACACGTAATTTTTTCCCGTTTTTATAGATATATGTTTAACTCGCAATTGGCCGTTATTTTGGTTAGGCAAATATTGTGTTAGATTCGATCGTATTATATATTTATCTGAAATGAAATTTATATTATCACATTGAATTCCCAGATCCCTTTGCGTGCCCTGCTATGTGCGAGATTAAGTATGAATTCGGTTCATTTTTAAATGATTTTTATATATATTTTTTATATTTATATAATGAATTAAAATTTTATATATTAAAATTAAAATTTTTTATAAATTTTATATGAAAAATTATTAAAATTATATACTTGTACAAGAATTAACCGAATTCATTCTTAAAGTACTATAATAATTAATTTGGTTTAACTGAACATTATTTTATTTAAATTTTATTATATCGTTATTTTAATATATTTTAATTTTTAGGGTCCCGTTCCCAAATAGTAAAACGGGACTTCGCTGTCTGTGAACAGGCTGTATCTAATGTCGGTGAAATTTTCACAAATGTTGTTTCTCCGTTGCATCTATAACAACAATAATACAATACAAAGAAAAGTATTGTATTATTAAATTGTATTATATTATAGGATTTTTACATAGAAAAAAAAATTCAAAATTGATTACTAAAGGCAATAATGTACTTAAATATTTAGGTACTTAACATTATTTAATCAATGTGAGTTGAGACCAATCTGGGGCACAAAGTGTCACTGTAAAATCGACTGATTGTGGGTTCGATACCCACTCGAAGAGATGAAATATTTATAAAAATTAGATTTCCATTTCTTCGCTCTGGTGTAGTATCAAAGCGCGCCGTTGAGCACCACCATTCAACATGTCATGCTTTCAGAATTCGGCGGAAAGTGGGGGACGGAGTGTCTTAACACTGTTTCCCTCTGCCTACCCTGCTGTGTGCGGGATACAGCGTGAAGCTGATTTTATATTTATTGTGAGTCACACTATCTATTAGACACACTAGCACTTAGTATTACCTTTAAAGACTATGTACCGTAACCTTATTCGTGGTTTTATCAAAGCGAGAGACTTATTTATTAAGTACAATAAAGATCAATAATAGAACGTATGAAGAAGTATTTTTTAAATTTTTTCAAATGTTAGATATATTCACAATTTGGAAAAATATATTTTTTTTTTTAGGAAATATAACAAATTCAATAAATCACCCGTGCCTTGCAAATCTCAAAACGTAAAGAACTTACAAGTTTTCCTATAAAGTTTGTAGTAGCATAACCTATCGTAGCACAGTGACCATGCTCTTCAATATATAAATTTCTTCACTCTGTTCGGTTTCTTGGAAAAAAAATCTTTTTATCAGCACCTTCAATTGATGCTATTGTATTTGAATATTAAATTTCTATTGCACTATTATTGCCAGCTATCGTCGCGCAGGGGCGTCAGCGTGCGACTGTAAACGCGGCGGCTGTGACTTCGATTCCCAGTACAGGAAATGAAAAATGTTATATTATTATTTCTGGGCTCTGGTAACGAGGCAATACGCGGCGTTGAGTTCCGCTACTCAACACGCAATGCCTCAAGAATTCAGCGGAGATGAGGAACGGATGTAATTTACTCTACTAAAATTGTTATATGCCCGAACCATCTTGCGAAATGCTAGTATTTTTTATAGCTTTACGCTTTACAATTTTCTCGTTGGAAATGCAAGAGATTAGTAGTCATAAATAATGATTAAGAATAAGATAAGATAAGATAAATAATAATTGTTTTGTAACGTGTAGGTATGTAACTATAAATGATCTCCTATTGAACTTATGTAATGTTATCAAAAAAGAAAATATCAAAATAGTTTTAAAAAAATATTTTGTCAACAGTAGTGTTAAAAAATTTTATTTATTGTTTATTTATTTTATTATTTTACTTTACTGTAAATTAAAATTGTGTAGCTAATATAAGAATATTTTTAACATCGTTACAATTTTTTTTGGTTTTTCGATGTTATGTAGGTATATATTTATGTTTTTGTATTAGTATGTTAAATGGTAATAAATAAAAAAAAGAACTACATATCAATCACTATATCTAAACAATACCTTTACCAATTAGAACAGACACCGTCCGCTCTAAGTGAATTAAACTAAAATCTACATCGTTTTATGAATAATACATTTCATTGCAATACGAGCACACGTAACAATTATAGTAAAAGCAATACTATTGTTGTTTATCATCCAACCCACAACACCCTTTACCACTCGGCCTGTCCGAACCAATACAATAAACAAGCTATCTTCAACCATACATTATACTTATCTATGACCGGGTATTTTATTATAAAGTGCATTGTCTATAGAGCCCGGTCGACCGTACGTAAATAATTTAACTTCGTCTTAAAAGATTCAAAAATAGTTCCTAACAGTGCCCCCCCCTTTATATGTTCACCATTTGTCAGTCCATAACTGAATTTAAACGCTACAATATTGTGTGAAACGCCCCTTCACGAAACGATAGCTGTCTTTGTCTAATGTATATAGAAAAATTTGTACGGAATACGTGCGTCTCGCTCTTGTGATAGATCCTTTATGTGTTTACGTCGTTTCGAATTTGGGGACTGAACTGTTACTATCATGTGTTTAATATATGAATATATACTTTATGATGTAACAAATAAGGTTGAGATTGCTATGTGAATGTGTGTTATGGGGGAAGCGTTAAAGAGGGACGTCGTGAGAAAGAGACGGAGCACGTATTCTGTTAAAGTTAGTGAGTCCAAACGAGTTTTTATGTTTGGAAATCGTATTAAGCTTTTGTCGGAAAGTGTTCCACTCAACATAGTTGAGGCGTTTGTGCGGTCAAACTATCACGTCGCGGGGCTGATTGGCTCGTCCTCTATATTGTCTGTTGGTCTGTCGTGCGGACTTAACGCGGGAACTTTGTACACATATTATACTAATAAGTGATTCTATTTTTTTTAAATATTATGCTTATTTTCCAGTGCTAGAGTGTTAGTGTTTCGGACAAAATGTCGTCAGTACATTCTGATGACGATCAAGAGGAGATTAATGTGGACTCCGACAGTAGGTTGTCAGGTCAATATGATAGGAGTATCGCTTCCGAAGATCGCGATTCTGAACATAGTTTTAACGATAGATATAGGGATTCCCCGAACGATCATATGACTGATACGCAACAGCGGGTGAACCTGCCGTTCAGTATATCCAGGTTGTTAGGGAAACAGTTCGAGGACATTGACAAACGTAGGAATTCAGGTGAGAGTGACGACCGCAGCGATCAGGACACGGAGTCAGAGAGTGCTAAGGACGACGCTAAAGATACAGGATTACCGTTAAATTTTACACATAACCCTGGACTATATCCTAACTCTAGTTTGTTGTTAAGACCTGGACTCAGTCTGGGCGGTGGTTACGGGTTCCCGAGTAATCCGGGCGTCGTTAGAGTGCCGGCTCATCGGGCGTTAGGCGCTTTGGGGGCATGGGGTGTCGCCCTAGATCCCATGAGGCAAGCGGCAGCCGCAGCTTTCGCGCATCAAGTTGTAAAAGACAGACTAAACGGTAAGTCTAGACTAATATATACCTATACATAAACATTACCAATAAAAAATCATTTTGTTTTTTAATTAAAGCCACATAAAGTTTTAATACCCATAATAAAATTGTTTTAAGAAATTTACATCTTAATTTAGCCAATTAAGTCTAACTACAGTCACCGCCGAAATATAACATTGATTTTACAACTATAAAAAACTACAAACGAGGTGACTAACATTTTATGTTAACGTACATCGTCTCAAATACCTGACGTCTCCAAATATTATCTCGTACCCATAAATCTTTTTAAGTAGTATGTAAATCGTATCTTTACTCAGCAGATAAAAGGGAACCAGATTTTTGGACAAAAAAATAAATCGCTTTCAAATGTTCTTTTCTCTTACTAAAATCAGTTCTATATGTTATTAGCATAAATCTAATATTTCATTTCGTACGTTTTCATCCTGTTTTAAATATAACTGCACTCACAATTGTCAATTTAGAAAATTGAATAAAATTATCAATATAATAGAATATTGACTTCCCAAATATAAATATTGATTCAAAATAGCTTAAAGCTCAGAAAAAATCTAAAAAAAGCCATGTTTCTGGTACAAAAATCTGCAAAAACTAAATAGTTATTTATGGCCAAACACTCGATTGTCTATAAAGTAGCGTTGTCAAGCAATTATAGTGACACATCAGGGGTAACTTTTTTTGGATTCTTTCCGGTCACGGCGCCTATGCCATTGTAATTTGTCGCGCCGATCCGGGATTGAAAAAAACGACCTTTTCGGATCGGGGAAGCCTTTAGCAAATAAAGATAATAGACTTATATTATCTTTTTTATCTATTTTAAATTGTAGCAGAAAATCTTAGGATAATCTTTATTTTATTATTTATATTTACTCTCTTTTTTATATTTTAGTTTGGTTTAGTTTTATATATTTAATACATCGATGGTTTGCGCAAAACAATTTACATATAATAATCATAACAATTAATTAAAGTCACGAAACAGTAAAACAATAGTTATTTCACAGTTTGAATTTAATAAAACTAAGTTTTTGGTCCAACTAATAAGACAGCGTTAAGCATATAACCACATTATACAAAACATATAATAATTCCCAATATATTAAGCCTTATTAGTAGGCCTTTAACTTAAATAATAACAAAAATTTTCGACGCCCGTGAATTTATATGGATTGATAATAATAATTTACGAAGAGTATAAATTAAAAATCAAATGAAATCAGTTTCACGCTGTATCCCGCACACAGTAGGGTAGGCAGAGGGAACGTAATGTTAAATCCGTTCCTCACTTTCTGCCGAATTCTGGAGGTATTGCGTGTTAAGTGGCGTAACTCAACACCGCATAATGAAACGTATAGGAATAGATATAGATTAATATATATGATACAATCTATCAAATGGATATACAAAATTATTACTTTTTTCAAAATTAGCTAACTAATTGCAAAATAAAAAAGTCACGTACCATACCTGCTAAAAAATGTCGGCCAAAAAACCAAACCTATCAAATCTGCAGTTGAACGCGTGTGGAAATGAATTAGGTCTTTTTTGCGACCACCCCGGTTTTGAGGAAGTGCTGACGTGCACTCTGTAATTGAGACAATAGGTAGCGTGCGTCGGGAATGTAACACGAAAAAACACCTTTGTCATTTTAGCGCCAATTTATGTGTCAATAATTTGACAGTTTATTTTTTTTATTAGTTCCGTCCGTCGCACAAAGGTTTGGGTTTTGCCGATTTGCTTAGTTTTTTTTATTGTTTTATTCGGTGTTTGTTATAGATTTTTTTAAAATTAACTAAAGCACATTATCGTTTTTCTTCCTTTTTGTATTGACAAACACAATTTATATTTTTCTGATATTTTAATTTTTAACTGTAATTTTTTATAAGTGTATGTTTTCTTAAAATATTATGTTGTTTACATATCTCTCTACAAATATATAATCTGTATAATTAAGACAATAATCACAACCCTTCAATCCGAACCTCTATTCGTGCATCGGAAATACCGACGTGATGATGAAAAGCTCCTTAATCAGCCAATATGGTGACTTCTTAAATTACATATTTTGAACAGCGTATCTTGTATATTATATAAGTAAATTATGGTTCAATATAAAATTAAATATTAAAATTTGTTATTTAAATTATATTTATCTTTATAAACGTGAATATATTTATTTAAAACGAATTATAATTAAATTGCTTTAAATATTTGATATTAATGAAGTGGAAATATTTTAAATAATAATTGGACATTGCTAAAAGAAGTCAGCCATTTTTTTTATTGAATTGATAACTTTTGACAAAAGAAAACAAAATTTTTATTTATGTTGACATAGAAAGTGCTTACCTACATTTTGTTTAATTTTAAATAGAAAGTGGATGGATATAATATTATTAATAACTTTATTATATTATATTATTTATAATGGTCTCACAGTGAAATGGTTCATTTAGGTACACATTGTTGTCTCTCTTTAATAGAAATAACTGTAATTATTATTTCTTATCGCAATATATTTATTACGTAAATCTATAATTAACCCTTATTTTGTTAAAAAGGAGGTCAGTCGTTGCGCAGTGGCACGAAGTGTGACTGTAAAACCTGGTTAGGACTACCTAGGACTGGTTTCGGATTCGATCCCCACTCGAGGAGATGAAATATTTACTTAAATTTATATATATATATATATATATATATATATATATATATATATATATATATATATATATATATATATATATATATATATATATATATATATATATATATATATATATATATATCTATTTACTGTGTTTATGGCGTAACAAAGTAGTAGAAGTTACCTAAGCCTAAATAGTATTTTTTTCGCCTACCAGTTTTTACGGTTTCTTCTATAGTTATGTTTAATTCCGTCTCGCTTTTTCATGTTTTTTGGTGCATTTCGCTCACAATTACGATGTTTTATTTGCCAGACGCCAGAAATTTAGCCATTAAGTACAAAAACTAGTCTATTCTATAGCAGAGAATTTGCGTACCGACACGGAATTGTTTAGACTTTTGTTTTTATAATGAAATGTATAGAGTATTAATCAAATAAAATAAATCAGCTTCACGCTGTATCCCGCACACAGCAGGGTAGGCAGAGGGAACCTGGTGTTAAGACCCACCATTCCCCACTTTCTGCTGGATTCTGGAGGCATTGCGTGTTGAGTGGCAGAACTCAACGCCGCGCTTTGCCTCGGCACCAGAGCGAAGTAATGGAAATATAGAGTATTATTGTTTCTATAATTGTTATATTATATAGGCCGGTCGTGGCGCAGCGGCACAAGGTGTGACTGTAAACCGACTGGTTGTGGGTTCGATCCCCACTCGAGGAGATGAAATATTTACTTAAATTTATATTTCCATTTCTTCGCTCTGGTGTCGAGGCAAAGCGCGGCGTTGAGTTCTGCCACTTAACACGCAATGCCTCCGAAAATCGGCAGAAAGTGGGGAACGGAGTGTCTTTCACTACATTCCCTCTGCCTACCCTGCAGTGTGCGGGATACAGCGTGAAGCTGATTTTTTTTTTTTTTTTTTTTATAATTGTTTTTTATAGATAATACATAATAAAAGCGCGTGGCGCAGTGGTATAGTATCTGGATTGTAATAGTTTCGATTTTCACTCAGAGGATACTTATATTTAAAATATTTAAATTTCTCTTGGGTCGTAGATAAAGCACGCGTTTTTTTGTGTGTAACTCAAGACGTAATGTCTCAAAAACTGAAGGTTGTTGGGAATCTGAGTGCCTTTAAGAAAGTAGAAGAGACAAGTTACAAAATTAAAATTAGTATTTTATATATCATTTACTTACAACTGTTTGTTAGTTATAATTGCAATTGATTGATGTCTCTTGACAATTATTGCCATTATACGAGACTGTATAGCGTTTGACTGTAACGCGGTGGTTGTATATTCTATTCCCACTCAGAAGAATTATTTATTCTCATTTATTCACACTCGTAAGTCAAAGGGCGGTGTTGACATCCGTCACTCAACACTCAATGTCTAGAATTCGAATGGGGTGTCTAACATTAGAAGCTGCTTTTTTTTTTATTTTTATGGTTAAAAGAAACGTTTATCCCAATGTGTAAAGAAGTGCGGAAAGGAACCTTTGCCGTTACAAATTGCGAAAGTAACGATAAAGGTCGACTAAATTAAATAAAAAAAAATCTTTTAGTCTTGGCTGGATAATAATGCACTATTCGTCAGACTTTCATGTAAGTTTTTAAAAAATATATAACTACGAAATGAAAAAAGTTTGAGTATATATACATACATACATACATACAATATACTTTATTGCACTTAAAATAAGATAACTTTAAGACGTTATTTTTTTTTTTCAAACAAATTATTTTGGTAAGCCAGAATCAGTAAAACTAAAAAAAAAAATGCTTCACAGTGTAAGTCGCATATAACAGGAGAAGCAAAGGGAACCTAGTAAAAAGACACTTCCTTCTCCAATTTCTGTTTGACAAATTTTTACGTGCTGTGCGTGTGCGTGCTGAGTGGAGGACCTAGGACAGATATGAATTTACGCTAGTAAAAAAATATTTTATATTTAGGTACTACCCCGAGTGGTATTTTTTATATACGTATAAAAACGCTACTTAAATAATTTTAATAAGGGAAAAAACCTAATAAATGAAAATTAATTGGCCATTCTAACTAGAAAGCTGGGCCAGCATCATATCATCTGGAGCGTATCTGACTGCGACGGTTAAATTTGCGGTGTACGCTGTCACTTGTTAAGCTTAAAACAAATAGTTATCCAATAGATCATCGCGAAAAAATGTATGGCTACTTAGTTTTATTAACAACTTACTTTTACCAGGTTTACTTGATTCTCGATATTTTAATTTATCCTCTGTATATCCTTTACCTTTTTTTTATTTCTCTTTAGTATTCCTTACCCTTGAATATCCTTTGAAATATAATGGGGTTCATTAAGATATGAAATTGCATCTGTGTGAGTGCATGATATGTATTAGGTTATATTCAAACTACTTTGGTTACACAAATCGCGGCGTTAAGTTTCGCTGCTCAATAGCGAATACCATGTATATTTTTTTATATTTTTATGGCTTCAAATATAAAAAGAGTTTTACAATATAATAGTTACTTAAGGTTAATAAAAATATATTTTACTATTCTTCAACTTTATTTTGTCTCATGTATATTTTATAAAATCAAATTTTATGTATAACAATTTAAATAAATCAACGTTTTCTAGAAATATGCTTGCGGTTGGATAACTTAATGCAATAACAAATAGTTAATTAGATTTGCATTTTGAATGTAATCATTTGAAATCCTTTGATTAGAGATAATTAGTTCGTTAATGTACATATATGTAGGTAACTGTTGTACTAAGTCTTCTCGGATAATTTGTCGTTTTAATATATTTTTTTACTAAATAATAATAATTAAATACTGTCTCCATCATAGAAGTTGAAATCTATTTTCAATAAATTATCAGCTTCACGCTGTATCCGTCATATAACAGGGTAGGCAGTGGGAACCTAGTATTAAGACACTCCATTTCCTATTTTCCGCTGAATTTTTTGGAGATCGATGTCACAACTGTCGCGTTACAGTCACACCCTTGTGTCCCAAGATTTCATTGAGCCACAACGGCCTCAATGAAATCTTCCTACAAAGCTGTGAGTCTGTTCATTCCTCTAGTTTGCAAAATTTTTAAAATTTTCCATATGTGAATCTTTTTGATTCAACGCTAAGATCTCTTGATCTACAGGTCCGATTAACTTTTTTTTGTTTATAAAACAAAAAAACGTAGATACATTTTTAGGAGTGGTATAGGCTATAGTACGGTTCAAGTCTTAGGTAGCCCTACATAACGAAATAACAATAAATATGAACGCCGTCGAATTTATATAAGCGCTTGTGCTGCAGAAGTAGTTAAATATATGTCAGTACATTGTATACCAGAAATATTACATTTTGTTAGTTCTAAGAAAAGTTTGCGATACTATAAATCTATCTCTTATAAATAAGTCACAATAAGACATTTTGTGACAAAAAATAAAAAAAAAACATTCTTTTTGGATAATGAAACTACGAGCAAATGTTATCAAATATAAATCAAAAAAAAAATAAAATACAGAAAGCCGCGAGTAAGGCCGCTACTCGATTATAAAATTGTTAAATTTCTTATGCAGTCGATATTTTGTTATTATTTTCGTTTTGGGTGGTAGGACTCACTTACTCACTCTATTTAACAAAATCAAAGACATAAAATATAATATTTTAACTCTTTACGAATTTCTTTCGAACGGGCTTGAATCCACAATTACCTACAACGACAAGTTATTTACATAAGTAAAAAACAATAAATTAAATCAAAGTTAGGCCAGCTCCACACTATATCCCGCACAGAGCAGGATAGGCAGAGGGATCCCAGTGTCAATAAACTCCGATTTCCACTTTTTGCCAAATTCTGAACTCAATCCACGCTTCGCATCGCCACCTAAGCGAAGAAATGAAAATATTAATTGAAATAAATATCTCATTTTCTCGAGTGGGGATCGAACCCACAACCGGCCGCGTTTACAATCACACTTGGTGCCCCCGCGCCACGACTGGCCTCACTTATAAGTAAAGATAATTAGAAATTATATGTAAATGTAACAAACAAACAAATATATTATATATACTATTAACACTCAGATATAATCTCATTTCCTGTCACCTCGGCTTTCTCAAGTCGGTCACAATCGTTTGCGATCAATAGACGGTGTAATTGGCCATGTTCTCGTAATGGCCGCTATTTCCGCACCGCACCGCAGTCGTACTTATTTACTTTACTGGACTGGGGTTGAAACGTTAAGTAGGAGGTTAAATTATAGATTTTATAACTTAGGAAAGGAGATATTAGTCACTACACGTTCTGTTGATTGTTTCTATGTATTTTAAGGAGTAAAATACTATGAAAATATTCAAAATGGGTTTTTTGGAAAAATAAAGCCTATTTTAGAAAATTAGGATGATTTGAGATACTCTACTTTCCGCCTGACTTTCGAGATGCATCGGGTGGTTACTTACCCGCGCTTTGTCTGCCAGAGCGAGGAGATAAAAATTAATATAATCATCATCTTGAATGGAGATTGAACCGAAAATCTTCGCGTCTCAATTACAGTTCGCTATACTGCTGCTCCGCGACAGCCTCTGGTTTTCTACTAACTATTTTTAAAATATTATTTCTATAAGCAAATACTTTAATATAATTTACTTGTGTAACGCATATACATATGTTTATTTAATCTTTCAAGACTAAACCAATCTGAGTAAGTCATAAAACAACATACCGTGGCAACTCAGTACAACATAAATATGTAGAACATACACGTTTTTTTCATGTAAACTCATAGTTTATCACCAATGTCCAATTTCCATTTTATCGACAACGGATCTTTAATTACTTTTAGATTCGTGGTTAGTTCGTTCATCTGTATGTATGTATGTAGAGATAATACAAACTTGCCTCCTTACACTGGTATTTCTCTATTTTGATAAGATTTTTGTGGGCTTACGATAAAATCCACGTTTACCTTAATAAGGTATCTATTTAGGCTGATAAAGCTTTTAAGTTGTACATTTTAAAAGCAAAAAAAGTTTAACTTTAATTGATTTAAATTTGAAAAGACAAAATATGTTTATTTTCATTACATGACCTAAAAAATATATTGCATACAGAACTCTTTCAGAAGACTTAATTTTAATTTAAATTAAAATTAAAATAAACACTAATTTTATAGTTCTAAATGAAACATTATTAACTCATTGAATATTACGTTATTATTTTGACAATATCTGACACTGAGTATCACCGTAGTTTTTAAAGATTCAAAGTATACAGAAATTAAAATAATACCTTAGAATTAAGGATTCTAGCGAATATTTATAATGAAAAAGTTCCACCGGTTCAGTAACAGAAAATACGGTGTTAACTTCTATCAAAACGTAATGTGTTGACACTATTTTTTTTTTTATGGAAAAAACACGGCAAACGAGCGTGCGGGTCACCTGATGATAAGTGATTACCGCCGCCCACGACCCCGTGCAACCCCAGAGGAGCTACAGTTGCGTTGCCAACCTTTAAGATGGGTTGGGCGCCGGGGCCCGGCATTACCTAATGCGAAACGCAGTGGCATAAAGCCACTACTTCACGCCGGTTTTAAATGCCGGGGGTGGTAATGATCCGGTCGAGTCTGCCCATGCGTGTTGCCATTGCTGGCGTGACTCTACCACACGTACTTTAGTCGCCTCTTACGACACCACCAGTACCAGGATGATCCTATTCTAGGCCGGGATCACACGTATAATATCTCATCCTGCTATATGCGGGATAAAGAGTGAACTTGAAATAAAAATACAGTATCTTTTTGTTCTGCATTAAGAATCTAAAGATATTATACAAATCTTAAAGTATTTAGTAGGTAATTCCCTTCAATCTAACAACGCACGATTTGCACCATTCTATTATTTTTCTTAATAAACGTAGGTCTATAATTTAGGTCAAAACCTTACCTGAGCGGGCACGAGCAGACGGATAAAACGATTTAGTCCGCTGTAATTGTTTTATTTGTACCAATGCCTTGCATTGTTTTTGTTTGTTTTTGTTTATTGAGTTATATTATAGATACGTGTTGACGAAAATGAATCACGATTTTAATACTGATTGGAATATGCATTTGAATCAAAAAACGTTATAATATTTTTTGTGCGTAGTCTGTTAATATAATAAGAAATAAAAATATTTTCAGCAATAATTTTGATACCTTTGTTGAATATTTTATTTAAATCACGCTTTTCTCGCGGTGCAGGATAAGCAATGAACGTAGTGCTAATACACTCTGTTGACGAATTTTCTTGACATTTCGTTTTATCTATCCGAGCGGGGAATGAATAGAAATGATTCTATAATCTAACCCACAACCTTCACGCTTACATTTCCACAGTGCCATGACAGCCTCTGTATTTTAGTAGTTGACAAAATTAAGTTTAACAATGGTACTTCATTGACAAGGTCATGTTATATCTATAATTATAGTATATTAATATTATTAATATGTGGTATTCGAAGCATAATCGTGTCTCACACTTATAACAATATTGTCAATATTTTAATATTGTCAATATTTTTAAACTTAAATTATCTATTTTAATTTCAAAATATTTTCTCACTTCTTCATTTTCTTCTCTCATAGACAATAAACCACTTTAGTGACACATAACTTCGTTTATGATCCCCTGTATTTTATTTTCACATTTTATAGGATTTAAACCAACACATACCTAACTTACCAGTGACAGGTGCTTCACAGAACTATACAAAACAGCAATTTGGATAATATATAATGAAATTTAACGTGTTTATTTGAAATAATAATATCAAGAATAAGTCATTCTGCTATATCATTTAGGTGGCATAAGAGCCTTTGAAGTGGCCGACCAGGTCGTATACCCATTATTAATAGTGTATATACTTAATTGACGTTTCAAGTCTTTATTACTTACCGCCATTTACGCCAATAAATGTGCCATTTTAATAAACGTTGAATATTGAACAAAATTGCGTATTAGCATTGCGCGTAATAGTATGGTATTGTAAAAGAGATAGAATTGTTTCTTGTATGGGTGAAACCTTAGAATAACGTTGGAATGTATTAGGTAATATTTTTGATATATTTAAAGTTACTTAGAGAAATCTTTGATTTTGTTGTTTAGCTATCAGAATAATGTAATGTTAATTTGCTTGCGTTACAGGCGAGTAAAGGACAGAGAATAGGAATAGGAACTATATGTAATATGATGTAAGAACTCGAATGGGGTACAATTAGATTTTAACGTCGAATTGCGTCAACACGCAAAACTTCCAGAATTCGGCTTCCAGAAAGTGAGGAACGAAAGTACCTTAACGAGGAACGGACTATATAAACACTAGATTCCCAGGTTCCTTTTGCATACCCTACTGCTGCAGTGTAAATCTAAAAAATAATAATGAGTTCTATTTTATATAACTTTATATTTATAAAGTTCTATCACTAGAGATTTTAGGCATAGTTAACTGTTGCCTAACAAAATGATAGTTACAAACCTATTTAACCATACAGATTCCATTAAACGTGCAGACAACACGTCAAAATACCAGAATTCCAAACTATGTAGTCTCTCGACATCTAATTTGGAATCCACAATATCATCGATACTAAAATAATAATATCGGGTATTCCCCGACGCGGCGCGGACTGAAAATTTGACGGCGTACACGATGATGCCGTATAAGTATCTAGGGTTTTGTGGAGTAGACTTGTTGTTTATGTAAATATGGTAAATTTATATGCGTCTTATTTAGATTTTTGCAATATATTCAAATGAAAAAATATAAATAATATAATGTAATGATATATTTCATTTAGGATCCCTGACTCATCCCCACAGCCTCCAAAAATGTGTCCAATACCATAATAAATGGAGAGAATAAACATTATACCTGAGTACGCATACTTTTTTTGTATAATCAAACATAACAGCTTTTATTGCAATTTGGCAATTTTTTTGCTTAACGCTGCATCACGCGTATAACAAGGGTAGACAGAGGGAACATAGTTAAGTAGTGTCAAGGTTCCTCTCGTTTCAGCTAATTTAGGAGAGTTTGCTGTTGAGAGGAACTCAACATAACGCTTTATCTAGATATCAGCGCGAGAAACTTCACCAGACTGGGAATCAAACCGACGACCGTTATAATCACACTACGATCTATTCAATATGAAAAAAAAACAGACAGTATGCAAATATTTTTACATTGAAACTTTTCGTTTCAGCATAGTCCCAACAAATCATCAGAAGAATAAAACATTGATACCACCCTCGCTCCAATACAGCGTTATATGCGTTCCTCCAAAGTGAAATGTGATGATGTCTGATACTTTACAGTCAAAATTCATAAGCAAAACTGTTTCATGCATATATAAAGTTTGAAAAAAGTAACTTTGGCCCGTATTTATAAGGCTCTCAAGTCTGAGATCGATCTTGAGAGGCCTTTTTCATTCATAAATTATATATTTATGAATAAAAAATGATAATGTTTAATTTAAGCAAAGGAAGGATTATTTCCATATCGGCCTAAATATAATTATAGCAATTGTTGCTATTGTTTCATGTCTTTGAAATGACCCACTAGCTAGGTACTGCTTTAAATCCTACGTAGGATTTATTTTCAAGTTTTTTTCGATATATACATAATTATGTGACAGAGATATGTGATTAAGACATTAAGTTTTTTTTTGTACTTATTTATAAAACGTATAAAAATTTGAACGTAGCGGGACTCGAATCCGCGCCTCCTGGTCTCCTCATGGGTTTTCTAAATAAGTATTTTTCTTTCCTAAGTGTGGATTAACACTTTAAAAATGTTAAAAAGTTATTTTCAAGCAGGGAATTCCTTTAGAGAAGGTATGCTGTCTTATCACCAATTTTTTTTAATAATATCTCAAAAAATAAGAAAGTTAATAAAAAACAAGATAAAACACAAATATACACTACCTTCGTATTAAAAATGTATTGATACTTCATACGCTATGTACGAGTAGGTATTCGTATACCCGAAAATCATCGATACACTAAAACATCGATAACGCGTCCGCCATATTTCCCCAGAGACGCTATAAAAATTTGACGCGCCTCCGCGATGATATAGGCGTGCCCGTAATCCCCTGAAACCACACTTTTACTATTAAATATTCTTTGTGTGAAAGCTTAGAGCTTTTATATTGAAACTTTAATATTAGAATATTTATATAAGTTATTTATTTGATGTTTTTTTTTTTAAATTTACGATTTATCCCGCACATAGGGAACCTGGGAACCTAGTGTTAACACACTTTTACATATTACATACACAAATTTAAATGTTTTATTTTATATCATTTTATAGATTTCTATTTTACAATAAGGATAAAATAAATAGTTGTGTAGTAGATATGTGACTGAAAAATTCCATTTTGCTTTAAATTAATAATATTGGTTATAGTATTGCATATGTTTTAGCATTTTATGTGGCTTTCAAACAAACGGCCTTACAAAATTTAATACAAGGGAAATTTTATATCTAACAAACATACTACCATTTACACGCAGTGCCGTTCAGGGCAACGACTACCGACTTATATACAGATTAAACAAAATTTTAAAAGTGTAAAAATATATATTTTGTCTTTAGATATTGTTAAGATTAGTATAAATATAATAAAGCAAATTTCGTTCACTTAAACTTACTTTTACATTATAATATATTTATTCCCTTTACAGTGTGTCAGCATTTTAACCTATACATAATATGAACTTATATTAAAACAAATAATAAATAAATAATAGCCTTTACTAAGAAGTAAAGTTCAAATAGATCAAGGTTGATATGTTTTATGACCAATCCATATTATGGTAGATCATAAAAACAGCTATATTTCAAAAGTGTTAATATATGAGAGAGCTGCCGCCGGGAGACGGACAAACTCGTACATAAAATATTATATTTTATTGAGATTAGATCATTCTGGAAGTGTCCCATGATAAAAAATGCCTATATGGTTAACTTTTTTTATCGTTATACACTTTCAATTTAGCGGAATAGGTAGAAGGGACTAAGTGTTATAGCTGTTCTCTTTGTTATATTATTTTAGTAGAAATATCAAATCACAAATTGTGTATTAAATAAATATTTAGGCTAAAATGAGTAAAAATAGTTTATCGAAAAGCAGAGTAGGCAGGGAACCTCAATCACTACGCTAACTTGTCACCACTTGTCTTTCCACCAGTTTAAATAAATAAAAATACTTCATTCTTATTTAGAAAACGTATAGAAATTTGAACGTAGCGGCACTCGAACCCGCACCTCCTGGAAACCGACCAGGACCAGGAGGCGCGGGTTCGAGTCCCGCTACGTTTAAATTTTTATCCTTTGTCTAAATAAGTATTTTTCTTTCCTAAGTGTGAAATAACACTTTAAAAATGTTTAATATTAATTAATTCACCTGAGTAGGTATCAAGCCCACAACTGTCTTGCTGTCTGATGCTTTGCCGCTGATTCTAGCTGAGCTGAGAAAATGAGCTTCACGCTGTATCTCGCACACAGCACAGGGAAGGCACAGGGAACCTTGTTAACGCAAGATCCAGACACTCCGTTCCTTACATTCCGTCGAATTCTCGAGGAACTACGTGCTGAGTGGCATAGACACCAAAGCGAAGAAATGGAAATATAAATTTAAAGAAATATTTAATTTCCCCGAGTGCGGAAATTAAACCTGCAACTAGTCCTGTCCTGTCCCAATTTTCAATATAATTAAACATATACTTAAATGTCATATTATATATACGTTTAGTAAATAAAAAAACAAATTGTCAGGTAAAACAGAATACTTAGTGATATAACAATAAAAAAAGAGTCAAAGAAATGACATCACTTAACCTTTCGTTTACTTTAAATTATACATTAAATGTTGATTTACACACGAATTCGGCACAAAAAAATAAAATTCGCAATAAAAAACTCTTTTACAACTCAAAAATACATTATATGGAAGTTTTTAAAAAAAGCAATGCCTAATTATATATGTTTAGGATTAATTACGTGAAAGACAAACCGGCAGGATATTATGTTCAATTAAGTTTTGTACCGGCCAGAACATGATGATGACAACGTATGGACATCACTTTAATGACACTAAGCGTGTAGATAATCATTCTTCATGTGAACATCTCATGGTTATCATTAACTGGTGGTTACGATGGAATCTCTTAGAAGAATATTTTTTTAATTAAGAAGTAAATACAGAAGTTTCAAAACGAACATAATTTGGTAATTACTCAGGTATCATAATAGTTTAAGGTAATTTTGCAGGAGATCATTTTAGCATAAAGTTTTCAAAGAATTAATATTGTGAGGCAAACACAGAGGGCAAAGTTAAGCAATTTTTATGGTATTCGAAAAGAATTTCGTTATTTCTTTCAATATTTTCCTGGCTTACAGGAAATTGGTACATTGTATAATAGTAACTCGGTATGCTGATTTATGTCTATGGCCGAGTCTGCATAATGCAAACATATAAAGAAGATAAAAAAGGCAACTTTAGAAATGGTTCCTATAATAAAATTTACCGTCGCAAATAATATCCGGTTTTGCAGTGTCACGCTAAGCACCGCCTTGCACCATCAACCTACATAAAACCGTAGATTTCATCATTATGTGGTGAATTATGGAAGAAACATAGAAGGTAACGACCTAACAATGCATAGTAGCAATAACATTAAATCTAAACTCCACACACGTGAAACGAAACAGAACATAAGATTAAAGGAAAAAGTACTAAAAGCTCAACATCATAAACCTCCCTTTGTCCCAACGACTGCAATGTTTCACTGCAACTACGTATCCCGATTGCATCCCGCTTTCATCTCTTGAATAAACCATGAGTTTCTGTATCGTACTGTACTGTGCAGTACTGTGCGCTCCGTGCACAGCCTCGTTTGATAACCTAACTAGCAGATTGGTATCGGTTGTTTCCTACAATATGTATGAGATTTTGTCCATTTTTTTCCACTCCGGACCAATGTCCGCCAGTAATTGGAAAATGTAGCGTCGCACTACCGTTTTTCTGATTCCGCACCGCTCTGATTCAGTATTTACGACCAATAAACGCAATTTTAATAAGACCTAATGGAAGTAAAAAATATATTTATCGACTACAAATTTGTTGGTGCTAAATATTTTATAATGCACCATTACGTATGATTGATTGACTGTATAGTAATTAACGTCCAAAATTAGATGTAGTCGTAAAACGTTAAAAGAGAAACGTTTCGTTGTTTATCCCTCAAAGTTAGTGGGTAGGTGCTAAATCATATACTAGGTTGAAGAGAGCAGGCGTGGACAAATACGACTGTTGGAGTGATGGAGCGTCTACCTCCAATCCCTAGCGACGTTGAGTCCAATTAGACGTCAGGCATTCGTCTTGCAGCCTCCCCGTGGGGTGGCGAGTAAATATGACTGGGAATTTCCCTTTTTAACCTGAAATATGGGAACGTTGGTGGCGCAAAATTTGAGCCGACGCGTTACGATGTATAATTTTTTAAAGCGCCCCTGAAATGAGTTGGTGAAATATTAAGTAAATGTATTGAAGTACATTTTAACGCTTAAACTTTTTTATTTTTATGATGTACTTGCTTAGTTATTTGTTGTATTTTATAGTTATCTTAAATACTATTTATTAATACATTCTTCACCTACAAAATAAGAAATTCTAACATATGCATATATTTTTTTATACAAACGTTGGTTGTTTTTCAAATAAAGTTAATATTAAAACAATATTTCAAATTCGTTTACAGTGAATCCGGAGGACGGGTAAGAGGGATCCCGCCCAGAGGGATAATATCATAAAGGGTAACCCGAGATGGTTAAACCCTTCAATGCTAATTTATTTGCTAATTTTTCTTCGTGTTTAACTTAGTGTTATTACATTTTACCCACTTTACCTTATTTAATATTCATTTCATTTGACAGGAGGAATGTGTAGATTTTAAATTCATTTCAACATTCTTTTGAAATGCTCACAAATACTACGTATTTTCTGATTGCTTTTCTTTGATATTTTTAAAGAAAAAAATTCTGATTTCTTAAGAAAATATATTTATAGTAATTTGATATATGTAATGTAGAGACATTATAAGAATGTCGCAAATAATTTCTTTCTACAGCTACTAAGGTTCTTGCTTTTATTAAGAATTTGTTACAAATAATTTAAAGTTGGACGTTATATAAGAAATAAATTTTGTAATAATAATAATAATAATAATAATAAATATTCTTTATTGCACCTTAACAAATACATACATACATACATACATACATACATACATACATACATACATACATACATACATACATACATACATACATACATACATACATACATACATACATACATACATACATACATACATACATACATACATACATACATACATACATACATACATACATACATACATACATACATACATACATACATACATACATACATACATACATACATACATACATACATACATACATACATACATACATACATACATACATACATACATACATACATACATACATACATACATACATACATACATACATACATACATACATACATACATACATACATACATACATACATACATACATACATACATACATACATACATACATACATACATACATACATACATACATACATACATACATACATACATACATACATACATACATACATACATACATACATACATACATACATACATACATACATACATACATACATACATACATACATACATACATACATACATACATACATACATACATACATACATACATACATACATACATACATACATACATACATACATACATACATACATACATACATACATACATACATACATACATACATACATACATACATACATACATACATACATACATACATACATACATACATACATACATACATACATACATACATACATACATACATACATACATACATACATACATACATACATACATACATACATACATACATACATACATACATACATACATACATACATACATACATACATACATACATACATACATACATACATACATACATACATACATACATACATACATACATACATACATACATACATACATACATACATACATACATACATACATACATACATACATACATACATACATACATACATACATACATACATACATACATACATACATACATACATACATACATACATACATACATACATACATACATACATACATACTATACATACATACATACATAAATACATACAAATACTATATGTACACACAAAATATAAAAAAAAAAAAAAAAAAAAAACGCAATAAAGTTAAGTATTTTAATGACGTTACATATTAAAATAATGATATTTAAGCTTTTTTTTAAAAATATATAGACTTTTGGCACATCTGATATCTTTTGGTAAAGAATTCCATAGACGGGCAGCTTTAACAGTAAAGGAATTAGTGAAATAGGACGAAGAGTGTAGAGGAATTTCTAGCAATAGATTGTTGTTGGAGCGTAGAGAGCGTAAGTGGGTGTTATGAAGAAACATGAATTGTTTCTTCAAGTAAGAAGGAGTGGAAGGGTTAAACAGCAAAGAAGAATAATGTATATATAAGAAAAAGCATTTTTTTTTCCTTTTTGTGACTATAATGTAATATACAAAAAATAAAATAAAAACCTTTTATTTTCAAGCAACATAGGCAAAAAGTAATGCACAAAAAATATACGATGGCTATTCATAATATTTAAAATTGATATAATAATGTGACATTGATATTTTTTTTTATTTGATTTAATTGATTTTTTGAATCTAAAATTCTTATTAGTATATTTTATCATGTATTTTTATCTGATAAATTTTATTTGATCATATGTTATTATCAGTTATCTGTAACTTTTAATGTGGAAACTTGATTGGAATGTGTATTATTTTAAAATATGTAATGTTTGTGAATTATATGTTCTGTTTATTTCCCTAATAAAAATAAAAATTAAAAAAATACGTAGTAAAATTACAATGTTCAAATATTTTTTGTTGTCAAAAATTTTACAAAATAAGTATCAGAACCGCCTAAAATTTTGACAACTCTCAATTAATGAACTATTAAACAAAACAACATTAAACAAAACAACATTAACAGTAAATACAAATTTAATATACAATAATTCCTCATAGCATTATTTGGCAAGGCCTCACGCTGTAGCGTGTGGGTAGCGGGTACGCATGAATCATACCGTAACCGGATTAGGGCGACCAAATCTTGTTATACAACCCTCCTCTGACGCGTGACGTAGGTATAGAGTAGATAAGCACATATGAATATATGTACATATATTTATTTTGGATAGAAACAATTGTTTTTTTTTGTATACAGATTAATAATACAGAAGAGGCCAGTTGTGGCGAAGGGCGCAAAGTGTGACTGTAAAACCGACTGGTTGTGTGTTCGATCCCAACGTGTGATGTGATCGTGATCGTGATCGTGGAGATGAAATATTTACTTAAATTTATACTTCTTCGCTCTGGTGTCGAGGCAAAGCGAGGTGTTGTGTTCTGCCACTCAACACGCAATGCCTTCAGAATTCGGCAGAAAGTGGGGAACGGAGTGTCTTAGCACTAGGTTCCATCCTGTGTGCCTATCCTGCTGTGTAGGGATACAGCGTGAAGCTGATTTTTTTTTTAATAATACAGTAGGTAATAACAACACTTGTTATATCTAATAATTTTTATATATGAAAACTTTTAATTTTGTGAGTAATTGTAAGCTTATTTTCATTATTGATAATTTATTTATTTATTCAGTATAACTTTTTGAAATTAATAAAATTAAAATAATATATAGGTACATATATTACAAACGAAAATATATTACAAAAATATATCTTTACAATTTTTTTTTAGATTTTTGTAACATTTGCAAAGCTATCAATTTCATAAAAATTAAATATAAAAATTACAATAAAAATAGATAGTCAGCTTTATTTCCTTATGCTTTTTTTTTAATTGGAGAAAAAAAATATTTATTAAAACACGTCACAGAAGATTTGCCTATAATAGGTATATATATATCATCTTTATATTAGTATATTGTATCTAACATACTGAAGTAGTACTTATTAAAATAAATTCTTATATTGATTACAAACAATAAGTAATATCATTATCTTACTAGTAATTCATGATTACTGATCAAATTGCGGTGTGGTCGTCACGATATCTTCAAATTAACTTTTGCAATTTATTCAATATATTTAAATTCTATATATATATTTCATTCCATTATAATTGTGACATAAACTCAGACAAAAAAATATGGGTTGCTTATAATAGTTTATTATACATATGTATCTAATATTTAAGGATATTTTTAACGTGAAAAGAACAAAATTTAGCCCGGTCTTATCGCGGAAATATAAAAATATTTAAATAGACATCTCCAACTCTCCCTATTCTTTCCTGATACTTACTTATTGGTTTGACGTCATAGCAGAACTACATGTTGACGCTATAGTTGTAGGTTTGACCGTGTCTAACCGATTTCTTATCGCAGGTGGGCGGGCACCTGCAATATCGTGAAAATTGGGCTAAAGGTGGGAAATAGAGTATTTTAACAGGGTGGAAGATAAAAGAATATCTTAAAAGTACATTCACATATATAAAGATTAACCTATCTTGCTTGCTCGGTATATAGTTATATATAGGTATATAGTTTATAGTACAAGACAGGTATTAAAAGTAAAGATAAAACGAAATTAATTTTACACATTGGAACACACCTAATAAATCGAGATACTTTATGTATATTCGTCTCTGAGCACTAAAAGCTTTGTAATTTTTTTTTTAATTATACGCTAGAATGGGAAACTTCAATATTACTCATTAAATACATAAATAACGACACTTACTGACCCGTTATGTTAATGTAGGTAATTCTACTTTATATTTATATTTTAAAGTCGTAAGCTTGTTTTTACACTTTCGTTTACATAACTTAAAAAATATAAATACTTCAACACTAATACGAATATTTGAGTATTGTGAAAATTATGATTAAGAATCTTATCACACCTTACCTAACTCCTTATAATAATAAATATATAACATAAATAAAACTCTATATAATAATGCAAGATGCATTATAATTCTGAAAATCAGCGTAAAAAAAGATCTATCGTTACCAACTAGCCAACTAGACAAAACTAAAAGAGTAACAACAAACCACGTAGAACGATAAAATTAGGTAGGCAAGTGGGGTATAAGTAGCGTAGCAAGAGAGGATTTTGAAATTCCTGCTGCAACGAGAATATCTGAGATTTTTTATTTTATGTCTTAAGTCCATACACACAAGCGACGATTAGTTTATAAATGTCATTTTCAAATCCAAGATTTGCGGCAAGTCGTGGGGCAAGGGCTCATGCGTGCGAATGTAAATGCGACAGGGTGTGGGTTCGATTCTCACTCGAGGAAATAAAATATTTATTATTTTCATTTCCTTACTGTAATAACAAAGCAAAGCGCGACATAGAGCTGACAGTCAACACAATGCCTCCGGAATTGGGTTCCCATTACTACACTAGGTTCCCATTTTCCCACTGCATACCATAAGTACTTATATGTTTAAAACTACCTACATAAGTTGCGGTCTCATGAAGCTGCTATTACGCTCCAACCAATGAGAGCACGTCGTTTAATTCAGTATTACGTTTTAAAAATAAAATACATCTCTATTTGTACGGCTGTAGTCACGAAACGAAAATTATATGTAAATTGAAACATTAGTCTAGTAATGACATGAATATCATTATTTTATTCGGATAAAGAAAAAAAAAGGAAAAATGATAAAATAGTTATTGTTTTATTATTTTAAATCCATAAGAAAATTACGTTTGCATTTAAAACGTAACGTTCAAAATTGAGTTTAGAAATATTGGATATTAGTTTGCCATGAAGTCAGACGATGTCAGCGGACGATGGCAAATATTAAAATTAAGTAAAACAATAAATGGTAAAGTGCGAGTCGGACTTGGCTGACTGGAGGTTGAGACATATATCTGACTGTAGATAATAAAAGCTTAACAAACTTAAATATGCGCTCATTATGTATGAAATGAACTACAAATATAAGTTCGAATTTTTTTTCATGAGATACCTATAAATTTTCACTTTTCGGAGTTTATCCTTTATTCCTCTCAAATTTCGTAACTGTAGGTCCAGAGTAATACTCTATACATTTTGATAACGAAGTGAATTTCATACATAATGCTGCAAAATCGATTTGATTGCGTTAACTCAGAAGCTTGATTTAAGGGAATATTAACTTCAGCTTTATACCTACACGCGATAAATGATCCATACAGCAGAAAAAATAGACAACAAAATGTTCCTAAAATGGTATTTTTGGTTCACCTTTTGTGCTACGAAAAACTAAAATTGAACTATATAAGCCTTGAAATAAAAAATTAAATATATATTACATGAAATATTACGCATCAAAAACACAAAGCCGTTGAGTCGAACTAATAACAAAACAAAAATTAAATGAAGACTGACAACCGAATGCTATTTCGAATCACATTCAGTCCTAGTTAGTGCCGACATGATCTCATCTTACGGCCCATTTAATGCAAATCGATCCGCCACAGAACGACCAATCGCGTCGAATCAAAAGGTAATTTATTGAGTTTCAGGTTTTTAAGTAATGTTCGTAACCACTACGCAGGAGGTACAGCGATGTTGAACATTATTTTAATTTCGGCTGCTTATTGTACCTGCTGAATATACATTTAATATATATTTTTTTCATATGACACTGCAGTAAACTATCTATATATTTAACTTAATTTGCTTCATGCTTTGTCCCTAGCGGGGTAGTCACAGAGAACGGAGCGCCAAACGCTACAATATTTTTTTAATTTTATATATAATACTTTTCTTAATTCGATAAAAAAATATTGAATGTGTAATTTGCGGAGAAGACCACTAAAGATCTATCTGTTTGTTCCCTGTTCCTGTGTTAACTTATAATCCAAGCAAAAATGAGAAATTCATTTTCAGTTGCGAAACCTAACGCCGCGTTTTGTCTAAACAAAGCATGGAAACAACAATCTTTGTAATATGTAAAGATTTGAATCCATAATCATCAGCGTATCAAATATATTTCAACAGCTACAACGGTGGCGTCCTTTTTAAAGTGGCTTTTAGCGGCCATTACGGTTGCGGTTTGCTCCGCAACCAAGCCTGTGTTTAACGCTAATACGTATAAAGTATTTTTGATTACATCAAGTACCTACCCACCAATCGTATATAAGATTTTGATGAGATTTTTTTAATATTTATTCATAACATTCTGTAATGACTGAACGCTATTCGACTCGATTAACTCGTGATTTCAATTACAAAGATAAAATTTAAATGAACGGCAAGTCTAAGCAATTTGTGTAATAGCACCGATGCTATTTTCTGATAAGTAGTTGAAATGTTTATATTATTATTATTGTGTTTTTGTTGTTTTTGTAATTGCTTTTTTTATGTGAAATTTGAAATTTACATAAATGTTCTTATTACTTTTAACGTTTGAGTTATTATATACGCTGCTTAATTGTAATTTATCGTATGAATACATGACTTTAATTTTTTTAATTATTTACTTTACATTTTTACTAAAAAATGTTTGTTATCTATGTATTGTTTATGTATTTAAAAGTACTAAATATTATATTCTATCAACTATTAGTAGAACAGAACTCAACGCCGCGCTTTGCCTCGACACTAGAGCGAAGAAAGGGAAATATAAACTTTAAATAAATATTACATCTCCTCGAGTGGGGGCCGAACCCACAACCAGTCGGTTTTACAGCCATACTTTGTGCCCCTGCGCCATGACTGGCCTGATCTTGATCTTTTGTCTATTTATTCCGAATATAAACATTTTTTGTAAACAAATAATTTTACTCCACAGCCTCATTCCCCATAACGAGGCGGATCGGACATCCTTACCAAAACAGAACGCCACCCAAACGCAAGAAGCCACGGACATCCTTCACGAGAATGCAAATTGCTGAGTTAGAAAAAAGGTTCCACAAACAAAAGTATTTAGCATCAGCAGAAAGAGCGTCCTTGGCGAAAACACTGAAAATGACAGATGCCCAAGTAAAAACTTGGTTTCAGAACCGCAGAACGAAATGGAGGTATGTATTTTTTTAAATGTTATTTGTGAATAACCTAAGTAACATCTTTTTATATTATTCATGAAAAGCCTAGAAAAATATTCAGAAACATATGAAAATTATAACGTGACAGGACTCGAACTCGTGCCGTACTCATTCCTCACAAAAACTTATACGAGTATGAATACGATTAGCTTAAATATTTTTATCTTTTAAGCTACATATGTATATGATTAAGAAAAACAATCTTAGTTCCTTTATAACAATTCTCTTAATTAAATGTTTGTGTTGTTGATTGATATGTAAAATAAAGTAAAAAAATACTTTACTGTTCACAATTTGGTACTGTGTACTTATTATTGATAGAATCTAAGACTACTATGTTACTTGACATAGAAAACAATTATTTTTAGCAAAAAAATGCTCTCTCGAATTGGATTTGAACTCACAGCCAACAGTGTACGTCTCAATCACCAATACATTTTTTTCTTTTCGTGATAATGAATTAATACATTAAACTCCTCCAAATCTTCAATAACTTATAGATATACAAATAAGTAGAAAAGTGACATGTGAATTACCTTGTGGTGTTTCCTTACACCATCGTTCCTCTCAACAAGGAACAGGAAACGCAGTGTACGAGTATGTAAACTTTTATCTTACAATAATCAAAACGTGAGAAAAAATGCTAATTGAATATAAATATTAATTTTATTCCAATTTAAAATTACTAAGCTGTTGAACTCAAGCGTTAAAATGAATGAACGATAGCCATAAATCTAAAACTAAACATTTATTTTCTTATTTTAATATTCAAAACTAGCGGTTTGCTCTCGGCTTCACCCACGTTGACTACATATATTGTATTATTGATAATTATTTCGTTATTTCCCGTTTTTTCGTCATTCTCGTTCGCGTCGTGATATTATAAATCGTTAATACTTTCAGATTTTAATGAAATCTTCATTAAAATCCATTGAGTAGGTTGAAAAATACGTGGGAAGCGCTTGTTTTAAGTAAAAACGTTATTTGTAAAGAAAAAGATGTATGGAGTAAAATTTTAATTAAATATATAAATAAAAATATATTATAATGTATCTAATATTAAAATACTTGAAAGAGGTGCCGGTAGCTTAAGATAAAACGGATTTACGATACATTTTAGTACCACTCTAAAGATATTTTTTAATCTTTATCATACCTACAAATAGGTATTATTGCATGATTATCTATAATATTGATATTAAAACTTCTTCATTCGTTACTGAGTGACTGACAGAAATACAAAGACGAAAATATGGACTTAGCTAGTAAAATTTAGAGTAGACTAGGCAATGTGGGGGAGTTAGAAGAGGATTTCTCGAAATACCTACGGGAACGGGAAAATACGGAGGGCAAACAAAATGGAAAGCTACAAGTATAATTTTGTCAATCTTTTTATTAATATCATATTTAATTAAGAAGAGGCGCAGGGAAACATGCGTGCGCCTGAAAGCGCGACGGTTATGGGTTCGATACCCACTCGGGGTGTGAAATATTTAAATTTTCTTTTCATTGCTCTGGTAACAAGAAAAAGTGCGAATTTGAGTTACCTCAGAGTTGGTATGTTGGTTTTAATAAAGGATTTTTGTTATAAAGCTTTAATTTTATATCATACAGAGCCATCGATATCTTTCTCATTCCGAAGTAAACGAAGAGCAATTAAATATAATGTTTATAGTTTAAAATTCTTCACGGTTTTAAATGTAATGACTGTTTAACGAGGTTGATCGGTTTGTGCTTTCGTTATAACGGAGTAATTATAAAGATTTTATTTCATGAGAAACCTTATATAAGTAGATGAAGATTTGTGGCCTTTATCAAAATACTGTACTAAAGTTGAACTTTAACTTGTACTTAAGCAAAACGTATTAGAATAATTAGTAATAAATAGTTATTAGTATTAACTAATTAGAAAATTTCGTATAAGATTAAAAATGATATTTGTGATATATAATTCAATAACTATATTAAAAGTGTTTATAGTTCTATTATTTTAAAGCTAATAGCCGACATTGACTTAATAAACGCTTAAGAACTTATCTTCTACACACATCTAATTAAAACTCTTATCACCAGTGATCTTCGTCGAGATTACGATAAGGCTTTATTTTATCAAATAAATCATTATCGTTAATCGATTAACTACTGCAATTTCTACACTTGAGTATAATGTTTTTGAGGCAAAGGCAGAAGGGTCGGACTATAACGCGATGGTTATGGGTTCGATCTCCTGTCAGGGATATGATTTGTTATAATGATTTATTAATATTTTCATTTCTTTACTGACCCCAAGACAAAAGCTCGACGTTGAAATCCGTCACTCAACACGGGATGCCTCGAAAAATTCGGGGGAAAGTGGGGAGCAGAGTGTTTTAACACTAGGTTCCCTCTGCATAACCTGCTGTGTATAGGATAAAACGTGAATTTAATTTAATTCTTATTCTGCTTATATCAAGGCAGGCAGAGGGAACCTAATGTTAAGACTCCCTTTTCCCGTTCCCCGGCGTGAAGCTGATTTACAATAAAATATTTATCCTATTTTGTGAGATAAATTGAAATAAAACGTTTTTTTTATACTTTCAAAAACTTGGAGCTTTCGCTCACTACTAATTATGTAATTGTCTTTATATTTACTTTTATGTCACTTATTTTATTGTATTGTATAATCTTTTGTATATACCCATAATATTTAGAAAGAAAAAGCAGAAATAGTTAAAATGACTGGTTAGGTCCAAGGGTAAGGCAGAGGGAGCCTAGCGTTAAGACACTAGCTCCCCACTTTCCCCCAAATTGTGGAGACATTATAAATTGAGTGGCGGAACTCAACGCCTCCCTTTGCCTTAACACCAAAACGGACAAATGAATAATTAAATATTTAATTTACTCGAATGCGAATCGAATCCACAACCTGTCACCTGTCACTTATCCACTACTGGCCTAATAAAACAAACAAAAAATTAACACAATAAATACGATAAAAACAATACAAAATAGGAAAACCAAAACCTCTTGCTCCTGTGAGACAATGGTATTGTGGTGGCGATTACACTCTAATGGACAAGCGATGTTTGTGTAGAGCTCTGATAACAGCCTGATAGCACGGCGCCACCGCACCGATACCGGTACCGGTGCGGTGCCCGCGTGGTGTACTGGCGCGGGTTCTTATATCTTGCTACCTATACCCAATAAGTGAATTTGCAAGTGATTTAAACTTTTATAGTATGTTTGTTGATTTTAATGTATAATTTTATATATGTTTTTTATTATAGATTTTTTTTAATTGTCTCTTCATTATTTCTTATTTTTTATTGTAAGGATAAGTAAACACAATATATATAATAAGACAATTTTTATTCTCTAATATCGATATCTATAAGACGATGTAACCCAACGGCCTACTTTCCATAGTTTTTTTGGAAACAAATAGTTTAGTAAATGGAACAAATCCTCGAAGATATTATTATAAAATATTATGATATTTTTTACTTTATTGCGTTCCTGATATTTCATTGATAAGTTTTGTAAATTTATTCACTAATACATAGGTATATTTAATTCTTTAATATATTTAATTCACCATAACCACAAAAAAACCACAAATTATTCTCTCACGTTTTGACAGAAAAGGAAAAGTTTGAACCAGCAACTACATAATAAACGATAAACTGTCATTAACACTATACCTAATACGTATCGACGGCTGATAATGTAATAGAACCTTTATATTTTTATAGCTAACGCGCCCCGACACTGGTTTGAATCCATATCTACCGAGATAGTTTCAACTTATGTTCGGAGATCTTAAATACATTTAATTTTGTGTATTTGTTGATTTGATATAATTTCCTTTATGGTACGCTTGATGTTTTTTTTGTTTCATGCTCGTTTATAACAAGGTAGGCTGACGGAATCTTGTGATAAGACACTCCGTTGCCCACGTTTCGCCTAATTTTCGAGACATTGGGTGTTGAGCGGAGGAACTCAAGGCCGCGTTTTGTCTTGTTACCAGAGCGAGGAATTGAAAATATGAAAAAATTCTTATCCCGATTGAGATCGAACCCACAACCGCCGCGTTTACAGTCAGACGCTCTGTCGCTGTGCCACGACGATCATTAAGATCTGCGATATAAATTTTAGAAAATAGGTACATATTACCTACATATGAGCAATTTTCGTTTTTTCTTTTTAGTAAGAGTTAAAAAATTTTTCATCTCCTAACCGTAAAATTAAGTAGCTACATCACTAGCTACTATGTGTCTTTTATTTTTATCAAAACATAAATGAAATATTCTTTATTTCCTTTTTTTCACGATTATCACTCTTGACAGAGTTTATAAACAGAACCTATTTTCAAGAAATTCTTAACCAGAATTTGAGATAAATATTTTGCCCTCCAAGTAGAAATCAAAATTAAAACCACTGCGTTTACATTCACACACTTTCACACTGACCCACGACGGC
Organism: Heliconius sara; assembly: GCA_917862395.2. Classification (NCBI taxonomy): domain Eukaryota; kingdom Metazoa; phylum Arthropoda; class Insecta; order Lepidoptera; family Nymphalidae; genus Heliconius; species Heliconius sara. Next base: position 3,567,085 of record OU860798.1, on the reverse strand, counting down.
CTGTTCAAACGAAATGTAACGATAAAAAACTATTAATATTAAAAACAATATCAATCTTTATCGAATAATGAAATACAAATGTACCAAAGGGAAGTTATAATCTATTATAATATGAGAGCTACCTGTTTTTAAACCAAAGCTTAAGTAATTCAATCATTTTGATATTTAGATGTTATTTATTTCAAATGTCACCGTATATAGATAACGTCGCAAATGTAATATTTAATCTATGACAAACGGGTTTCTCTTATCTAGACTTAATGAGACTTAATATTTGAGTAGGATTTGGATTTTTGTACTGGTATTGTGTTGTCGTATTGGTTTTAATGGTTTTTTTGGTGTAATAAAAAAAATAAGTGTAAGCTATATTTTTTATATTTTTTAGGTTATTTATGAATAACTAGCTTTTATCTAGAGTTTTCGGTTGTTTGATAAGGTGGAAATAACGAATAATGTGTACGACACATAGTATGTTCTAAGTAACAAACGCAACATGAGGTTTATACCGAAAAAAATCCAGATGTGAAATAACGTGAAGTTTTCCTTGATAATTAGAGATCTAAATACAAAAAAAAAATGTTTTTTTCATTTCAGACTGAGATATGTAGTTCCTGAGTTAAGAGGGGGTCCAATCAAGAACACTTTTAGCTTACTGGTTACTGCAGATATTAGTATAGAGCAGACGCACGATTTTATATTTGTTAACATTTAGTATCTACATATATATTTGAATGAATGAAAAAAAAAAAGTATTTACAATATTTTCTTTTGGGAAAACTTGAAAATTTCGTATGTTAATTAACAGTTCTAGCTATAATAACGGCTTTTTTTTATTTTATTGCTAATCCACGCGTAAAATCTAAGTATATTGTATTTATATCAAACGCAAACGACATCTCAGTGAACATCATATAATATAATGATTAGAATGATTAAATATTATAAAATATACTACCTTTAATTATTATGACACTTGGCCATTTTATTATTTTTATACTTCAAAGCCATTTAGGCTTCATTCACACTATAGGATATAAACATCGCGTACCTAAGACCTTGACCTTGAGCCTTGACACTTGGCTTTATTTTCACTCTTATTTGTAGAAATAAAGGGCATTATTTATACGCAAATTTTTAATGAAAACCATAGCGCAATGAAGAAGATTAGATTACAGACGTAATAGTTGTAAGTTCGATAATATTCTTGGTGCATTTTAGCTTCTGACTATGTGGTATGAGTCGAAAAAAAAATGAAAAAGCATCACGAGAAAAAAAATACCAGCTCGTCTCGTAACACCTACAGATTTCAAAATATCTGATGAAATCGTTATTTAACAATTTGACCTTCAAAGGTGTCAAATAGGATTATAAAATTAATATTCTGTGTTTTAATCAAAGATTAAATAATATGTAAATAATTATAAAATTTATGAATATTCATATATTTGAAGTATTCGCTAATTTACTAAATATATGTATAATATTTTAAAGTAATTTATATAATGTAGATTTCTGTAACTGTACTTTTGCTTGCGAATCTTTCTAACGAGTACTAAAATAATTGTAAATAAATAAAATGATATAGGTAGGTTCACGCTGTACCTCGCGTAGCAGAGAGAACCTATTGTTAAGACACTCCGTTCTCTATTTTCCGCCCAATTTTCGTGATATTTCGAGTGGAATTCACTTTTCTTGTAACCAGAGCATGGAAATAATACTTAATAATTTATTCGAAATCAAATCAAAACTGCAGCACGAAAGCTTTTTAGCTTCACGCTTTATTCCGCACTTAGAATATTAAATATTTCCATTTCCAGCGGTGGGAATCGAACCCACAACTCGCGATTACATTTGTTTGCTTGTGCCCCATGCCGCGACTGGCCTCACTCACAAAATTATATCACAAAAAACTAGTTATACTATAATTTTGTTTTACCAACATTGTTTTTTCAGTAATAAATGACATACGATAAAGAATCGTTCAAACACGAATATCATCTCAACGGTAAGAGAGATTTATGAGTACTCTAATACCGAGATAAGAGGCTGCTTTAAAATTGTTCGAAATCATAACTTTACTGCGGATGCCATTGATTTATATTGGTGATAGAGGAACATAGGGTGTTCGACACAGTGGTTATTTTGTTCGATGTATTACTTGTATGTAAATGGTCACTTATACGAATTTTTAGTTTTATTCACATTTTTGTATCAACATATTTGATGTTTTATGTGACGAATTTAAGTTTGAGAAATGTTTGCATTTATTAAATAGATATTTGGAATAATAGATAGTTGGGAACGGAAGTGTTTTAATGCCAACGGAGTGTTTTAACACTTGCTTTCCCTCTTCCTGCCCTGCTATGTCAGGAATACAGGATGAAGCTAAAAAATAACTGGCTTTGCGTATCGAAGACTAGAATAAAATGAAACATTCTAGGATTTTTAACCTAGATATGCAAAATAAAATACAAAAAATGGCTAATTAATAATTGCCGATTTAATTGTTCTAGATGTAGAGTGATGAACTATGTTATTATAGATATTATTTTTTCGCACGCTGTTTTGCCTGTGTGGCTTTCGATGGGATATTTTCTCATAGTAAAAGTAAAGTGCCCAAAAATTTATAAACCATTTATTTTTTATTAAATAAACTTACAGAAATTCATTCATGAGCAAAATTTAAAGGTTTTCGGTTTTCGGTTAGGGCGGTACGTGGATCTCGGAGTCAGTCAGTCAATCACCTTACAATTTTATTTTATATAGATATGTATTATAATGTAAATATATAAGATTTAATCTTGTATTAAAAGCGTCGGAGCATTTATGTATAAACAAAATTATATTAAATATGTAAAATAAGAAAAAAAATCTTAATTAATTAATTCAATTAGGCATCGCTTAGCAATTAACATTTTAATTTGGCGACCATTATGCAAATTGGCGTAAACTTCAAACTTTCTCAAAAAAGGAAAATTCTTGTTAACGATATCTATTGTGGTATATATCATATAAGGCACGCGATGATAGGTAAAGCTCACAAGATTGTTTGGTGGAACGCACTAATCTCAGGAATTACAGATTCGAATATAAAAAATCTTTTGTGTTTAATAAGTTAATTTATTCATGCAATGTAAGTAAAAAAATAATAACTTTTTTGTACGGTCAACAAGTCGTGGCCAACTTGATGTTGGGCTTTCTGCATTTTTGTGCATGGTTCACTGGGAAGAAATCATCAAAAGCAAAAAAAAATCACGAAATCAAATCTTCAGGAAAATTTAGGGCGACCATCACCCGTCGGCTTTAGATCATGTAAAACTTTCCGTTTATAGAGAGTATAGGAAGGGAACAACATCTTATATGAAGATTCAGTTGAAAAACTTGCGATTAGAATTACTGTGAGGTGTCAATACGTCATATGTAAAATAGAGAGTTGCGTATGACAACTCTCCATTTTACCACAAGCCCAAAACCTCTTTAAATAAGAAAATCCTTGTAACCAATATCTAGTTATACGTTTCACATGAACCGGGCGGTAACAGTATGGGGGTTGAATATTATATGAGCAACACAACTCGGCAGTTCGGATGATCAATTATTTAAGAGTAAAAGAATGTACGCTCTTTTACATTGTACCCACTTTTATTGCTTCCACTCTTGAGGTTATTTTATGTGACTACGTGAGTTTAGTTTTTGGCTTTAACTTGTGTGTTTTGGTGAGTGTTAAAGTGTTTGCTTTTTTATTATTTACTTATTTTATATGTTTTTTTTTTGTTATTAGAGTTAAATTGACCTGAGTCAATTTTTTGTAAGTTCTGATTTTGTTGAAAACTATCGATATAAAGTTTATTCGATAATTCTATGGTGTGCTATACATTTTTATTTTAAGATAGATAGATGACTTTAAATCTGAAGGCGATATATAATAAATTTAGGTCTGTATTTATAAGCCGCTCTCAACTTTGAACTCGCTTGATAACGATCTGGAGATGATATTATTCATTTATAGATGTATAATCTATACTTATAATAAATCTGTAGAAAAGTCGTTTCTGTACATTGAAAATATTTAAAAAAAAATTAGCTAGGGTGTTAAAGGATAACTAACAGAATCCATTTCCAACATTTTTGGAATTTGTCTGTTTGTCTGTTTGTCTGTTTGTCTGTTTGTCTGTTTGTCTGTTTGTCTGTTTGTCTGTTTTCCTGTTTATGTGAACACGCATCACGTCAAAAGTACACAATATATTTAAGCAAGTTTTATACGTAAAAATTACCAGTAAATCAAAGTAACATTTAGTATTTATTTCATTGTAAAAGCTTCACTCTATCAAAAGATATAAGTATTTAAGTTTCCAATAAGGTTATATTTGAGATAGTAGAACTCGATACTAGAAACGCTATCAATTATATAGTTTGGAGATTAGGTGGATGGGTGGCTAGGTAGGTAGGTAGGCAGGTAGGTAGGTATGTAGGTGGGTAGGTAGGTAGGTGGGTAGGTAGGTAGGTAGGTAGGTAGGTAGGTAGGTAGGTAGGTAGTTAGGCAGGTAGGTAGGTAGGTAGGTGGGTGGGTGGGTAGGTAGGTAGGTAGGTAGGTAGGTGGGAAGGTGGGTGGGTAGGTAGGTACGTAGGTAGGAGGGTAGGTAGGAAGGTAGGTATGGATGTATGGATGTATGGATGTATGAATATATAGTTTGGAGATTGGGTGGGTAGGTAGGTAGGTAGGTAGGTAGGCAGGTAGGTAGATAGGTAGGTAGGTAGGTAGATAGGTAGGTAGATAGGTAGGTAGGTAGGTAGATAGGTAGGTAGGTAGGTAGGTAGGTAGGTAGGTAGGTAGGTAGGTAGGTAGGTAGGTAGGTAGGTAGGTAGGTAGGTAGGTAGGTAGGTAGGTAGGTAGGTAGGTAGGTAGGTAGGTAGGTAGGTAGGCTATGGATGTATGGATGTATGGATGTATGGATGTATGGATGTATGGATGTATGGATGTATGGATGTATGATATGGATGTATGGGTGTATGGATGTATGGATGTATGGATGTATGGATGTATGAATGTATGGGTGTATGGGTGTATGGGTTGTATGGGGGTATGGGGTGCATGGGTGCATGGGTGCATGGGTGCATGGGTGCATGGGTGCATGGGTGCATGGGTGTATGGGTTTTTGGGTGTATGGATGTATGGATGTATGGATGTATGGATGTATGGATGTATGGATGTATGGATGTATGGATGTATGGATGTATGGATGTATGGATGTATGGATGTATGGATGTATGGATGTATGGATGTATGGATGTATGGATGTATGGGTGTATGGGTGTATGGATGTATGGATGTATGGATGTATGGATGTATGAATGTATGGGTGTATGGGTGTATGGGTTGTATGGGGGTATGGGTGCATGGGTGCATGGGTGCATGGGTGCATGGGTGTATGGGTTTATGGGTGTATGGGTGTATGGGTGTATGGATGTATGGATGTATGGATATATAGTTTGGAGATTGGGTGGGTAGGTAGGTAGGTAGGTGGGTAGGGTTGGAGGTGGTAGTAGGTGGTGTAGGGTGTAGTGGTAGTAGTAGTGGTGGGTATGGTAGGTAGTTGGTGGGAATGGGTGGGTATAGGTGTAGGGGGTAGGTGGAAGGTGGTATGGTGTAGGATGTTGATGTTGATTTTTGGGATTGTTGGTGGATGTAGGAGAGGTAGTAGTAGATAGTAATAGGTGAGTTTAGATGTATATAGTAGAAGTCAATTAGGTAGAAGATGGTAGGTTATTAGTTAGTAGAAAGTAGGACTATAAGTATGTTCTAGAGTGTACGGAGTCATATATAGAAAAATCGGTAAGACGTAGTGTATGATACTTGGTTTATTTGGAGGGTGGTGTTGGGTTCGTGTTAGGATTAATGTATATGTTGTATTTAGGGTATGGTGGGTGCTGGGTCAGAGGATGGTAGGTTTAGGTTATCGTTATGATGTTGTCCGTAGGAAAGGATGCATGATGTTTACTGATTAATTTCAAAGTCTATCTGCGGCTATAGAAAGCGCAAATTCAGTTAAGTTACTTAACATTAAACCCATTTAGAGATCCCATAATATGTTCTACAGTATTAACACACAATCTGACAAAGTTCTTCGATGTTAAAATCCTAACGTAAATTTTCTATATAATTCTTTCGCGTAGCGCTACCAAATAGGATTTTTATCCTTATATTCCTAAAAGACTAATGCCTTACGGTTTGATAAGCCTCGCGGCGAGGCCAAAGTAGTTAATGCCTCCAAAATCGGTAAAGCCGGTCGAGTTTCCTTAACACTAGTACCCTCAGCCTACCCGTCTTTCTGTTAAATGTCGCGAAATTTTTTATATTTTTCGTTACAACACCAATATTAGGATTTTATTAGTCAAGACTCCTTAACTATAAGTTTAAAGGGTTGATTTGAACACGCATCCTCTGGGAACGAAATGCGAACTGTGGCGTACAAGCATACATTTTTTATTATAAGCTATAACTATAACTTAGGTCCTAAAGACTCCTTAAGGCAAAAGTTTAAAGAAATTAATATATTGACAGTTGCATCTCTCTTATGGGAGGTACGAAAATGCGACTTGTGTGCGTTGCAAACATACATTATAGGTATATTAAAACACGAACATAATTTTAGTGTATTAAGCAAATAATTCTGTGGTGTAAGCGGGCGAAGCCGCGAGCGGGCCGCTAGTTTATAAATAAAAATGGCATATAAAGATGGCTCTCAAGATCGGTCTTAAAGTGGACAGCGGTTAATAAATATGGGCTTTTAGGAAATGGTTTATCTCTTCCTTACGATTTTTTATTTCTACAGTATTGTTGAAACGAGAATATAGTATTGTTAAAAACAAATCCTAAAGATATAAAATTTGAGTAAAAAAATAAATAGCCCATATGAATAAAACCTAACATTTTTTTTTGCCGCGGAAACATATAGACCGCAAACTATAGCTAAATCTTCTAATAAACAACTATTTTACGACCGTACCTTATTCGGGTTTTCCTTATCAATTTACACATTCTAAAAGCCAATCTATATAACAGGAACAAATCGAATTGCGTACACCTAACACGTAATGTACTGGGGGCGTTTATTTATTCACTATCCCTGCTTCATTTCTTCTGGTAATTCTTTGCTTTGCAAGTGAATATTAAACTCGAATTAGGGGACGCTCTTGTCTCTGTGAAATCAACCTAAACCCAACGGAATACGGTTGAAATTAAAATGATTCAACAGTTTCACTTATTTCATCAAGATATTTAGTAAATCTTGGGATTATCTACTGTCTACCCACGATAATAAGACCGAAAATCGTATTTATCTAAAAAATTATACATCATTTTGTTCGTACGCGGTTCCAGATGTCTTCTGGATAATTGCTACTTGTAGGTTGTCTCCTGAATTACAAAACAAATCCTTTAGTGATTGACGTCGATGTCAGGAGGTAATGTAGGCTCGTTAATTTTTATAGCACGTCGTTTGTATCGCTCGTGCTCGTGAAGGTGAAATGGGGAAACCGACTAATCTCATTGTCTACCCTCTGAGGGTAGTTTTATATTTTTGATAGTATGTAATATGTATATAAGATACATACATACAGTGCTGGTTTGATAAATAACGTTGTTATAGCCATACTTTAAATGTAATATTTTGTATATTAAATACATTTATAGTTGATTTTGTAGAGAACTGTCTCGTGTATATAGTTTTGTTGTTTCCTTTTAGCTTAAGTGACATATCTACTATTTTTACTTTAATATCTTTTTACCTAAAATATTTTTTCTCATAATGTAGCCGTATATATATAATTTTTTTTTCCGTTCAACTTTTCAATGTCTCTAATATAAAGATATACACATTAAGATATTTAATAAATATATTTTTTTATAAAAACTATGGACAAATTATATAAGAAAAACGGTATTAACTTCCAAAAATGTTTTCAACACTTTGAAACAACAAAAACAACATAAAAGTAAACCGTCTATATATATATTAGTTACATTGAAAATGACTTTAAAGTCTCTTAGAGATTCTTGAAAGTAATAATAAATTCATATTCATCTTTTATGCATGGTGTTTTTACGATAGCCCCCCGGCCAAGTTTAAAACGTTTCCCGGATTCATTTTATCTTTTTTGACTTTTGATAGCTGTGTTGCTATGTTTACTAATAATAATTATTTATTTATATTTATTATTTGAAATAATGTAAAATTACACAAATTAGGAGTTCTAAAAAAAAATTAAAACTGAAGATGATAATTAGAAATAGAATTATTTATAATAAGATAAAGAGAATCTAGCAAAATTTTTGTCGGTTCTTATAGCGAGTTGGACGATGGAACCTAACGCTGCACTTTCGCTATCGCTAGATCAGATAACAATGTCGTAATACTGAATTGAATTATTTTCATTTTCCCACTCTAGTTAAAAAATGCGGCATTAAGCTACTCTACTTTCAATGCCTTATATTGAGATGAAAAATTGAGAAGAGTGTCTTGACACTAGATTCTCTCAGCTTATATGCGGGATACAGCGTGAAGCTGATATCCCTCCCCAATACTGTTAAAAATGTCCCTACTCTACTACCGACAGTAGGATGTTGAAAATTAACAATTAAACGAAAAATAATTAGATAAGAACTCTCATTTTTCAGTAACAATTAAGTAAAAATGAAAAAAAGTGTTGAGAAAAAGCGTAGAAATTAATAAAGCAGGTCTTAATTTGTTACGTAAATTTGTTCGAATTAACCGTTACGCCCCCACGGGGATGAAATGTTGAAGATGTATACTATAATATTTATTGCTAGAAGGGATGAAAAGCTGTAAGTGATTATATTTATTATAATTCTTATAATAATAGTAAAAAATGATTATTTATTATAGAATTTTATATATAACAGCTGCAGCCCACGATTCGTTGGCATCGACTATAAAACTCACAAATTAGGCGCAGCGTTGAATTCCGCCATTCAACATACAATGTTTCCAAAATTGCAGGCATCGTGAGGAAGTACTGCAAGAGAGATATGGCAAAAACAGTTTTAAGACAATTTCTTCGTCTTTTCCAGAAATAAAAAATCATCCTTGTCGAGTTATAAAATAATCAAACAGAAATTAGTAATTGCCAGCAGGCGCTTTTGGCTTGTTTAAGCGAAGTTTCATTGTGCCTTATCTAATTAGAGGGATGCGAAATTTCCGCGCTTGAAATATCGATAAACTTTTCGAGTACTCCAAATTATATTGAGATTTGGAAACCGTAACATTACATATTCGGTTGTAATGTATAAATTATAACGTATACTGTATTTTATAATTTAATATATGTCTGTTGATGTTATTTGTTTTACGGTTTCTAAGTAATTTATATAATGTACACAATAGAATCGAGTTTTTATATTTATTCAAAAAATACCATTTGAATATTTCCTAATCGTTGTTATCTCGAGGGATCGATTTGTAACTTATAAACTTTGAAAGTCGTAAGCTTTCCAGTTTAAGTGTGCAATATTGAAATGGACAATTTTAAATTCAACATTGTCAATTTGTTTTAGTTTTTAAAATATTTTAAAAATAAATAAAAACAGGTGATATGTAATGTATAATGCGACGTTTTTTTTTCCGTCCATAGACGATAAATTACACCACAACCATTTGTGTTTTTTCTTTTGCTGTAAGCGGAAGTAGGGCTCGCCTAGCAAGGGTTCCGTAAAAAAATAGAGGTGTTGAGTTTTTCCTGAAATTCAGGCGTAGGCTTAGCCAGAGCCATTTTATCTGAACCTCACTTGAACTAGCGGCTTTAATACTAAATTTTGCCCCCTTTTTAAGTTGCTTAACCTTTTGTTTTGGGATTTAACTACAAAAGTATACTGTTCTGATTTTTTCCTAAACTTGTAATTACTAATTGCTAAATTTCATAATTCTGAACAGAAGTTAATCGGAAGGACCCTATTAATTTTGATTTCCTTTATAGTGCAAAAATACGTATATTTTGCCATATAAAAGGCCATTTTTTTTAAGTAAATGTAGATTTTTTGAGGAACGGATCATGGAACGGTAGATCTAGCTATATGGTTTGAATTTCAATTGATATCTTCAAGTGTTCCTGAGATAAAAGCTCTTGGCAGATAGATAGACAGACGGACGGACAACCAAATGATCTTTTAATGGTTCCTTATTTTCCTTAAAAGGTACGGAACCCTAAAAAACAAAATTATCTTAGTAAAAAATTACTATTTTAGAGTTCCTTGACTAAAAAATCAAAAACACATCTTTTAAATTAGCTCAGTGACTAAAATAGAGTGACACGCCACCACTTCCCCTATCTCTTCTCATTTATCGATACAATATACTTCCCTATTACTCCATTAACCACCGTAATAAAGTTCCTTCGATAATTCACTTAGCTCTTAGCTCAATAATTCATTACAAACGCCGCCCATTTTAATTAACCACGTCTCAACTTGTTATATCACCCCTTTTGACGATCTAATATACGAGTATGTATAGCCAACTTCGAAATAGATTACATTTAATGGTCTATAGATTATATACGTATCAAAGTTTTAATTATTATATATTTTTATTGATTTATTTTATATAGGATGCACACATTTCTAACAAAACATAGTTATTTTTTTGTAATATTCAAAAAATCCTTGAAATTTTTGTTTTTAATTCAAATTTATCTTTAGTGCATAGACATAACCGATCATTAGCTACAATGTGCTACAATTTTATAATACTTTACTGCTAACTTGGAATTATAAGCTACTGAAGAATTATAAACATTTTCATAAAAAAAATCTTGATTTGATATAATATTTTGTGTTCAATTAATCTGTTTACACAATAATATGATTAAAAGGTTTTTTCTGAAAGATTTTGTCCGTGCTATTATGGACGAAGTTATCAAGACACGGAACTACCAGAGACATATTATGAAAGATGACACTATCGAGATCGACCTGGGTAGTCCCTCGGGCATATTGTCTCTGGTTGTTCTTGCTAACGGTAAGTATTTGCATAGACGAAGCGAAGAGTCTCGATCAACATCTTAAGATGTTATCGCTTAGCTAGTGGATTAAGAACCGATTGTAGAAAGCAGTTTTACTTGAGACTGCGTTTATTGTGAGAAGGTTCCTCGCTATAGAGTTCCAGCCAGTGATGGTTTGGACCCGTGTCCCACTCTAGGAAGGTCCTTTTATATTTTTAAATGTATTTTTATAACAATTTGTATTTAAAAATAAAAAGAAAAATATTTCTTATATGTAATAAAAGTATATATTGATACAGTAAATAGGTAAAGTAGGGTCATATAACAGAAAGAAAAGAAATATATAAACTATTAACTGAAACTGAAATTATATATGCATGCTATATATGAATATAAATGAAATAATATTAGGTTTAAACTGATTCTAATATGACGTACATAAATTCAAAGCTAATCTTAGAATAATCACTAGTGATTAAAATAATATAAACAATTTTGCTTCAGTTCTCTAAGAATGTAGGTACTATCAGTAAACCGCATTCCATGCTACTGAATTCAATTAGAAATTGTAGATATTTGTTATTTCTCTATATACATTTGTGGTGCGCCGTCGTGGCGCAGCGGCACAGTGTATTTCTGGCAAGATGGTTTTGGGGTCGATTGTCACTTGAGGAATTAATTATTAGATTTTTTTTCGCTCTGGTTAATAGACAAAGCGCGGCATTGAGCACAACCTCTCAATATGTCTCAAAAATCTCGAATGTCTAGAAAATGGGGCGCAATGAAAAATTATATATTGCTACATACATAGATATATATCTATAGCTATATAGATATCTACACATTTAATGAAGGCAAAAATTGAACACCTTAATCTTGCCTTAGAAGAGACAGAGGCTTTATAATACCGATAACGATAAAAGGTACCGATTTAATTGAGTCTCTTTAGGTCACAACGTAACGTGCGATATCTTTGCAAGCCTAAAAGCTTTATTTATAATACATGATTCCACAAAAAACTCAATTACCAATCTTATTTCCAACCATTAAATCTCAAATTACACTAGCAAAAGATACGCATAGATAAACTATTGCATTTTATCGCTGCATTTTGAACCATATGTCCATAATAATAAGAACAAAGTGTGTATATGCTAATGAATTGCGGAGACCACTCAGTAAGACGTACTATCTTAATTAGTGGAGATACATGGTATTATATGTCCAGACCTTTTGAAATTACTAATGTAGGCGCTTAGCCATGATAAGGATATCGGGGATATGAGTTTAGGAGTTATTACATCTAATACAAGCAAGTAAGGTACTTCTTTGCCTCTAGTATTTACATATACCTACATTGATTTCTCATTTTAAACGTGCACTTAATTTTTTAAAGGCAGGCAGTAAGATAACTTGTACGATAGTAAGATAACTTGTTGACTGTAAATGCGAAGGCAGTGGGTTCGACATTTTCTACAGCAGAAAACATTTGTTAGAAATTTGAAGCTTTAATGTTATTAAGAACATGATAAAAACACATATTGTTTATATGTTTCTAAATTATTCGGAAGGAGTTTCTACGTAATTGAAATAAGTGATATGTATCACCTAATAACAATACGTCACACGAGTTTCCTTCCAATAAGAGCCGTTGCCTACAAACAACTGCCCCTGATTGAAACAATTTCATTGCTTTATAATCTTTTTCACCTATATCAAATGTCAAAATATAATTATAAGAATCAGAATTCATAAAATTAAATCATAATTATTATTAAAAAAAAGTTCTATAGATACCATTTTGTAATATTATCTACAGTCCTATCAGCGTATTATTACCAGAAAACCATATATATTTTAAAAAAATCAAAATAAATCACGCTGTATCCCGCACACAGCAGGGTAGGCAGAGAAAACCTAGTGTTAAGACACTCCGTTCCCCACTTTCTGCCGAATTCTGGAGGCATTGCGTATTGAGTGGCAGAACTCAACGCCGCTTGAGCCATATTTTTTTATTTATTATAGTAGCTACATCAATCGTAACCTATAAAATCGTCTTTTTTTGACATGTTTACCTTTCATCTTATGGCTCTGTGAACAGGGTTTCTCTTTGTCCCCATGCGACATATTGTGAAGCTAAAAGAAAGGAAAACTGAAGAAATTCAGATAGACTTTTAAGTCACTTAGGATATGCCTATATATATAATTAATATAAAAATGTTTACTCTTTTTGGTATCGAGTTTATATCGGCGTAGGCAACACATTCCTCGGTAATTGACTATTCAAAACAAAAACAAAATACCGAGTTCCAAACAGAAGTTCCCGAGATGAGCGCATTCACCAACTCTACATCTTCTTAATAGTATTATTGAGGCTTAAAAAGATGTGTTTGTGCCTTCTTGCCCTTAATATACACACATCCATCCATTTAGTAAAACTCAAAACAAAAATTAATTAGTCATTTCGTAAAATAGAAATAAAGTTCACGACACAATTTTAGCTTTAATATTAAACGAGACTTAAGTGTATTCACCCCTTTTAAGAGAAGGCCACGAGCTAAGCGCTGGTAAGTTATAACTTAAAATATCGAACTTGTCATTTATGAAAGAGGTTTACTGGAAATTTGTTGTCGATTATGAATGATATGAGTTTATTATATACTCTGAATAAAGTATATAATATAAATTTATATACATTATATATATATACTGGCCTCAAACCTCAAACTTCGCTGGTACTCGTGTCTGTGGACGTGACAGGTTGTGGGTTCAATAAAGTAAACTGAAGAAAATGACGTATTTAATGTTTTAAATTTTTCGCTATAGTGTCTAGGCAAAGCGCATCGTTAAGTTCCACCTCTCAACACGCGTTGCCTTCAGAATTGTGATTTGTGATTGTGATGAGCGGAGTATCTTAATACTAGACTTCCTCTACCTACCCTACTTAATGCGGGATATAGCGTGAAACTGGGAAAAAATATTGTAGAGACAAACCTCTGTGTTTTAATGTAAAACCGCATTAAAATCTGCTACGTCATTCAAAAGTTCCAAGCAAAATTAACGAATAACCACCTTATTTTACACTATGTAAAAGAATTACTTACATATTTTTGCAACAAACATTTGTAAAGGTAACAATTTAATAGCATTTAAGCACTAATAGTCATTTTTGAGTGCGGCTCTCAGTACTATCTAATTACAGTTTAAATGATTTATTACCCAACCTATCTAGTATCTGTAATTTTGTGTTGTGGTGCCACAGCTATTATCAGGCAAGGTCGTGTGAACGTTACTCTGTAACTCATTAAAGTAAACCCTTATTCGGATAATTGTAGTTTTTAGTTGTTTTGTACTGTAAATACTAATTGTGAATTCAGATTCTTTTGATTTGGGTCACCTGATGGTAATTGATTACCGCCGCCCACGATCCCGCGCAACACAAGAGGAGTTAGAGGTGCGTTGCCGGCCTTTAAGGTGGGTTGGGCTCCGGAGCCCGGCATTACCTGATGCGACCAGTGCACCTGCCTTGAGCCATATTTTTTTATTTATTATAGTAGCTACATCAATCGTAACCTATAAAATCGTCTTTTTTTGACATGTTTACCTTTATCTTATGGCTCTGTGAACAGGGTTTCTCTTTGTCCCCATGCGACATATTGTGAAGCTAAAAGAAAGGAAAACTGAAGAAATTCAGATAGACTTTTAAGTCACTTAGGATATGCCTATATATATAATTAATATAAAAATGTTTACTCTTTTTGGTATCGAGTTTATATCGGCGTAGGCAACACATTCCTCGGTAATTGACTATTCAAAACAAAAACAAAATACCGAGTTCCAAACAGAAGTTCCCGAGATGAGCGCATTCACCAACTCTACATCTTCTTAATAGTATTATTGAGGCTTAAAAAGATGTGTTTGTGCCTTCTTGCCCTTAATATACACACATCCATCCATTTAGTAAAACTCAAAACAAAAATTAATTAGTCATTTCGTAAAATGAAATAAAGTTCACGACACAATTTTAGCTTTAATATTAAACGAGACTTAAGTGTATTCACCCCTTTTAAGAGAAGGCCACGAGCTAAGCGCTGGTAAGTTATAACTTAAAATATCGAACTTGTCATTTATGAAAGAGGTTTACTGGAAATTTGTTGTCGATTATGAATGATATGAGTTTATTATATACTCTGAATAAAGTATATAATATAAATTTATATACATTATATATATATACTGGCCTCAAACCTCAAACTTCGCTGGTACTCGTGTCTGTGGACGTGACAGGTTGTGGGTTCAATAAAGTAAACTGAAGAAAATGACGTATTTAATGTTTTAAATTTTTCGCTATAGTGTCTAGGCAAAGCGCATCGTTAAGTTCCACCTCTCAACACGCGTTGCCTTCAGAATTGTGATTTGTGATTGTGATGAGCGGAGTATCTTAATACTAGACTTCCTCTACCTACCCTACTTAATGCGGGATATAGCGTGAAACTGGGAAAAAATATTGTAGAGACAAACCTCTGTGTTTTAATGTAAAACCGCATTAAAATCTGCTACGTCATTCAAAAGTTCCAAGCAAAATTAACGAATAACCACCTTATTTTATACTATGTAAAAGAATTACTTACATATTTTTGGAACAAACATATTTGTAAAGGTAACAATTTAATAGCATTTAAGCACTAATAGTCATTTTTGAGTGCGGCTCTTAGTAGTATCTAATTACAGTTTAAATGATTTATTGCCCAACCTATCCAGTATCTGTAATTTTGTCTTGTGGTGCCACAGCTATTATCAGGCAAGGTCGTGTGAACGTTACTCTGTAACTCATTAAAGTAAACCCTTATTCGGATAATTGCAGTTTGTAGTTGTTTTGTACCGTAAATACTAATTGTGAATTCAGATTCTTTTGATTTGGGTCACCTGATGGTAAGTGATTACCGCCGCCCACGATCCCGTGCAACAAAAGAGGAGTTAGAGGGCGTTGCCGGCCTTTAAGGTGGGTTGGGCTCCGGAGCCCGGCATTACCTGATGCGAAACGCAGTGGCATAAAACCACTAATTCACGCTGGTTTTAAGTACCGAGGGTGGTAATGATCCGGTCGAGTCTGCCCATGCGTTTTGCCATTGCTGGCGTGATGTGACTCTATCATACGTACTTTAGTCGCCTCTTACGACACCACCAGTACCAGGATGATCCTATTCTAGGCCGAGGTCACACGGCAAAGTAAGAGTGCAATAAAAATAAATAAATAAATACACGCTCTATATGAGATACATTTTGATACACAGCTGGAGGGGAGAGGGAGGACTACTACGAAATGTCCATGTACATGTAAAACCTAGTGTTAAGACACTTCGTTCCCCACTTTCTGCCGAATACAGAGCGAAGAAATGGAAATATAGATTTAAAATAAATATTTCATTTCCTCGAGTGGAGATCGAACTCACAACCAGTCGGTTTATAGTCACACTTTGTGCCCCTGCGCTACGACTGGCCTCTATTGAGTGGAATATTTGAGATATATTGTATTGAGTGGTGGAGATCAACGCCACGCTTCGTCTACGAGACCGGAGAAATAAAAATAAACTAATAAGATTATATAAAATGTTTAGATTGTGTGAGGATCAAGTGAGGATCAAACCCAGAACCTTCACTTTTACAATCGGAGTCCGTCCCCTCGATATAATGTACAAAGTACTTAAATATTTACGATATTCGATTCAAGTAAAAGAAAAATTGAATTATCATTTGATTCTGTTGTCTTTGCGATGCACTAACTATATTAAGGAAAAATAGGTAAAATTATAAATTATTGTTAGTAAATATCTTAAAACTTAAAATCTTACTAAAATCCAACTAAAATATCCAAAGTCACCAGAATATGTACTATATTCTTGTTAAGGAGGTACTCTTTATAACTTATAAATAATTCAAGAAACACATTCTGCTAAAAGCGACCTCAGCTTTACACTTTATAGGACAGATGCGCTTGACTCGGGATCAAGCTGTACCATAAACGTATATAAAGTGCTTGCGATAAATATGAAAGTGAATTTTTACTTAGCATATTAAGTTGTTAAGTTAAACTTGGTTGAAGCCAATGTAGCTTATGGTTGTGAGTTCGATTCTCATTCGGGGGAATGAATTATTGTAGTTTCAACTCTATGATAGATGTAACGCCTCACGCGTTGACTTGCATCATTCAACATCCATTGTTTCGAATTCGGATACTAGATTCTCTTTACCTATTCTACTATATTCGACATAAAGATAGAAGTTAAAAAAAACGTTAGTTTTTTGGTTGGTTCTTGGTTCCAATTTTATTTGCAAAATCGTTTTTTTTTGGTTCGAGCTCTACTCGAGATAATGAATTATTATTTGTTAACATTTTATTTCTTTACCTATTCTACTATATTCGACATAAAGATAGAAGTTAAAAAAAACGTTAGTTTTTTGGTTGGTTCTTGGTTCCAATTTTATTTGCAAAATCGTTTTTTTTTGGTTCGAGCTCTACTCGAGATAATGAATTATTATTTGTTAACATTTTATTTCTTTACCTATTCTACTATATTCGACATAAAGATAGAAGTTAAAAAAAACGTTAGTTTTTTGGTTGGTTCTTGGTTCCAATTTTATTTGCAAAATCGTTTTTTTTTTCGTTCGAGCTCTACTCGAGATAATGAATTATTATTTGTTAACATTTTATTTCTTCGCTCTGACACCAAAGCAAAAGCCCAGCGTTAAGTTCCGCCACTCAGCACGCAATACCTTTACAATAGAATTCTTAAGACTAGGTTCTGCCTACTCTGTTGTCTGCGGGAAACCGCGTGAAGCTGATTTGATTTGATTTTTTACTTATTTTACTTTATTACAATTTTCCCTACTACAGCAGGAAAGTTAATTATATCGATTAACCACTAACTGTATTATAACTAGTAACAGTTTAATTGACAAATAAAATACTACCTCGTCACTACCTCGTCACTACCTCGTCACTACCTCGCCCATCGTTACCTACTGATTGACGTAAATCAGGTAGAAAAGCTCTTCTAAGCCTCATGTATTATGCAAACAGTTTAAGGGCGTTCAAAGTTTAATTGCCTGGTTTATATATCTACTCTCAGTCTTGGGTAAGTGATGATTTGAAATGGAGAAAATGAATAAAATAGTTTTAGTTTTGATTGCAAAATGTCTTTTTTAAACTCTCCGTACCCCACCTTTCGCTGATTTTTCTAGGCATTATTTGTTATCGAAGTATGAAAGTGAGGAAAAACATTTTTTCGAGTGGAATTCGAAGCCATAAAACTTTTGCGCTATGCCTATACTACTACGCCACGATTGCGTCGGAATATTGTAAGCTAGATTATGTCTAGGTCTACGCTTGTACTAAATTAAATTTAGTTATTAATCTTATAGATAATATAGCTATATTAAATTATTCAATCTCGACGAAAACAGAGAGTAGCTATAAGTATGTATGTATATAAATATACACTTTATATGTCTGTCTGTGGCATCGTAGCCCCGAAACGGATGAGCTAGTTTTGAATTAATCATTTTTTGTTTGAATGGAAACATAATGAATAGATTTTCTAGTCATAATTCAAGAAAATATGTTTAGCCGTTTAAAGTTTATCTGCTTTTTTCTAGTTGTTTTTTTTCTTTTTTGAGGTTTTCGTGTTTAAAGTTCATTACTTAAATAATATTTCCACTCTTACGCTAGAAACAGTAAAAAGTGAAAATTGTGTAATTTTATATTGCCCCTAAAATAAATCTACGCATATTTATATTATTTGCTAGAGGGCACTGACTTACATTAAAAGTAATAATATAATATTTGTATTATTTTGTTTTGAAATTTTAAATTTGGGAGCTATTTTGAGGGTAAACAATATTTTAGCCCAGTGTTGAGAAATTCTCCATTTTCCGCCCAACTATCGAGACTTTGCGTGTTGAGTCGTGAAATCCTACACCACGTTACTTCTACCAGAACGAGGAAATGAAACAAATATAATCTTTCCCCCGAGCGGGGATCAAACCTACAACTATCCCGTTTACAGTCATAATCTTCCTTACAGTGCCAAAATGTTCTAAGCTACAGTATACAAAAAAACATTACAAATACAATAAACACCAAAATAATATATGCCAAAAACAATCTAATATATTAAATGAAGTGCAATTACATTCCTGTTTTCGCTTCGCTCATTAGTGGCCATCGGTTTGTTCACTAATGGCGGGATATATTATTCACGTTGATAGTTCCGAACTGAATTATTCAAGTGATTATAGACTGGACAAAATGTATGTCAGTTCGGTTGGATTGTTTTTTATATTGATATTAATATTATACATAATACACATAAAAACATAAAGGAAAATTTAAGAAATTCCGTTATTAGTTTTAACGTTAAGAATAATTCTATCTTATTAATTATTAACTAAAGATATCGCCATCTTCTGAATTTTTTTCCAGATATAAAATCATCGAAGGCCTAGCACCCACAGGCTCTTGATATAGCAAATAAATAATGTAATATATATAAAGAGTAACATAATCAAATACATTTAGTTAGTATTCATTTGTATATTAAAATAACACACTCTTGTTACAGACGACAAACAGCCGAAGAGAGAGAAGCAGAGCGTCAAGCCGCCAATCGTCTAATGCTGTCTCTTCAAGCGGAAGCACTCAGCAAAGGCTACATGCCGGATGGTCCCCACTGCACCACTATCAGCATTGCACTACCAACCACCGAATGCACCACAACCACAAGGCAACACTGCGTTAAGTGCATTACAGAATCTACAGCCTTGGGCTGGTAACCAAGGTTCATTTATGAACGCCCCCGGTTCAGCCCCGCCACCACATCCGCCCCCTGTCGCGTCACCTATATGTTAAATTATTTTTTTTGTACAACTAAAATTGTAGGTAAAACCATCTGAGTGAAAGCATATATGATAAATATAAATGTACGTGAAATTTGATTTTTTTTTTCAAGTTAATAAAAATATAATTGATTTGTTTTGCTTAATACCGTTATTAATGAATATCTTTTTCAAATTTCTTTATCATGTCCTTTTACACCATACGCTTTTAAATCGTGAAGTCTTATCTCTTTCACCTGTCTTAGTTGATTAAGATGTATAATTTAAGTAAAGTTTTTTTTTTCAAAACTATTAAAAATCATATTTTATAAATACTTATTATTCAATTGTATGTGTTTATGGCACTCTGGCAATTGTATGTGTTTATTGTAAGGAGCGTTTGTAATAATAAAATTAGATTTAATTAGAAAATGAAACTGACACAAAAATCATAATGTCTAGTCTCACATATGTTAAATAAATATTGATATCTATATATTAAATAATAGTTTTGGATATTAATCAATAAAAAAATTATAGAACTAATTGTGGAAGTTTTTGATATTTTAACACACCCCATTGTACTGCTGCGCCGTGAGGGCCTTTTAGAAGATATACATTATTGGGGACATGTATCATTGTAAAAAAACAAATATTTTTTCTTATTTTTGTCTGTTTATCTGTGCGGTTGTGTACCCTAATCTCGGGAACCGCTTAAGAGGATTTTTTTACGATTGTATTTATTCATACTTCCCTTAACATTTAGTGTTTGTTTTATTTAAAACGATTCTTAAATGGAAACTTTAGTTTCTAATGTGTGGATGTTGTCTTTAAAGTGATGGTATTATTAGTAGATACACTAAGGTACTCCAGATTACTAGTAAACAAATAATTATTAGGTTGAGGCCAGTCGTGGCGCAGTGGCACGAAGTGTGACTGTAAAACCGACTGGTTGTGGGTTCGATCTCCACTCGAGGAGATGAAATATTTACTTAAATTTATATTTCCATTTCTTCGCTCTGGTGTCGAGGCTAAGCGCGGCGTTGAGTTCTGCCACTCAACACGCAATGCCTCCAGAATTCGGCAGAAAGTGGGGAACAAAGTGTCTTAACACAAGGTTCCCTCTGCCTACCCTCCTGCTATGTGCGGGATACAGCGTGAAGCTGATTATTTATTTATTTTATTAGGTTTAAACGGGCGAAGCCTCCAACAGTTCGCTAGTTATATAATAAAAACATTTATTTAAGTATATGTATTGATGTTTATGTAATATATAAAATCTAGTATCAATAGTTCCCTCTGCCTACCCTGCAGTATGCGGGATACAGCGTGAAGCTGATTTTTTTTTTTTTTTTTAGTATCAATTAAGCTGCATATGGGCAAAGTGACACTTTCTTCAATTTTGTATATTAAAAAAAATTATAAGCTCTGCTTAGTAAAGTTAACTGTAAAATTGAAAATATTGTAGAAACTTAGCTTACACCATTTTGCTCTAATAGAAAAAAAAACGTAAAAGTAACGTAATGGTTTTTTTTTTTTAGATTACAAAATACTCTTTCTTATTGTAAATAATTCAATCAGTATTAAACAATAGTGTATTATTTGTCACTTGTAACTTAAGTTTTTAGAAATAATATTAACTTTTGTATATCTTATGTAACCCTACTAAAACTTAACATAATGTACATACAAAGCAAGTCGTATAAATTAAAATCTACATAATAATTATAGGTAATTTCATTTTAGGGATAAGTTACACTGTTGTTGTATTAATCGAAGTATGGCACTATAAAATAAAATAAAAAAATCTCGGATATTTGTATTGGTCGATCATTTATTTGTATACAAACGTCGTTTAGCTAGATTTATCAGCACAGCTTCTTGATTACAAATTTAGTTTAAATAAATATATTTCTTTTAATTCATACTGAATCTCGCTTCTAGCAGTGTAAGGAGTGGACAACTAGTATCACGAACCGGCGTTATCCAGTTTCTGCCCAATTTTCGGAAAACTTCACCTCGCGCTTTGTCTTCTTTCCAGATTCCGAGGAACTGAAAATAATTGATTTCCCTCCATTGGAAATCGAACCGTCGCGTTTACAGTCTGACGATGTGCCGCTGCACCATGTCACAGCGTATAAACACATATAAACCCACAAGTAACGATTTTGTGTTATCAATATTCAATATAAAATCAACTTAGATTTTATACCGTATTATCACTACGATATAAAATCTATATTTATATTATTAATATACCATCATATATATGTCACAAAACAATGTAAATTAGAATGTTTAAACCAGCCAGTATGGCCGTAACTCTAAGTTAGCTTAAGTGATTTCTCCTCGCTTCTTTTCAATATACAAATATGTTGTGTAAATAATAAATTATAAATAAATTTGTATGTAGTGAAGGAAACTTGTTATAAACTGTAAATACATTGTATGTGCGAGTTTTCATTAATCTGGCTCGACGCTAGGCATTTTAATAAAATATGTATTATACAAAAGTTGTTCTTTTTTTATTTTTATCTATATATGTATACGTATACCAAAGAAAGAGAATTTCCACGACTGGAAAATATACTTACAACGATCATTTACAGTCAAACACATAATATTATACCGCAACTTTATCCTATACTAGGTTACTTAAAAAAATTTAAAGTGTTAATCCACATTTTATATACACGAAATAGTGTAATGTAATGGGGCGCCTCCGCCAGGACTGGCGTCATTATATAACTTGTTTAACTGATTATAATTAAGTAGGTATATTTAAAATAATCGTATCTTTATATTACGTTCCCAGGTTCTAAAGACAGAGTGTAAGCTAAAAAAATTAAATATAAGCATATCGTTTATTTAAACACTTCTGTGTCCGTGTCTGGGCAGTTGGTATGTGATATAATTAGATTTGGTCTCCTCATCTCATACAGCAGACTAGTTTTTACCTGTATGGTGAAATGGAAATAATCAAGAATTGTGTCACGTGACACGTGAGGCCGGTCCAGGCCAGTGGCCCAGGTACAAGCGTGACTGTAAACGTGACAGGTTGTGGATTCGATTCCCACTTGAGCAAAAGAATTATTTAATATTTTTATTTTAATCGCCCTGATTTCGAAGCAAAGCGCGGTACTCACTTCCACCGCTTTACGCAATACCTCCAGAATTTAGCGAAATGTGGGGAGCGGAGTGACTTGACACTAGGCTCCCTGTGTCTGCCCTGATACATGCGGGTTAGTAATAAAGCTGATAAAGAACATGAAACTCTAAATTTTCAATTTCTGACCGGAAGTACAGTAGGATATATCGATACGATTAATACAGAGATATGCATAATATACAACAATAAAAAGAAAAAATAAAAAAATACTTTTAATTGTTGTTCATATAAGGAAGAAACAACATTGATATTAATATCACTTAAAACAATTCAAAGATGTCCTTATTCTTATAAGCAAAAAATCTTTAAGGTAAGCACTAGTATTTGCCTAGGCAATGAAGACAACGCAAAACGCAAACGCTCCGGAAGCTGCCGATTGTAAGGAGTGCAGGACCGTCGCGTAGTCGTGATAGTTCTCGAGGAAGGCATATGATGATGATGACGACGTACAGAGTAAATGATTATAAGTACCTAGTTGAATGTCCTAGGGCACATTAGAGGTACCTACATATGAACACGTACATATGTATATACACACAAGTGTACGTGTATATGACATACATAAGATACTTGAATGTGTTGGTCTGTATATTGTGTATATATAAACATTGAAGTACTAATATTATGTGTACAATATACGCAAAAGGAATTTTATATTTAGTAGACTTACAAATTATTGGTATATATATAAAAAAAATATTGTATAAAAAACTACATACAAATTTTATATACACCATGTTGTATTCCAATTATCGAATCAATTAATAGTAAACGTACGTATTAAGTCATCATTTTAGTTTTATCTATTACGATACATAATATAGGTATAACAACAGTAATACTTAAAGTAATTTCGACTTCCTATCCAACCTCAAATTACACAAAAAATGAAATCAAGGAAAACAATTGTCAAACATTAAACGAAATCGATTTGAGGAAAAAAAAACCTATTTCCGTCCGAAAACGGTCGGTTTAGCGACAATTTAGTATCAATTACGGTTAAAACGTAATACAGTTTTAATATTTCGATGTAGTCTGTAATGGCATAGATTATAAAATACGTGACTGTGGCGCTGTCATTAGGAAGTTTTGGTTTTTTCTTTTCACTTTAGATTATAAAGGGATGGAAGCTTTAAGGATGGCCGTTTTAGGATCGGTTAAAAAGATATTAAAAAAAATGACGTTTGTATCTGATACTTTTTTCGTCATTTCGTAAAATAAAAATACGGTTTTTTTCATTTCCGTAGAAATTTTAGAAAAATCCTTTCTTAGTACAACACACCCTAAATTTCAATTTTACAATTCTCGTAGTATCAGTGCGTTATCTGTGAGTTACTCGATAATTGAAGACGTAAATAGTTTTTTTTTGCTTCACGCTGAATCCCGCACATAGCAAGGTAGGGAGAGGGAACCTCGAAACCTAGTGTGAAGGTACTCTGTTCTCATTAAGACACTTCTATTTCCCATTTTCGTGTGGAGTGGCGAGACTCAATGCCACGTTATTAGAGCAAGGAAATAAAAATATAAAATATTTAATTCCCCCAAGTGGGAGTAGAACCCACAACCATTTGGTCGCTTGTGCCCCAGTGCCACTAAAAAAAAATAAAAAAATCAAGCTATGATATTTCAAATATTATTATTAGCTCTCATAAAAACAAATTAAATTTCAACAATTCCATCCAAGAAACAATTATACTCGAAGAACAATATAACAAAATTAAGCAAAAGAATTTCTTAATAGATAAAATGATACATTTAAATTTTTTGTGTGTCACATTGTGATCGCGTGACACTTGTCTAAATTAGTTCTTAAATAAGTCGAAGGGACATGGAATTGAACCTGAGACTGACGTTCGGTAATAATCGACTTGACGTGAGGATAATCTTAGAGCATAATGCCGACTGTTTAAATTGGTACCTTAATTTTTATGAGTCTTTCTATTTTTTGTCTATAAATAGACAAAAAATATAAAGACTTTTATTGCGTTTAGTATATATGTTGGCAATGTAATATTATTTAAGTTAATTATTGGCGTTGAATTCCGCCAATCAACAGTTAAAGTTAATTATCTTAGACACAAAGAGGAGAACAGAGTGTTTATCTCCACATACGCGGTTATGTGTAAAAAATAGAAGGTTATTTTTAAAATAAATGTCCACAACTGAACAACTCTACTATATTCTACTACAGTACACGAAACAAACAAGTTGACAGTAGGATTTTTCGATAGCAATTTATTCGTCACGACACGCCAATCATAGCTAGTTACTAAATCGAAGCAAATTAATGTCGCGTCTCACGATATAAATGTTTTCTTCAAATTATTGGCATTTGATATTTGAACGTATATTATAGGAATATTATAATTGAAATGTATTTTACATTATTTATTTTTATTTATTAGCTTCACGCGGTGTTGCGAACACAGCAGGGTAGGCAGAGGGTGTTAAGACACTCCATTTCCATTCCCCCCCACTGTACGACAAATTTTGGAGCATTACGTTCATTTTGTTAAATATTTTAATATACTAAATACACACTTTTTTACACCCAATGCGAGAAGCTAACTGGATGTTGTTATATTATTGAATTGTCACCTAAGAAACTGAAACTTTACAGTTATTAATAATAAAGTTTCAGTATAATACGTTTATTACAAGGCGAATTCAGTGTCTTATATTTTATTATATAGTTATTTTTAGGTTCACGCGTATTGCGCACATAGCGAGATAGGCAGAGGGAATCCAGTAATGAGTAAGACACTCCGATCCTCACTTTTAGCCTAATTCTAAAGGCACGTGTTAAGTGGCGGAACTCAACTTTGAGCAGGGAAATGAACATATTATTCCGTATTTTTTAACATATTTAAAATGTTATTTCACACTTAAGAAAGAAAAATACTAAGGCTTACTAGATGATTTCCAAAAAATGGCTCGAGTTCAAATTCCGCTACGTTCAAATTTTTATACGTTTTCTTAATAAGTATTTTAAATATTTCATTTCCTCGAGTACACCTACTTCCGATAGTCTTAATAATTCACAAAGGAATTTAAAAAGAATTTTAATATTATATCTATATTATACCTACATATATAATATATAAGCTAAAAATAATTTGGTTCGGTAACGCAATGGATACAAGTACTAGTATTATTTATTAGAAGCGGTGAAAGCAATTAGCGCGTAAGTGAGACTGATTAGCGCCGCATCAAATATAATCCCGGCTGGCGAGCAATTTGAGGTTCGTGCAGACCTGAAACTGTTACAAATGGGGTTTTATATTATTATTTAGTTTTAGTATTGAAACAGTCGTTTACAGGGGCCCAAATGTGTGACTGTAAGTATGACAGGTTATAGATTCCATTCCCATTGGGAGAAATGACATATTTTATATTTTCATTTCTTCGCTGAAGTGTCGAGGCAAAGCGCGGCGATGACTTACGCCAGTTTACATGTTATGCCTCCCAAATTGAGAGAATAATTAGAGCTTTTAACACTAGGTTCCCTCTGCCTACTCTATAGATTTTTTTTGCGAGATACACCGTGAAGCTCACCGATATAAACTTTTACCCACAGCGATACTCTAATATTTATCAGGATAAAGGATCAGGATACCCACGTGAAAATATTTAGTAATATTCTATTCTATCACATTTGTAGGTCTATAGCAACTGAAACGAGGATCGTCGTTCAGTCGACTCATTACGGGACCGCAGTCGTATCAAGTACGAAGCGTATAACACCTAACACTCAGCTTTATATGCTATATATACGGCACAGTACATTCTATACGAGATTGTTTTATTATTCACAGAGAATATATCATTATTATTATTAAATAATTTATTTAGTTGTTATATTAATTTTAGCATATTTAATTAATAATGTTTATTTAACTGCGAAATGGTAGTGAGTTCAAATCAGTTGAGGATACTTTTATACTTGTAATGAATGATTAATAGTTTAAAAAAAAAATGTATGTAATCCTTGAGCGGATAATCTAATTGATGTCACAGGGTCACGAATATAATTTTTTATTACGAATTTTATAAAGAAAAAAATTCGATAAGTTTAAACTTTTTTAATTTTATTTTATTACATAGCGCTAAGAAATAACTACTAAGAGTATACTCGAAAATCTCGAAAATTGGACAAAAAGTGAAGAAAGCAGTGTTTTAACACCGGGTCCCCCTCTGTCAACCTTGTTGCAGGAAACAGCGTGAAGCTGTTTTTATTAATAATACATTAAAACTTTACAGAACCTAACCAAAAACATAACAAATCCTAACCCTAAAATAACTCAGACCAAATACTTAACGAACCTAAATTCCTACGGAAAAACGAAATGCTGCCGCGTTAATATTTAACAAGGTAAGTTTGAATGCTAAATTCACCCCCTATTATTTTCATCGCCCCTACTCGATAACGCTTTTATGTGTTCACTTGAACGGGAAAAAAAATATAAAAAAAATAAAGAGTAAATTTTAACTTTAAATTGACTTTGACGAATGACATGTAGACTGTAGAGTGTAGAGTAGACGCTGACCCTTGACCGTCTTGTACTCAAATATTCAGCACGTCAACACCTACGGGGGTTGGCCTATATGGTAAGGTTTATTTACTTCGCTGCTTTATTTCGTGACTTTGCTTGTATTTTTGCAT
Source organism: Heliconius sara (assembly GCA_917862395.2). Taxonomy (NCBI): domain Eukaryota; kingdom Metazoa; phylum Arthropoda; class Insecta; order Lepidoptera; family Nymphalidae; genus Heliconius; species Heliconius sara. Next base: position 3,539,363 of record OU860798.1, on the reverse strand, counting down.
TTTTTTTTGGATTTTATAGAAGATGGAGGTTATGATTATTATAATATTTTTTAAGATTGGTCCCTCTGATGGTGAAAACAGAGGCTTTAAATTATAGTATTATATGTAATTAATTATATGTATGTACTATTCTATAATTTGGCCTTCAGGGCGCCGTAGGGCAGCGCGTGACTGTAAATTTAACTGACTGAAGTTTAGAGGAGGGAAATAGAGGACGGAGTGTGCCTTGCCTGACTTACTGTTGGCGGAACAAAACATGAAGATTATAAAAATCATCTAAGCTATAAATTATTGTAATTTATAACGTAAAAAGTTTTTGCTATGTATGGAATACTGTTTTTCTGTATAGGGAATAAATAGGTTCTGGGTATATTTTTTTAGCTTCACGCTGTATCCCTCACGTAGCAGGGAAGGCAGAGAGAGCATAGTGTTAGGATACTCCGGTTCCCACTGTCCACCGAACGCTGAAAGCATTGTGTATAGAGTGGCGGAATTCAACGCCGCAACTTATTATGCGATACGAAAAATTTCCTCTCATAGTAAATATTTAAACATAAATTGAGCTTTTACAATACTCAGATAATATCCGGAGATTACTTATTCATTTAATTTGACCCTTCACTCTGTAATTCACATAGAAATACAATATTTCTGTAATTCTCCCACTTGACCCTATAATAATCCTTGTATCTCGACATCTAATATTCGTGCGAATATGCAGTCAGGCCACCAGTATAAAATGGCCTTCTCACTTCATATAAATTCGTCAAATTTCTTGGTAACAAAGGGGTCAAGTAAATTGAGCGTTATTATAATAACTTTATTCTCTAGAGAGAAATTACAAGTTTTTGGCTATCGTCAAACGAGACTATGAGAAATACTCCCACGATACTCCAAAACTAATGGATATATGACTATAATATACTAGTACTTAATAACTTATATGTACTTACGTAGGCGTATAGTGAAGCCTACTCTAACCGCTATGATAAAGCTTAAATTGAGTGAATATATATAGAATATAATTCCTATAATTTTGATGAAGATATTTAAATGCATAAAATATTTTTTGTTTTACAGTAGATATTGCGTCTATATAATATCAGTGAGCTACATGAAAAATGTAATATTTCCGAATGCAAGAGCAAAGAAATATTAAAATATAATATTCAAAAGCTCTAAAATATAACTATAATATACTCTAATATATAACTTAAAAAAAACAGTCCTTTCACTACTCAACACACGATTCAAACGGAATACTTCGGAAAATTCCTTTATCTTTATATAGGATAAACCCAACCCAGATCTTTAAAATCTAATCACAATTGCATGCCCATTAAAAATATTATAATATTTTGCACAAATAACATTGTCTATAAGTTAACAAAAAGCTATTAAGCTTAAACAATAATAATATTAATCCACATGCAAACATAAGCTAATCCCATGAATAAAAATATCATTAGATTATTGAATCTCGAGCGTGCCACATAACACGGTGGCAATTTTCACGTTTTATTAACTCATAAAGCCCTCCCATACAATACTATACGATACAATACAATACAATATAATATAATACAATAACCGTTTTTGTAATTCCCTTGAAACAAGTGCGCCTTCATAAACTAACCGTCCCCCGCCAGCGCTTGGGGCCGGAGTAACCCCGAGAGATTACGCGCGTTAACTGACACGATATTGATTATACAAAACCTTTCTAATATCAGCCCTATATATTTAAATATACAGTATAATTTTCAACGAAGTAAATTAAAATGTTAGGCTTTTACAGAAATAAACTTTACTTTGCTTCAATTTGAGGGCTTGTTGAAGAAATTTAAACTTAATGCCTTATGAAATAGAATATAATTTTAAGTAAAATCTTCTCAGACTTATAAGCCGTTTCGCAATCACAACCAAGGCGTGATTCCTATAATCTGCAAAGCGTTGCAGAAGTGAATTCTGCACTTGACTCAATGGATAACATCTTGTTCAGAAGAGATATAAATTAGAAGGGGTGATAGATCCCAACGCGACATTAACTTTATTGTTGTTTTCTCACGCTTGGTTAGAGGGCGGTGTGTTGGAAAATTATTTAATCATTTTTGCATTCGTTGTAAATTGTTAATAAATATATTATATTTTAAACGATATTTCTTTTTATTATTATTTTTTTCAGTGATTTTCATGTACATGGAAATATTATCAGTTTTAAGAGTACACGCATATCATATGACAACTACTGGGCGGATTCTGACTTTTTTATGGGTCTGGTCAGGATTTTGGCTATATTTGACTTTGACTTAAACAAATTATGTGGAACCGCTCATGTTTTGTCTTGTTACCAGAGCGAAGAAATGAAAATAGCTAATTCCCTCGAATGGAAATTGAACCCACAACAACACTTGCGTTTGCAATCAAACGTTATGCCACTGCACCAAGATGTTGTCTTACTTTTTATTTTTGTAAGTCATTTCACATTTCATGCTTTTATGGTTAAATATACACTTGAATATATATGTACCTTCCTCGTAATAAACTAATTAACTTTTATTTCAAAATTGTTTTTGTTAAACATGGATAATACTTATGTCATAAAAATCGCGATAGCATGTTTTGTGGCTACGAGGGGATGATTTACGCGAGGCTCTCACCCTCAGGCTACCAGGTGCCACTCCTTATATTAAATTGACATGTTCAATAATCATAAAATATGATCAGGATTTATATCAATTATTAGGTATTTTAAGAAATTTTAAAATAATGTAGCCTTTAGATAGGAGTCAATTAATTACAGTTGTCTATGTATTATCCACGTGTTTGTTTGTTTTTCTATTTATTAAAAAGAAAGAGGTTTTAATATACGGTCGTAATAATATGATTATTATATTGCTTACTTCACATCAAATTCTTGTTATAAGCAACTTCTGTATTGATATATAAATTTTCTTTTGATTATAAATTCATGTATTTTAAAGTATTTTTGCGAGGGTTCTTCATGGTTAGAAGACAAATAGATAAATAATTGAATTCGCACCCTGCGCCCGGAATATCAATGTGCCATACAACGATTATATCAGATGTGCATTTATGGGATAATTCGACCCCTCGTTTTTATTGTTATACGCTGTATCTGATCTATATGGTTATTGTAGGGTTGCCAGTTGGTAATTTTTGATTATCTTAGAAATTATTAATTTTTGCTTATAAACTTATTGTCCATATCGCATTAAACAAATACACCATGGCCATAAATTGTTAATTATGTTTAATTAGCAATTTGTAGCTCAAAAGAAAAAAAAAACAGAACTCATATAGGATCATTTCGATACCCACTTCTCTGTCCATCTGTTAAGACCTATAATAAAATATGTGCTATATAGAACTTAAGCACAATAATATTTTTTTATTTACCCACATTTTGATGCAGTCGAAAATATAATACTCATATAATCCCTACTTACACATTGATTACACTAATGATAAACACAACATTTGCCTTATTCACAATAATAGGTTTTATAGTATATTTATTTTTTTAGCTTCACGTTTTATTCCTGACAGGTTGGCCAGACAGGACGGAAACACCAGACGCTATAATATCTAAAGGGGAAGAAAGTGGTTCAATATCTAAGAGGACGAAGTTCGTCTACTGTCATCAAATTCTTTATAAATGTCCTCATGAGTCCTCCAGTATGAGCGACAGTTTATTTCCAATGGTAATATTTCATAAATTTATTCAAATGTATCAACCCTACGCTCGCATGTTTTTTAATTCGTTGTCACAGAGCGTGACAGACAGGCCAAGTGTTTTGTTTGTTTGGACAGCAGATTGTGTACGAAATTGTAATGTTGTTTATGTGTTTTTATTGTTACTGTTATAATTGAGATATTCTGTATTAAAAAGCTTTATTTTTTAGTTTATTTTTGCGGAGTGTCTTAACACTAAATTTTCTCTGCACATCCTGCTGGTCAGGTAAAAGCTTGCAGTTATATATTTTTCTTATTTATTATTCCTGGAATAATTCATGTCAAAACAAACGTAATTTAATATAAGTCATCATATCTCTGCGACTTACTAACACAAACATAATGGAAACTTGTGATATTTATAATTTTACTATCAGAATAAAATTATTTTCTATAGAGATAAAGAATCCTTAACACATGTTCATGGTAATATGATTATTGTTAACACATTTATCGTTTTATTTATGGTCAAAGAATATTAATATATTAGTTTAATGACTAAGCCTAACGATATCAAATAGCGACCAAGCGTTCTCCTGGATAGTATAGCCAAATATATAGTTCGCCCTCTCGGATATGAACTCAAGCGCGGCTCCAGCGTTGTGGGCACGGTGGGCATTTCCACAACCTTTATTGAACCTAATTAGTCTTAATATAGATTTTGTTTATAAAAGTTAACAGGTCGACGAATTAACCTGTAGTTACTTAAAACTGTTATCGTGGAACCTGAAAGAAATTATTTTTAAGAGAAAGAAAACACTGAACGAATAAGTTCATATCCCAAATTGCTCCTGACTAATTTAAGGTGGCTGTATCCACATTTTTAAGGGTTGTTACCTTCTCCGTATGCACTATAATAAATTGTTAGATGTTTAAAAACAATCAATAAACATACAAAGCCATAAAAGTGAAATATCAACATAAAGCAAATTCTACCAAACAAAGTACAAATATTAATTAACTATATAGACTTATAAAGATTCCTATCACGAGGCTGGATCGATTATAATTCGATCAGTAACAAATAAATTTCTGAACACCACCATAATAAATTGACCCTCAATCCTATTGTACGATCAAAGAACATTGAAGTATGGATAGATCAGACAATGGTGGACCCATTTCTTAACCCACAAAAGCGCGTTAAAACTCAATAGAGCGAGAACCAATTGCTGTTATAATGTTTGAGTAGTATCGTAGATGTGGCGAAGGTTGAGATGTATTCTGTCTTTAATATTGCATGTTATATATGATGTAAATAAAGTTATCTTTTATTGTATGTAATTAATATGTTTTTTAATTATAGCAGGCTGAAAGAAACCTAATGTCAAAACATGCCAGTTGTTTATTTTTCGAGAACATTTTAAGCGGCAGATGCTCACTGACGCGATTTGGCTTACCAGAAACGAGAAATGAAATTGGCCGCGTTCTTCACATGCTTGTTATGAGTATTTCAAAAAAACAATTAAAACACAACATAATAATATTATTTTTCTAAATATTTGCTTACCAAATAAAAAAACACGCAAACTCTGCGTTCTTACGCACATTATCATCACATACTATAACAAATTAGTTACAAAAAACTTCAAAAAACCTAAAAAAAAAACTACACAACACTAGTCTACATCTACATAGTTTTTCATCTTTGTATAACCCCTCGATCGCAATAAGTTAATTGTTTGCAGAAGAGCCATTACAGCCGTTACCGTTATAGAGTGGCTTGTTTTAGTATCGCTTATTATGATTATGACCATAGTCTCTGTTCTTAATTTGATATAAATCGAAGATATTATATAGTTACTATGTTGTTATATTAAATATATTTCTATTTGTAATTTTATTATGATTATATTTTTATACTTACTTTTCGGAATAAACACATCCTGTGGTTGTTTCACATTTTTGAAATATTATATTTTTAATTTTAATTCTAAAATAAAATAAAATCATATGAATTCTAAATAATATTGTATAGCGAGATAGTCACATTGTTAAAATAAGGACACATATGACATAAATCGTATTGTCACTCTACCAGGTAGTAAATATTTTAAAGTCAAATAAATACAGGGAACATTTACCATAAAACAATTATTTTTTAACAAAGCACGGCGTTGAGTTCCGCCATTTATACGCTATGTCCCGATCAGTGGGTATTGCATGAGGAACGAAGTGGGTCCCTCTGCTCACCCTGCTATATGCGTGATACAGCGTGAATCTTTATTCAATTACTTAAACACATACATAGATATAGTGCTATCAATTCTACACAGAAACAATATTTAATTATAATAAAGATTAAACATTCGAATCGTCAACAAAAATCAACTTCATGCAATTCACAAAGAGCTGTAGAATTGGGTCATAATTAAGTTAATAGGGGGAGCAGTTGATCACGATGATTGACTTCGCTTGACAAATTAAAAAGGGGGTCGCGGTTAGACTGTGTAGTGTAGATATACCTATTATATATGTATATATGGTGATTCTAATATAACAATGTTATGAATATGAACTGTTTCTTAAATAATAATGAATATGAACTGTTTCTCTTTTGCAAATAATAATTCTAAGTGTCAATCTTTAAATCATAAATCAGCTTCACGCTGTATCCCGCGTACAGAATGGCAATGGCGCTTTGCCTCAACACAAAATATTGAATTTCCTGGAGTGGGGATCGAACCAACAACCAGTTGCGCTTACAGTCAAATTTTGCGCCTGCGCCACGACTGGTCTCAATCAGTCAAAACACTTGCACGGCTTCAACACGAACAGGACCAGGAGCATGGTAAGTAGATGGAACCTGTAAATCTAATTTTCGGATACTCCGTTTCGCTAAAGACAATACCAATCTTCTTCATTGCGTGTTGGGTGGCAGAACTTAAAATATTATAAAAACATAAATATGCCTTAAAATTAAATTTACACCCTAAGCCTTTAAACTAGCACACTATTCAACTACAAAATACCATACTTATAGGGAATAATCATTTTATTTTCTTTATGGCCTACTTTTTACCGTTCTTTCGTAACCTAACAAGTAGTTATCCCAGATTTAAGTATCAAAGTATCAAAGATTCGATCTCATTTGAAACGGTGACAACATCACCTCATACCAGATTTGAATCCAGTACCATACCGCCTACAGTTTATTTTAATTGTTAACGGAAATACTTAAACTACTTTTTTAATGAAAACATAACATGTTGATAACTTTAAATGAGAATTCAATATAAAATGTAGTCGTCGGTTGAGTTACATTCATCTCATTATAGAGTTAATGACGTTAATGATGCGTGATGAGCGCAAATGATATTAATTAATTTACGAATAATTAAATACAAAACCGAATATCGATAGTGGAATGTAGTTTGAATTAAAAAAATATTATTGAATATTGTAAAAATCAATTTACTATTTATACTTGTATTATTGAGGCCAGTCGTGGCGCAGGGGCACAAAGTGTGACTGTAAAATCGACTGGTTGTGGGTTCGATGCCCAGTCGAGGATATGAAATAATTATTACATTCATTTCTTCGCTGCGGCGTTAAGTTCCGCCACTCAACGCACAATGCCTCTAGAACTTGGCGGTAAGTGGGGAACGGAGTGTCTGAACACTAGATTCTCTCTGCTTACCCTCCTGTGTGCGGGATACAGCGTGAAGCTGATAAAAAAAGATACATGTATTGTATAAGTATATATAGGTGACATAATACGTATGTATTAATTATTATTAGAGGCCACTTGTGGCACAGGCGTACAAAGGTGCAATTGTTAGCACGATGGTTTGTGGGTTCGATTCTAAGTCGAGGAAATTAAATATTTAATACTTTCATCGCTCTGGTACCGAGGCAATGCTTGGACTTGACTTCCGCCACACAACACGTAATGCCTCCAGAGTTTGGAAAATGAGGAAGGGAAGTGTCTTAATGGAAATGGAATATCTAAAAACTAGGTTTCCTCTGCCTACCCTGCTAAAAATATTATAAGAAATTATAAATGTTTATAATTATGATTCAGCATTAATTTCACGAGTAATACCATAGGTAGTACAAGTATAAAGCCGTAGTTACGGAGTAGCAGAGCAGATTGAATATAATATGAACTGTTTCTTAAATAAAAATATTTTGTAAACAGCATTCTCTTTTGCAAATAATAATTCCAAATGACAATCTTTAAATGGTAAATCAGCTTCACGCTGTATCCCGCTTACAGAATGGCAATGGCGCTTTGCCTCAACACAAAATATTGAATTCCCTGGAGTGGGGATCGAACCCACAACCAGTTGCGTTTACAGTCAAGACTGTAAACGTGGCTGTTATAAATTCGATTACTACTCGTGGGAATTAGTTGGTTTTGTATCCTCGCTCGAGTAGAGTTCCACCACTCAACACATGTCTTAAAAATTGGGCTCAAAGTCGAGAACGGAGTGTCAAATATACAAGGCTGCTTAAGTCTGTGTTGCAGATTGCCTTAGTTGTTTAGCTTAATGCGGGATACAGCGTGAAGCTACAAAAAAATACATGTTGAAACCCCAAATTATAGACATCTCGTCGTTCGTGGTTGAATACTACTGTCAAGGCTCATTTTAAAAGAGCCTTGACAGTAGTATTCAACCAGTTTTTAAATAAATTTATAATAAAAAAGGAATAATATTAGGGAACGGAGTGTCTTAACATACTGCCTCCCCTTCTGCTTGCGGGATACAACGTGAAGCTGACTTATAATAAAAAAAATAATATTATTAAGTTAATGGTACCCAAGCAAAACGCAGGAGATGAGTAAAGATGATTATAAAACGTCATATCTAATAACTTTTTAACAAATCTACTGTTAAAATAATTAAATTAGCGAGCCAATTTTGCGGCACGCGACTGCGTTACAATGTAATTAGGTTTGGCCGTTTCATTGCTGATGAGAGGGGAGCTCAGTTAGATCGCTGGTGGTTCATCCATTATGTTCAAAGAATATAATATATACTTATATAATTATATTTTAAGTACGTATATCAGGTATATTGAGGTCGTGGCTGGGGCACAAGCGTGTGACTGTAATCGCGATAGGTTGTGCGTTCGATTTCCACTCGAGGATTTTAAAAATATTTAATATGTTCATTTTCTTCTCTTCGCTCTAGTGTGGACATAAAACACGGCGTTGAGTTTCGCCACTCAACTCATGCAGCGTGAAGCTAAAAATATAGGTACTTCAATAATTTTTTTACTATATGTAATGGCCAAAGCGTCTCATATAAAGCATGATGTCTGCTGGGTTCAGATTTTCTCGAAATACAATGATTATAGCTTTTATTTGGTGATACTCATTTTATCGAAAAGGAACTTTTCATATTTTAATTATAATAGGGAATATTTGAACTGCCTTACCGATTTTTTACACAATCTCAAATATCATCCACACCATCTGGGTACGTGGCACTCCACTGCTGAACAATTCCGTGGGAACTTCCTTCCACGAGCCATACAACTGTGGAATGACCTACCTGAGGCAGTATTTCCAAGACGATACGACATAGGTATCTTTAAACCCCAGCAATACACCTGCAGTTCCTCTGGTGTGAACGGTGTATCTTGGCGGCGGTGATGACACACCTTCAGGTGTCCTGTACCGTATGTACGTAATAAAAAATAAATTAATTATTAGCAAGTAGAATTTCTGCAACTAACACGTTATTTGTTTCGTCAAATCCGTTTTAGTGACAAAACATTTTTTGTATTACTTTTCTCCTATTTTGCAAGCGAGACGGCAAAAAAAAATATCGATATCTGTTTCTATTATACTACATCATACCCAATAACCGTAACTCCGTTGGTACTTACGTCATATAAAAATCACAATATCAATAAATGCACGGTCACGTACGACGCCAGTACGAATCCTGCATTGATTTCCATCAATGTTTCATACAGCCCGCACTCGGTAACGGTGCTATCTAATATTCACTATTGCTAAAGCGTATGTATTTATGAGTGGTACGTTACAATTTTGTATAATATTTGTCAAAATTTCATGAGATTATTCTTTATTTGATTTGCTTTTGTTTGGTTGTTTTCTCTGTAAGCTGGAGTGACATAAATTTGGATTTAAATGTATCCTTATAGTTTTGGTTAAAGTTAACAAAGTTGAATAAATATGTGTGTTTTTGTGTTCGCTCTATGTGTTACTATATATTTATAAGCTTCACGCTGTATTCCGCTCATAGCAGAGCAGGCAGAAGGAGCCTTCGAGTCGCCTTCCCTCCGCATGTTTTCAGTTAGTTCACTAAACATTTTTAACTTTACATATGTTTTTTTAGCTTCACGCTGTATCTCGGATATAGCAATGTATGCAAACGGAACACGGGAACTTAGTGTGTAAGACACTCCTCTCACCCTTCCCTCCATTGTCGTAATAAAATTATCTGCTGAGATGCCTCCTATCCAACCACATACAATAATTTTAATAAGCACTTAAAACAGCATTTTTTTTGGTTTTGCAAAAATATATATATATATATATATATATATATATATATATATATATATATATATATATATATATATATATATATATATATATATATATATATATATATATATATATATATATATATATATATATCTATATATATATATATATATATATATATATATATATATGTATAAATAAAAATTAAGCAATTTGTTTTCATCAATTAATATCCCAATTTTCTTTATTCAATGAAGGAGAAGTAGCATTAGGACCGGTTCAAAAGGAAGTTCTGCTGAGAAGAGTCGCCAAGAAACTAACCAGTTACTCTTTTCTAAATATACAAGGCATGTATAACCATATTTAGCTTCGATAGTGAAAAATACATGAACCATGATTTTGAAGACGAAAACAAGGAGCTATCAGCTTGTTTTTAGGGATTTACCTTTTAAGGAATAAAAAAATCTGTATAAAATCAACTTTGTTGACCGTCTGTCTGTCTGTCTCTCAAGAGCCTTTATTTCAAGAATTCTTGGAGATACTGAGTTGAAATTACAAACCAAATACTTAGATTTACGGTGTCTTGATTTCCTGAAATAATCGTATTTCTTCATTTATTAAAAAAAAATATATCGCAAAAAAGGGTATTTCGACACTATGAAGGGAATCAATACTAATAGGGTACTTCTGGTTGACCTATCATTTGAAATTTGTCAGTTAGCATCTACTGGTAGTACTAGTTCAGAAAAAAATTGAAAACTACACATCGATGGTTAAGGCCTAGAAAATAACAGAGTTAAAAGAAAGACATAATTTGGTATTAAGGATTAAGTTCAAGTGATGTATCAGATGAAAGGGGCTCTGGCTAAGCAAAGCCTGAATTTCAGAAAAACCCGAGACCTCTAATTTTTGTACGGAACCTTTGGTAGACGATTCCGACTCATGCTTGTCCGATTTAGTTCTTGTATTAATATCGTCTCTATAACTATTAATTTAATAAATAAAACTACATTTGCGGACAACCAAAATATAATTATAAATGCACTTTGCTGCAACCATAACAACATCGTTTTATTAAAAAAAAACTTTTCTCGGAGATGTCAATACAGAGAAACACATTACTATATTAGCTCTACTTACTACCACTATAATGTAGAGTAAGCGTACCCGTTCTCGTAAGCAATGGGCGCCTCGCATCGTAAACGTCCCAACAATGACAACAATGGCTGTTTGCAAACCGAGCACGTTCTCTTCAATGGGGGGTAAGTAAATATACAATGGGTGGTGGCTTTGAACTTTTTGCGTAAATAAACGATGGAAAAATATACGTTTTTCTCAGATTCGCGTTTTGTACCGCAAACTTTAACTTAAAAGTAGAGAAATTAGTATTAAAACACCCCATTCTCTTCTTTTCACCTGAATTCGATGATGTTGATATTTTGTATGTTGTGAAGCTCATAAGCAAGTGACACACTGTAACGGCCTAGCCAAATAATATCTATGTAGTATCGAAATGTCGAAGTAGTCGTAGAAAATATTTTGTTTAAATAGTACTAAGTTTTTGAGCTCATTTAAAATAATTTTAATTACGTTAAGGACTTGACCTTAAATAAAATAATTAGTAGATAAAAATCAACTTCACGCTGTATCCCGCACACAACAGGGTAGGCAAACGGAACCTAGTATTAAGACACATTGTTCTAATTCTGGAGTCATTGCGTGTAGAGTGGCGGAATTCAGCGCCGCGCTTTTTGCCTCAACACCAGAGCCAAGAAATAACAATGGTTTAGACATAATTATAAAAAAAATGGATATATTATCTTAAAATCAAGTATCAAGATTGTATTACTAACGTAAAGGCATCTCCTAACATTATGTTGAAATGGCAATGCATTTAGGTATTGTTTTCATACACATAATACATAATTAAAATATTTTATTTTATTATATTAAAATATTTTATTGGAAAAATATTTGTGTTAAATAAAAAGGATATTGGCCGTATATAATTATTGCAGTTCTTAGTTGATTTCTGAGGTTCCGTAGCTTATCTAAGGATTCCATTTTTCTTCATCTGAAGAAAAATGGAATCCCTATAATATTTCTTTGTTAACGGCCTTAACATATCAAACTGAAATTAATATCTAGCACCCTGGATCTACAGTCCCCTGGAGCAAAGAGAAACAAATCAAATGTCAACGCAATCAAAACACAGTGTTTATTCTTCGTTTTCGTTTTAAGGATAATAATGAAGGAAGTAACGTAATCAAAACCTACAAGGTACTTCCGTTTATCTACAAATATGAAATTTGGTGAGAAATGATAATTTATATTACAAATAAAGGTACAAATCCGAAAAGTGCTTTCGGATCTTTACCTTTATTTACAGAAGAAAAAAAAATTATTACACTTAGGTATATTTAGATATATTTAATTTTATACTTACTATACAACTTACTATATAAGTTAACCTACAATAACAAAATTGGCACACAACCTTCGGTGGACAAGCCGGCTTGCACTTGACCGTTTTTAGGGTTCTGTGCCTTAAAAAGAAAAAAACTCAACCTTTACTGAACTACTTTGTACAAGGATTAAATATGTGACGCTACTGTCAGTACAAGGTTTTTACAAGGCCTATTGTCAAAAATAGTATATAGGGTAAACCGTAACAACGTTATACGAGTATAACATCAAACTCACACAAATGAAAAGTTAAGCTTAGACCTTGCCAACTGTATATGGAAATCATCCTAGCGACAAGATACAAGATAAATCTCTTTTTACCATAACAATTTTTTGTTGCTTGTCCCAGATAGGCAGGAGCAATGCAGGAACACTCCGTTTTGTGGCGTAATTCAACGCCTACGAGAACGTAAAAAGTGAAAATAAAATGTTCCATCAAACCCACAACAATTGCGCTTATAGTCGGACTTCGAATGCTTCGAAGACTCATCGATATTGCTACAATTACATTTATAAAATTCCTTATTAAATTGACTCAAATTTACTAAAGGAATATTTAAACATTACTTCACTTTATATTTAAAGTTTATATTAAATGCTATAAAGTTTCAATCAATTTTATTTTTATATGGTCATGGGCATTTTATTATGCAGATACATTTTATATACAAAAAAAATATAAGTATCAAATAAAAACTTTATTTTTCTTCAGTGGAATGTTTCTATATATTATATTCAATATATACCTATTATCGTTCTTTAATAAGAAAATTATTCTTTAAATATAAGAAACAATTATTTTGTATTTTCATACTCTGTCTGTGAAATAGCATTAATTATTAGATAACTATTTGAAACTTTATTCGTAATTGGTGAAACTGGATCTTTAGACTCATATTATATACAGTTACCATTTTTATTTCTTAGTATACCACATATAGCAGGCTAAGCGGAGAGCACCAGAAAATGTAGTGTTAAGACACTCCGGTTATCATCTAGACACTTCCTTCTCCAGCTTTACGTCGTATTCTGGAGTCAACGCTTGTTGAATGGCGGAAAACTCAACGACGCGCTTTGCCTCGTTACCTGAACGAGTAAATGAAATTATTAAATTCCTACTGGATTCGATTGGATTGGATCTGATTCCTACTAGAGGAAATGAAATACATTTCCTCCAGTAGGAATCGAACCCAAAACCTTTCGCCAAGAAACAAATTTATCATTTAACATAAATATTACATTAATAAAAATATCACATCCAAATTCACATAATAAAAATCGATCTTACCTACTATCAAATAAACCGTTATCAATATTAAAAAAAAACGTAAATTTCCATATAGATACAACATACATTCTTACATCAATCCACAACAGTCGTATTATAGTATCATATAAAATGCTAAAAGGCATATTTTAATAGGTCCTATTAATTACGGTTTTATATATATCGGTGTTTATCTGAGACGGGACAAACTTAAAAGGTTTTAAAGCATTCAATACTTGAGTCAAGTTCACAAATCACAAATGACGTGGGTGATTAGCCGCGAAGAAGTTGAAATGAAAGGAGGTTCTGCATATTACTATTATATAAAATAAAATTAATACGCTCCAAAAGAAAGTGTCAAACGTTTTATGCTCAATCTCAATTTTCAAGACATTGCGTGCGTTGAATAGTAGAATTCAACGCCGCGTTTTGTCTTGTAAACAGAGTGAGTAAATGTTTTATATTATGTGTTTATCTATTCAATCAAATTAAGAAAATCTAGCAACGGTACTTTCACCCACTTCTTGTACGATTTGCTGGAAACATTTGATTCAAAAGACATATGTGACTACAAAGGATGGATTAGTTAGTTTTTTTTTTTAGTTTCACGCTGTATCCCGCATGCAGCAGAGTACAGAGGGAGCCTAGTGTTAAGGCACTCCGCTCCTCACTTTCCGCCGAATTCTGAAAGCATTGCGTGTTAAATGGGGAAACTCAACGCCGCGCTTTTGCCTCAACACCAGGGTGAAGAAATAAAAATATGAAATATTTGTTTTCCTCGTCGCCTGGCGTCATTGGTAGATAGTTGTTGTAGTTTTAAATCATGAAATTATCTCATCTCTTTAAATATGTTCATAGAATAGTATTATACCTTAATAATTATCATCAGTAATAGTACCTAATGCAATGTATTATTGCATGAATTAAAAACATAAAAAATAATAAACAAGGAAAGTAGATTTTAGGAAAACAAGAGAAATTTTAACTAGACTTTATTTTAAGCAAAATGCTCTGAAAATGCCTATTTTTTTTATTTTTATTTATGCCCCCCACTTTTATTTATGCTCGCACGACTTTTACTTTAAAAAAAATAGTTTTATAATATTAATTTAAGCGTGATACAACATATGAAACACGCTGTCATCAATCTATTACCAAAGGAACTCAAAAATCAGAACAACATAAAGCGAGAGCGCGATAAAGAGGCAAAAAGGTAAACATTGGACACGTATTGGTCTAAATATAAATGTCTCTCGGAGACATTAAGATAACGGCAGGAATGTTAAAAGCTATTTAATATTATGTTCTGTTCAAACTTTATTATGGATTAAGTGCGGCTTGAGGAAAGTTTTGAAGATTGTTTTCTTTTTTTTTTTTACTTTAAATTTTTTTCAGTTATTTTTTATGTAAGTTCGAATATATTTGAGAAATCAATTTATATCTTCTACTAACAATTTTTATCGAATATACTTATTTATATATTATATTTATAAAGTATAAGCTTTGATAGGAACTGCTTATGATAAAAGTACCAACCACTAAGCAAAATTGTAATTCCAAACTTTTTTTATAGTCACTTCATATTTTTTTTATTTATATATATTTTTTATAGTCGAATTTGATATTGGAAAGAAAGCTAATTACCTATTTTTTGAAAATTTTCTAAAGATAATTTAGAGTAAAAAATAGATTACTTAACGCATAAGCATTTATTGATTTTATTTATAAACTATCTCATGGCAGCTGCATAGCTATAGGCTAAAAATCACTTATTTAAAAAATATAAATAGATTTATGTTAAATCCATTTATGTTATTTAATTAGTATAAACAAGAATATCATTATAAGAAATACATAAAAAAAATCATCTGCCAAAACTTCCTAAAACCTTCACACCGATACAAGACTCAGGTATTTAAATGAAAACGATAACACCGATGGGCCAGGTATTAATGAACGTGTCCGCTGACGACAACACCGCTTTTATGTGCTTTGTCGAGTGTTCGACATTATTTCTAGTAACCGTTATATGTTTACCCAATTACCTTGTAATATACTATCGATCCACGCGCGGCTTCGCCCGCTTGGTTACCCGTTGTTATTTATAGCCAAATTATAAGTACAAAATCTTTTTTTTATCATTTATATCCCGCACATAACATGGTAGACAGAGGGAACCTAAAGAACGGAGTACGGACACGAAGTATCTTAACACTAGGTTAAGAATACTCCGTTCCTATTAAGACATTTGCATTTCACATTTTCCATCGAATTAAAATTATAATAGTAAAAATTTCACCTACTCGAGTGCGACATCAGCCTAATCGTATTTAGCTCCGGTGTCACTGAACGCCTCCAAGTGTGCTTATTTCATTTCCCCGCTTGGATAAGACAAAGTGCGGCGTTGAGTTCCGTCATTCAACACACTATATCTCGGATTCTTGTAGAATGAGGTGAACGAGGTGTCATAAACTATGGATACTAGGTTCTCTTTTCCTGCTATATGCATTACCTATAGAGCATGAAGCTTAAAATATATAAGTACGATATTCATGTGAAAAGTTTCTATAAAGTATTCTAAATTATTTTATACGTTATTTTGTTTAAACAATTCAAATTAAATATATGTATAGGAGAAAAATTGTTTTTTTTTTACATTACAATGCAATTATGTGAAATTAACTGTATTTATTTAAATATCGAATATTTTCTATAAGCAATATAAAATCTCAATATACAAGATATAAAAAATCTATATAAATTCTTATTAAAATTAGTAACACAACAACTTTAGGCTACAAATGAAAAATAGTGCCAATATGCCCAAACAAAATTGGATGCTTAACTACTCTTATTTAGAAAGAACTTCAAAAACTTCACATCTTTCATTGAGACCGATACCGAATATTAACAATAAAAATAACGGGAACCAAAGTACAAGAGTATTACTTCCCCAGTTGTTAACAGAGTAAACTGACGCTTAGGTACTCCGACCCTTCGACTCCAATTTGGCCCAGCGGAGACATTGTTCGTGTCATGATAATCGAAGCTACCATCATATTTAAAATAAAAGTTATACTACTACACTTCTATGGCCAGCCAATATTCGGCATTTAATAATTATCATATTAAACATTTGACTAATAAATAGTCCAAATGAGGATATCGTGGCGCAGGGGTACAAGCGTAAGACCATTTCCTCGATCGATTCGATAGTTCGATTCCCTCAGGGGATCTAGTCAGGGGGATAAATTATCTATTAATATTTTCATTTCGTCGCCCTTGCACCATTGCAAAAAGCATGGCGTCGAGTTACGTCACTCAAACGCAAGGCCTCGAAAAATTCAGTGGAAATTGGGAAACAGAGTTAACTAGATTCCTTTTTTATGGAAAAAGACAAGACAAGACAAACGAGCACACGGGTCACCTGATGTGTAACACCAGAGGAGTTACAGGTGCTTCTGACAACCCTGCTGTGTGCGGGATACAGCGTGAAGCTGTTAAACGTTAAGCACTAATCAATAAGAAACTTTTATAGTAAACAATACTAAAGAAAGCAACTCAATCTTTTGCACCAACAGTACAATAAAATCAAAACGTTAAGATTCTATTTTAAAGTGACTTGTATAGTTGTATGTAAGCTATTGGAGCATTGATATCGGCAATATAAATAAAAGTACGATTTAAAATAAAGTCGTCAACATGTCGCAGCGTCGCCCACGAAGATCACCATATCGCGAGTACCCACCTTATGGTGAGTGCACATTGTACGAAATTCTATACAATAATATATACTATTCTTTTTATCTCTGTACTTTTTAGGATTCCGTACCTCAACAGTTAAGATAGAACTGGCTGGAGGTATCTAGGTGAAATTCATATCAAATATTCAAGGCTATGGTCTATTGAAGCAAAGAAAAAATCAAGACTTTAAGTCAACGCAATCAAAAAATACAAACATTTATGCATCGTTAACTGGTTTATTTAAAGAGGGTAGCCAAAGAGAACGGAGCACCAAACGCTACGGTCGCTGTATACCTCTTTCATTTCGTCCACTGACATCAACTTCTTCATAGATTCCCGGGAGTCTTTATACTTTTCAAGTGACCTTCCTCCATCATCATTCATACTGTCCTCTTCAAAGTCAACCGCGATCTCCTCCTCCTGCTCTTACCACCTATTCTTATTTCATAAATATGTTTAATCTATACCTACCCTATACCTAGCCATAGGTAAATGCAAAATCGTATTATTAGTAAGTGTGCTACACAACATTATATTGTGTGTACTATGTTATGTTTATTCAGAATTAATCTTTTATTTTTGGTAAAATCGTAGACTATTAAATTTAGTTTAATGTTTAACTCTATTATCATATTGTTTATTGAACGAAAACGGCATTCATTATTACGCCGAAAAAAAAACATTCATAAACTAGACTTGTATATATATGACTTGTATATACTAGACCAGTCGTGGCGTAAGGGCACAAAGTGTGAAAGAACCAAAGCGCGGCGTTGAGTTCCACCACTCAACAAGCAAAGCCAGAATTCAGCGAAACGTGCGGAATGGAGTGTCTTAACACTAGAGTTCCCTCTGCCTACCCTGCTGTGTGCGAGATACAACAAGAAGCTGATTCAACTAGACTTAAATAACATATCTTATCTTTTTTTCTAGGTTTACACTATATCCTGCATGAAGCAAGGTAGACAGGGGGAGCCTAGTGTTAGAAATTTCAGCTGAATTCTGGAGGCATTGCGTTTAAGTGGTGGAACTCAATGCCGATATCTCACCTTAATATAAATTAATTTATTTAAAAACTATTTTTTTATTTAACTTGTTAATGTACTATAACCCTTATATTTTAGCATTGTAAGTCAAATTATCAGTGAATTAGACGCGAGTTAACGTAGATTATTTTGTCAACGCTCCGTAGGGCCGAGACGTGCTGTTATGCGGGCGTTATCTTCATTTGCAGCAAGAAACGTATTTATTGCTTACAATTTTTGTTT
Source organism: Heliconius sara (assembly GCA_917862395.2). NCBI lineage: Eukaryota > Metazoa > Arthropoda > Insecta > Lepidoptera > Nymphalidae > Heliconius > Heliconius sara. The sequence goes on along the minus strand of OU860798.1, from coordinate 3,520,399 downwards.
AATCGCGGTGAAGTTGGGTTTATTTGACCAAGCATAATGATTATTGGTTCAATTCTCATTTGAAGCATATACTACTTATAGGTAAGCAGAGAGAACTTGGGAACCTAGTGTTAAGATACTTCCGTCCCTCAATTTCCGCTGAATTCTTGAAGCATAGCGTGGTGAGTGGGGAAACTCAAGACCCATCCACTTTTCCACTCTGCTTGATTACCAGGTAGAATATTAAATATTTCATTTTCCCGAGTGGGAATCCCCCACTGTCGTTACAGTCACAGTTGACTTGTTCTCCTGCGCCACGAGGCCGTCGTGATCTCCTCCTTTAGATTAACACAAAATTAAATTCAAAATTTTTATGCAAAATTTCATGTAAATATTTATCATATTAAATACAAATATAAAAAGCTTTTTCAATTGTAATTATAAAATATCAAGAAACCGTATGTAATGTACAAAAGCCTTACCTAAAGGCAAATATCACAATTGAATCAAGCTATCAGTGCAGTGCCAGTGAAGTAGATTCACGTCACTATCATACATTCACTATCAGAGGTATAAACAATTGGACACTATCGTATAGATAGATAGTTCTGGCAAAGCTCGCAATTCACAACCAAACCTATGTACGGCGCGGCGGCAAAATACTTTATGTGAATTTACTTGTCTATAGCAGTTATAGTGCTGCTGTAGAAGTGTAATCGGGCTGTACGTATTTTTTTTTATTTCGGGTAAATGGAGAAAAAATAATATTCAGTCACTCCTTTTAATTTTCACACATAAATGGTAGAATAGGTATATACACACACGCACACACAAAGGCAGACACATTAATACATACATATATACATACCTACATAAATTTGAGGCCGGTCGTGGCGCAGCGGTACAAAGTGTGACTGTAGAACCGACTGGTTGTGGGTTCGATCCCCACTAGAGAAGATGAAAAACTTACTTAAATTTATATTTCCATTTCTTCGCTCTGGTGTCGAGGCAAAGCGCAGGTTGAGTTCCGCCACTTAACACGCAATGCCTCCGGAATTCGGCGGAAAGTACGGAACGAAGTGTCTTTCACTACGTTCCCTCTGCCTACCCTGCGGTGTGCGGGATACAGCGTTCATGCTGTATCCCGCACGCTGATTATATTTTTATTAATACATAAACTGATAAGCACATTACCCTTCTTTGCATTGTGCAATCGGGTAAAAAGGTACACCTAATACTCTGTCATTACAGCCACAGTAATAGGAAATGATTACAATTATTATACAATTCTAAGATTTAACGCAGTCGCTGTCAATTATTACCAATAAAATAAATTAATCTTTAGGCCAGTCGTGGCGCAGGGCCACGAACGTGTGACTGTAAACGCGACAGATTATGGGATCCCCACTACCATTTGAAAATCTGAAATATTTAATTTTTCATTTCTTCGCCCTGGTGTCGAGGCAAAGCGCGGCGTTTAGTTCTGCCACTCAACCCGCAATGCCTCCAAAATACAACGTAAAGTGGGGAGCGTAGTGTCTTAACACTAGGCTCCCTCCACTTACCCTGCCACATCCGGGATGTAGCGTGAAGCTGGTTCATTTGAATAAATTAAATTACCTACATCGAGAGCGGGCGCGTCTAAAAGTAAACTTAAACGAAAGTTAAAACGGAGCAAAATCAAAAGTCATTAATGTCCAATACGTTAAAAAGTTAAGTGACGTCTACAATAAATCATTTTTTATTTCATCTCAACGCGTGTTTTTTTCGGTCGTTTTTCATTAATTTAACGCGAATTTATAGTGGCGGCTCCGCCGCCGTATTTACCTACCTTTACCTACTTGTCGGAAAGAATCCAGCTTTCGAGAGATCAGCTATTGTTATCTTTTTTGTTTTTTTTTAACTTCACGACTGTATCCCGCATGTGACAGAGTAGACAAAGGGAACCTGAGAAAGTAGTGTTAAGACACTCTGTTTCCATTAAGATATTTATTTCTCATCTTCAGTTAAATTCTCGAAGCATTGCGTTTTGAGTAGCGGAACTGAACGCCACGCTTTGCCTTGATACCAGAGCGGGGATGAAAATGAATATGAAAATAATTCTTAAATGTGGGAATCGAACCAACAACCGTCGTGTTTGCGATCAGACTCTATGCTTCGCCCCCCGTGAAGTTGTCAAATCTCAGTAAGGACAAAATTCAAATAAATTAATGACTTTAGTGCTGGCTTATTCTTGTGCTTTATAAGTGTGATTCTACTGTAACTGACTTTCGCTAATAAGATGTAGAAGGTGGATTTCAACGAACAAAAATAGAAATAGACATCATTGTGTACATTTTTTACATTAAATTGTATTTCGTCAAGTATTTCACCAATTTAACTAACAACAAAATCCCAAATGAGTGTAAATTCGCAAAGAATATATCAAAAGCAAGACAAAACATACTTTAGTCTCGCTCACTCAAATCTATACAAAAATTACGCTGTAATATCGCTTTCTAAAAAAATATGGCATTGGAATGTAAGCTTTATGCTTACCGTTTTTTGTAGCTGCTCCTTTTAATAATTTCGACCAATCAGTGGGCGCGGTTGGATCACCCCCACCCCCCGCTCCGCCCCCCGCGCTTCTCCGCCCCCTGATTGGCTGTCGCGGTTCGTACAGATTGTGATGGCGGGAAACAGATTTGAGTTTAGGGTTTCTTGGAGCTAGGGCCAAGGATCGTTTAGATGTCGATTATCGATACTTTTTAAGGAAAGTTTTTACTTGAAATTGGTTTGAAATTATTTAATGTTATAAATTACAAAAATAAAAAAAAGTGTAATATAATTATATATTTTAATTTTTTAGTAAAATTATTAGAAAAAAAAAATTATTAATATTTTTTGCCAAGTTTAAAAAAATCTATTTTGGAACCGACAAATTGATGACCTTAGTAATAAAAATACTATATAATAAGTCAATATTTATAATTAATAAAAAACAGTACCTTTCCTATCGACAATAACCGTCCCTAAAGCAACCGCGATCGCATACAGCCCACAGACCGCGTACAGTTCAGGGCGATATTGAGTCTTAACTTAACTTGAGAGGGCGCCTTCACACCGTCACCTCGAAGTTAACAACGTTTTAATAGTCACGTGTAATACGACTCCAGTTTTAAAGTCTTTGTAGCTTATATTCTTTTTGGACAACTTTTAACCTTTTTTTTAAGTCGATTAAAATAATAAACCTACTTCCAAGTGTAATAAACACTTTTCTGAAATCCACATCAAAATCGGTTCAACCAAATGTGGAATAATCGCGGATAGCATGCTGATAAGTTTTCTGCCGCATAACGGATTAGGCAGAGCAGAGAAAGTTAAACTTTAGTTAGATCCCAAATCTCTATTAAATTTTTAAGGCATTCGGTGTTGAGTGGCAGAACTCAACGCTGCGCTACTTATCTATTTGTCTACCAAAGCGAGAAAGTGGAGTGGAGATTGAACCAATAACCATAGCGTTTAAAGTCATACATACGCTTTTCCACTAAAGCCGCAGGTTTTTTTGGATTTTTTAATATATTTTTTAATATACCTACTTCCTATGCTTACAAATGTATTTATAAATAATATTAAATATTGCGCATTACCCCTACAGGTGCTTCGTACCTATTCACTACTAATATCTAAATAAAATCGCTTTGCCTAGTCTAGAGACTAAAGCGAAGAAATTTAAATATTAAATCTTTCATTTCCTCGAGTGGAAATTGAACCCACAACTTATCGCGTTTGTAGTCTCACGCTTGTTCTTCTGCGCTACGATAGGCCTCAATGATTATACAAGAGTGAAAAATAAGGGTTAAAGATAAATTGCTTATTATATAGGAGATAAATATCCATTTCATACTTGATTCAACATAATTATCGAAGGTAGTAAATAATATTACAGATATCTTTTTAAAATAGCATTCATCATTAATTAACTTTAAAAATGAAAATGTTCAATTTTTATTAAGTATTCAATAATTCTGACTGCGACGTTGATTTCCGTCAATCAACGCTCGCGTGCAATGCCTCCAGAATTCAACCTAATACTTCCATTAGGACGTCTTAATGGAAAAATTAGGTTCCTAGGTTCCCTCTCCTTACCATGTTATGTGCAGGATGCAGTGTAAAGCTGAAAAATTTTTTGAATGAAGCCGTCGCGGCGGAGTGGGTTCGATCACTGGTAGACGTGCAGCGTTGGGTTGCGTTTACAGGCAGAAATAGAAGATTTATAAGGCTGCGCTTTAAAAGGGGTAGGCTATATTTTAAGGATTTGTTTTGTAGTAGGTACTTATGTAGGTTCGTATCATTTCTCTATATTTTTTTTAATCCTACAGATATCTCTCTTTCTTGTACTAATCGATATTAATTCCGCAAGAATCCTAAGCTAAAACTAAGTAAGTTGTCTTAGCTATACCTACCGTTGCATCCTAAATCTTATTTTTATTAAAATTTTTCACAAAAATGTAATTGATTGACTAATAGAAAAAAAACGCAAAACCGCAGGGACGGTGGCTTACGACGAAACGACTAATATGTTATAATATCTACAGCCTATAGCCTCTTTCGAATAATAGACTATCCAACACAAAAAAAACCAGACAAGCGCGAGTCGGTTTCGCCCACTGAGGGTTCCGTAAATAAATTGGAGGTCTTTTTTTAAATTCAAGCTTAGGCCTTTCATCTGATACCTCACTTGAACCAGCGACTTTAATATCTAATTTTGTCTCCTTTTAAGGCTATTATTGTTTAGGCTTTTCAGGAAATCAAGAGGGCGTTGATCGCAGTATATGGTTTGAATTGCAAATTGATATCTCGAAGCGCTCCTGAGATAAAGGCTTTTGACATACAGACGGCAGACAACAAAGTGATCGTTTAAGTAATAGACAACCTTTCAAAGTCCCAAATCAGAACAAAAATATTGAATGTCAGAATCGAACTCAATACCTACAAAATCTATAAATGCTGTTTGTCAACACGCTTTGTCAACTGCGAATGTCACATTAATTCATTATAAACTTTTAAAATATCATTAAAATGAATGAATGCGACACAATATGTGAATATTGACTCCAACTCATAAAAAAAATTAAACTTCATATCAAATGTACTGAAAACATTAAAGCTTAATCACTTTCGAAAGCTACAACGTATAACTACCAATAATGATCTCGTCTCGTTATTTAATGATAGATGAAGGAAATTATTTTAAACATATGTTCGACATAACCCTTATTACAACGGAATATGATATAAATTTCAATAATTCATTGTTTTTTTTAAGTACCTGCGTGTCGTTTTTTTTGTTTGCAATTTTAAACTTTATTTTATGTGTGTTTTGGGTTTCTTTTTGTATGTAGGAATGTATGGGAGAACAAATTATATGGTAGAATATGAGTTATGGTGCAGTAAAATACATAGAGTGAAGTAACTAAGTGCGTTGTCTGAATAATATTTTTGATATTTACGCATTATATACCTAGACACTTACTTATAAGTATGGGCCACCTATATTTTACATATGCATCATTAATGTGGACATAAAGGTGTATCGGTACATAAAGATTGTTGGATTCGATTCCCGCTCGAGGAAATAAAATATTATAAATTTTCGTTTCTTCGCTCTGATGAGTTCCGCCAATCAATACGCAATGCTTCCAGAAGATTACTAAGCTCTCTCTGCTTACTCTACTTAACGCGTAATACAGCGTGAAGCTAAAAGAAAATAATCATATATAAATATATAACGTAGAGTTAATAATACTGTAAGATGTCAAGTACCTGAACACGCATGAGGTCAATTTGTAGATCCCCTATGTTTAAATAGGTTGATGACAGTGAGTGCAAAAGTCGCAGAGCTTTCTTCTTTCTACCTGTTTTGCTAGAGATAAAGTGTAAAACTAAAATTTAAGTCAAAATGTATCATAACAATTAGATTTTCCTCTTATCGTAGACTCTGTTTTAGATGATTATCATCATTCAGTTTAATGGCATATTACTATATAAATAATAATAATCATTAAATGATACGAGCTTTTAGAGCTTTTAGCTTTAGTTTTCTTTAACTATATACAATAACAGAGATTGTTGAGCCTATACTTATGTACTACTTTACTTACGATATTGTAAGATAGTAAAAAGTGAAAATATTCAATTTTTTAATACTACTTAGTAGATTTTTGTTTCTTGAAAGCGATGTAGGCTTAATTGTGTGTTAAAAGATATGATAAAAAAAGGAACGAAGTTGTAATTTTCTCACAAAATATAACATAATAATCCTCATTAATTTTGTTTATTTTATATTTAAACGTTTTAAATATCTTATCAAAAAAATATTTTTTTCTATCGTAAAAAAAATAGTTTATTACTTTTAATACTCTACAATTATACATTACATTATTTTTCTAAATAAATATATATAAAAATACTCAATATTATGAAACAACAATATTTTCAAGTAAGCTAGAATTTGTAGAATACTTAGTATTCTATATATTCTGGAGATGTTTTTATATTTTGAATATATACTTCGACACCAAGCGTACAATAGCTGCCTTAAATTGTTTTGCTATTTGTCGCTAGATGGTCTATAATCTTGTATTGTACTTAGTTGTTCCAAACATAATTAATAGATGGCGCTGAAACAATTATGCTTTAAAAACTAAGAAAGTATGTTTTTGGTATAAATGTTATAATATAAAAAAATTAAGACATCTAAAAATACATCTAAATACATCTTGTTAAACAAGTTTTTAACAAGATGAAGATATCTATCAGAATGTAAAAAATATTAACGAAATAAATATTTTAGTGTACAGAGTGCTTAGTCATCACCACTTTAATAAACCTAATACAAATTTAATTAAAACATAAGATAAAGAAAAACATAAAATGAAAAACTAGGTTCCCTCTGCCTACCCTACTGTGTGCGGGATACAGCGTCAAGCTGATCTATTTTATTTCACTTTATTTTAATATTCTCAATTCAAAGTACAACTAAACTATATCTTAAAGAATATAGAATCATTATTTTATTATCAATAGGTTCAGCATATGTAACTAAATTTATAACAATGCCTCATCGTAGCCTTTTTTGAAATATCTCTATCGGGGGAGGAGGGGAAGATGGTTGCTGAGCGATACTAAATTGTTATAAATAAAATTAAACTAAATAATTAATAAATTAATTAATAAGTAATTAATAAAATAATAATAATAATTAAATTAATAAATAATTTAGTGTTTATTGTAACCATTTAAGAACTCAAGTTAAGGTATTAGGTATATTATTATATTTTTTCTGATTTGATTACCATATGAAATATATGGTATATGGATATGAAAATGAAAAACTTAAAAATAATTAAATCTATAAAAATAAATAAAATCAGCTTCACGCTGTATCCCGCACACAGCAGGGTAGGCAGAGGGAACACAAAGACTCCCTAAGACTCCCTAAGACACTCCGTTCCCCACTTTCTGCCGAAATTCTATAAATCTAAAATTCTATAAATCTAAAAAAAACATAAACACTTGGCAATAGTAAATATTTATTTTCCGTATTACAATATTGTTGTTCACAATTTTAAAGGTAAATAACAAGATCCTATAATCTATACATTTTTTTTAATAAAAGAATCTCAATATTATAATATAGATATCTATAATACACTGTGTTTTTTTTTCATTTTAATTACCTAATTGATTTTTTTATAAAATCAAAGTACTGAAAGTTGATTTAATTTTTTTTATAAGTTGTAGAGGACATGGGTACTTAGTTATTTTTGGAAAATTAAGGAAAATATACGACAACATCAGTAAAACACCTTAAAAAATTAAAAAATTGAATACAAGTGTTAGTTAACATTTAAAAATCAAGAAGTGAATTTTGACATTATCAACTATTTATAAGATTTATATAAAATGTAAGCTTGTTTTCAATCAAATCATAAAACCAGCCATTTTATGATTTGATCGAAAGTATAACAAATTGACTAGAGAAAAAACATTTCTATTTCTTTATCTTAATACTAAAAGCGAACATCATAAGTTATCATAATTCTTTCAAATATAATATGTAATTTAAATAAAATTTTATTTCAAATTATTTCATTGGAAGACGTCGTACAAAGAATCCTGGCCGCGTTCTGATTTGTACCGCTTGGGTTGCTCGGTGTCATCCTCGATGTAGTCACATGGGGCTAGTAGCTGTAAATTACAATAGTATTAATAATTAATAAATATATATAAGAAAAATATAAAGTTCTTACAATTGGGGCTTTCATTTAGCTAATCTTTCTAAATATATATAAAACTCTTCCGTTCTGAGTGTCTGACTGACAATGTACAGCCCGAACCTTCGCGGCTTAGAACGCTTACACTTGTCATGTAAATTGTGTTGCGTAGGAAGAGAAACAACACGATTATATATTACTACCACTCAGATAAAGATGTTCTCTACAATTAGTAGAAAATAAGTGAGGTTAATAAGAAAGGATAAACAATGTGAAGGTCTTGAATATTGAATTATCAATGGATATGGATATGGATGGTGAGGTTACAGTGGATGGGCGGTATTTTACAAGGAGATGTATGACACCTCAGCGTTTCCTCAGAGTCTTGATGTAGCTGACGGTAAAATCAGTGTAAAAGAAGTTGAGAGTACAATACGAAGTCTGAAATGTGGTAAGTCAGCGGGAGCAGATGGAGTTACTGTCAAGATGATCAAATATGGTGGGCCACGCGCCTTGGACTTGTTCTGGCATGGAACAATCGCAAAAAAATATTGTACGCGAATAATTTCATTACATTTTTGAGATATTAGAAAGAAAATCAGTGAAATACATAGGACCATCAAACTTAAAACAAATGTCCTCATATAAAAATATCTTAACTATTGCAACCATACTAGTAATAAATTACAAAATAATATAGCTACCACTCACTCGTTCAGTCAAAGGTTTCCCTTCCAACAAATACTTCAATTTTTGCATTTGGCAAGGATTCAATATCTTATCAATGCTGATCTCCTCCCTCTTGTGTCCGTCCCTCTTACCGTTGGTCCACCCTCTGGAGTACTGGAAGGTCTGCGTCGCCACCGAGGTCATCGTGATGACGATCAGCAGGATAGTCAAGTTTGTAGTCATAATTGCTGAAATAATTGATTTTTTTAAAAAGGTTAAATAAAATCAAGAAAAACATTTAACAGTATTTTTTAAGTGTTGTATTCCTTTCACAATTAATTAAAAATTAGTTTTTTACGATTAAGTCAAAGTTCAAATCCGCATACCCTTTAAATTTTTGTATGTTTGATTTTATTATATTTAAAAAATTAAACCAAGAATTAAATCAGCTTCACGCTGTACCCCGCACACAGCAGGGTCGGCAGAGGAAACATAATGTTAAGACACTTCGTTCCCAACTTTCCGCCGAATTTTTCGAGAGCGTGTTGAGTGGTGGAACTCAACGCCGAGCATTTGCCTTAGTGCCAGAACGAAGATCACACGTCATGTACTTAGTGGATTAAATTATTAAACTTATATCCATAAGTAGATACAGGTAAAATTAACAAAAGAGGGCTTAAAAACACTAAAATGCTCGTTCATTTTGAGGGAATCTAACCCACAACCCCCCTGCGTCATTACAGTCTCAGTAATTACAATAATTATACTTTTTTTTTAAACATTTTTAAAGTGTTAATCCACACTTAGGAAAGAGGCGAGGGTTCGAGTCCCGCTTCGTTCAAATTTTTATACGTTTTCTAAATAAGTATTAATAATTATACGTTTTTGAATTTTTATATGAACCCACACATACAGTCCGTACTACTACTACTACTACTACTACTTGTAATTCGTACAAAAAAAACGTGCAATCTCCGCTTTATAACACCAACTTCACTATACTTAAAGCTTAATATTTTTACTGTAACAATTTAAGAAACTCTTACAAAATATCAAGCATCATGAAACCGAATCAGGTACATTCAAATACAATACATTGAATGATTGCTGAATTCAAGATTCACTTCCTCTCACCACCCTAAAATATTTAAATTAAAAGTATAATTTTTCGACGACGTTGTCTCTTCCGTATCAGTTGGGAATTCTACCTATAGATACAGGGGTCATAGGTTCGTTCACTCGACCACTCCAACACCAGAGCGAAGTATTTTTTCTTTATCTTCACATCGTATATACCGTATATTAGCAGGATAGACAAAGCGAACCTAGTGTTAGGACACTCCATTCGCCTCCATTTTCCGTGTAATTTAACGACGCGCTTTGTCCTATCACCGAGACATTGAAAATCGTATTAATTTTAATTATAGATAGGCCATTTTTTTTTTAAATATATGTAGAAATATGTTTTCTTTTTTCAGGAAATCTTAATTCTTATAATGATTTTTTTCTTAAAAGGTACATAACCCTAAAAACGAAATAACTATAATCGTATAGTCCACGGGGACAAAGTTGAGGACTCTAGTTTTATTTTAAGATTATAAAAATATTGATCATAATTTTCAGCTTCACTCTATATCCTGCATATAGAGTAGGTAGACCGAACCTATTGTAAAAATACTCTGTTTCCACTTTCTGTATAATTTCCAAGACATTGTCGGGTGGCGGAACTCAACGCCGGGCTTTGTCTATAGAATATTAGTAGACAAAACTTAAAAGTACTAACATAATAAATTTAAATATTTATTTATAGGTGCAATATTTATAAATAAACTGAGTGGGTGAAGAAGATAACTGTGTAAAATAAAAAGATTTTCATCGTCTTAAAAGAAAAAAAAAACTGTTATTAAAGTATTAGCAGATTCTTAAAAAAATACTGTGTTTTTGTTCTCTCCTTTCACTTGTTTTATAATTATAGACTTGGCTTTTGATGAAATAACCTTTTTAGGGGTACGTAAGTCTCTGAAGGACAACGATTTAATAAATAATTATAATATTAAACAGAAATCATTTGGTTCTGTTTTTTTTTAGCTCACGCTGTATCCTGTACATGTAGTAGGTTAGTATGTAAACCTAGTGTGGAGACACTACGTAGAATTTTCGAGTAATTGCGTGTCGAGTTGTGAAACTCAACGTCGCGCTGTGTCTTGTTATCAGAGCGAGGAAATGAAACAAGCAAATGTGTCAAAGTATCTATCTATATGAAAATAACAGTTGTGGTTTTTGAAAATAAACATACGACATTTTAATATAATCAATTTTCCGAATGAAAATCGAACCTATAACCAGTGCGTTTACATTCAAACGCTGCTCTACTGGGCCACGATGGCCACATTGAATAAATATATTTCGAAGTATTGTTTTGCCATTACTTATATTTTGCCATTACTTATATTAGTGAAAATATAGGTACTGGTGTAATGTTAGCTACTGAATGATAGCGATTTTTTATCATAGGAAGCCATTTTAAAATAAAACCGCTCTTAATAATTGAACTAATAAAAAGGCATTTTTTTCTATTGTGTAGTATGTTCGATTCCTATTGTAGGAAATGAAATATTTAATATTTTCATTTCTTCCCTTCGGTAACAAGGCAAAAGTTGAGTTTGACCACTTTGTGCCGTGCCGTTAAGTTCGACCTGTTTGTGCCGTGTGATCCCGGCCTAGAATAGGATCATCCTGGTACTGGTGGTGTCGTAAGAGGCGACTAAAGTACGTGTGGTAGAGTCACGTCGCCAGCAATGGCAACACGCATGGGCAGACTCGACAGGATCATTACCACCCCCGGCATTTAAAACCGGCGTGAAGTAGTGGCTTTATGCCACTGCGTTTCGCATCAGGTAATGCCGGGCCCCGGCGCCCATCCCACCTTAAAGGCCGGCAACGCACCTGTAGCTCGTGACCCGCACGCTCGTTTGCCGTGTCTTTTCCATAAAAAAAAAAAAAAAGAACCACCCAACACGCAATGTCTCTGGAATTCGGCGGAAACTGGCAAACGGAAGTGTTTCAATAGGAACGGAGTGCTTATTGTGTAGTATGTGTAGAATAAAGCGGGACAGTAAAAAAATATATATATATTTAAAATGTAAGCTAAAAATACCTCAGGAACGAAGTGCATGACGACTACCATGCTGCTATAAATGAAAATAGGGTCAAACTGAAAAAAAAATGTTATGTAAAATGTGATAAAAAATTGAGGCCAGTCGTGGCGCAGCGGCACAAAGTGTGACTGTAGAACCGACCGATTGTGGGTTCGATCCCCACTCGAGAATATGAAATATTTACTTAAATTTATATTTCCACTTCCTCGCTCTGGCATCGAGGCAAAATGCGGCGTTGAGTTCTGCCACTCAACACGCAATGCTTCCAGAATTCGGCAGAAAGTGGGGAGCGGAGTTTTATTTTTGATAAAAAATCATGTTAACCGCGGCTGAATATGAGAAACATTTTACACGATGCCGTTTCATACAATACTACTGTTTTATGAAACAAGACCTTGATCTTATAATGATGTTTTATAAACACATACTCATTTTTGTGCTATTAAAACTAAACATTAGAATTAAATTTAACATTTTATAAAATGTTATTCCACACTTAGGAAATAAAAATACTTATTTAGAACCAGATCAGGACCTGGTCGGTCTCCAGGAGGCGCGGGTTCGAGTCCCGCTACGTTCAAATAAATATTTACGGTAATAAATGTTTGCGGTACAAAATTCCTTTATTATTGTTGTTTTCAAAATAAATGGTTAATATTATATTTACATACACATCTAATTAGTACATAACAAAATAAAAATAAATATTAGAATTAGCTATAGGTTTGGTTTCTACTCGAGGGAAATAGTTTCGAGGAATCGGGGGATTTTTTTTTATTTTCTCGCTATAATAGAGAAAGTGCGCCGTTGAATAGCCTTTGCTCAACATTCAATGTCTCGAAAAATTTAACGGAATGTTGTAAACAGAGTATCTTAAAATTTACTCTTTATGTCATATTTTCATTATCTATTAAAAAAAATAGGAATATATTATGAAATAGGTTAGGTACAATTCCTTTTTAATATGACATTATAAAATAAAACTTAACATATTGAAATGGTTGATACAATCCTGATCTCATATAATATCGCTTCACTAACCTTAGCAATATGCCATTTGAAGCTTGCTATATGTCAGGTAACTGGTCGTTACTCGCAGTATCTTATATGGACTATTAGCCTTAAACTATCATATAAACAGTTATAAAAATAACAGAAAAGTAGTTTCATGTTTTCTCTCGTTTAGCAGAGTAAGAAAGGGGGTCCTAGTGTTGAGACACTCTTTTCCCTGTTTTCAATATCAGAATAGGCACATGTCAACTGGCGGAACTCAACGCCACACTTTGTCTACCAGATAGGGAATACACTTGTAGACAAACAGACAAGCCGAAAATAGGGAAAAAATTTGAAAACAATGATTTGAATTAAGTTCTATGATTGGAATTGAGACCAGTCGTGGCAAAGCACAGGGGCACAAAGTGTGCACATTTACATTTATATTTTCATTTCTTCGCTCTGTTGTCGAGGCAAATACGGCGTTGAGTTCCGCCACTCAACACGCAATGCCTTCAGAACTCGGCGGAAAGTGGTGAACGGAGTGTTTTAACACAAGGTTCCCTCTGCCTACTCAGCTGGGTACGGATTAAGCAGCATTGAAGCAGTTTTTTTTATATTGTTAAATGCCTCTAATATTTTTTATTTTACATATTCTATGTACATCGATTAGTTTTCATTATAAGTATAGATTGTTTAAAGGAATATTTTTAAGTAAAATTATATTTTTTTTATTTTTCTTTCACGTGTCATAATTTGATAGCCGAGTTAATAGCGTCACACTACGGTGTGGCCGAGGGTTATATCCCCTCATACAGCAGGGTAGGCAGAACCTAGTGCTAAGACACTCCGTACACCGCTTTTCGCCGAATTCTGGAGGTATTGCTTGTAGAGCGGAACTGAGCGCCGCGCCTTGGTAAGTAAATGTCAATATGAATATAGAGGAAAGGGGAAAAGTAGTTTGTAACTATTCTATTTTATTTGAAATAAATCCAAATTATTTATAAAGGACCTACCTACTTCTGTTTAAAATAACACTCAACGCAATGATGTTATTTCTTATCGAGCTTCGAAGTTTAAAATATTTATAATGCTCTTCTATCTTAGTAGAAAAGTTACTATAAAAAATTCAATATTGCTCAGTTTCACGCTGTATCTCGCTCATAGCAGAGAGAACTAGGGAACCTACTCTTAAGATATTTTGTTTCTCATTAACACTTTCGTTAAAAAATTAAAATAAAACATAATTTCAAAAATGTTTTTTTAACTCTATGTCACAATACCAATGTTCTTTTTTATGCGGCCGCTCATGGCGCAGGGGCACAAGCGACACGTTGTGGGTTCGATTCCCGCTCGCTCTAGTAAGGAAACAAATGAAACGAATTGAAGCTAAAAGTAATTATGTTTTAATGTATAACTATCTTACCAAACTATATTATCTTTATTGCGCTATATAACTTACTATAAAGACAAATATTATATGCTATGAACGTTATCTGAACGAAAATTCTAATTTATGAAGTACATACTTAGTGATGATAGTGAATTAGATGTCCGAACGAAATAATAATTAAATAAGCCCCGATCTTGGAAGGTTTATTACAGCGTTTAGCTCCACACCTAACACATACCATAATCTAAACTGCCCAGTAATTATAAAAAAAATACTAAAATTAAATATATACAAAAAACCATCGTTCGTTAAAAAATAGCCAGAAAAAAGTTACATATAAAAAAATCCATACATTACCTTCGATCAGACTTCGCAACCAAAAATCACTTGTTTTAAACCAAATATTAATATGATCAAATAATGTTAGATCCGGTTCGTCCTTTGGTCGCCGGTTGACTACACTTCGGTAGCTCATCTCCAGCCTTTTATACGCTCCCGGACCAGCTATAGTGAGGGCAAACTGTTTTTCAAAATACACCCACGTCCTTCATTAAAGGATAGTTAATAGGTATAGTCTCCATTATTGTTTTATCATTGTTTTATATACTTTAAATTGAATATTACAATGTGGATATTGGATATTTCTTTTTTACTTCGTCCATTGCACTTTATTTCTTTAATTTTTTCGTTTTCGCATTATTTAAAAGAAAAATACACGATCAATTATTTTTTCAAAGAACGCTGTAGCGCAGACACAGAGCGTAGTATCGTATAATCTGACTGTAAACGTAACGGTTGTGGTTTCAATTTCCGCTCAGGGCAATAATTACATTTTAAATTACTTTTATTTCTTTAGAAGACAAAATGCAGCGTTGAGTTGCACCATTCAACATGCAATGTCTCAACTCCATGTGCCATCTCCCTACTATTTTATTTGTACGAAATATAAAAAAAACATATGCACGGCAATATACATAAATGACATAGTAATTTATGAATAATACAATCTATATATTTTTAATATCATATTAATTTAGATTAGTTCATGTATTGTCGTCCCGAGTGTCGCAACCATCGTTTCATATATATAGTGGGAAGCAGTCGGAAGGCAATGGTTGAGTCAAAGTCTTAAGTACTACTGCACTCATAAATATGATGCACATAAAGACTCGTAGCAAATGTATCATAAGTATAATATTATAATTCGAAACCTATAATGGCATGATCTTTTCGAATCGAATTTCTTATTAAAGCAAAGTATGTGTAAGGGAGACACATTGTGTTGCAAAGGGAGCTTCGAACATAACTATAGCATTATTATACTGTTAAATATTCTTTTTTAAAAAAAGGACATTAGAAATAAGACGGTAGTGTACCACGTGTATATATATATATATATATCTATACCGGCCAGTCGTAGTGCAGTGGCACAAAGTGTGACTGTAAAACCGGCTGGCTGTGGGTTCGATCCCCACTCGAGGAGATAAAATATTTGGCAGAAAGTGGCAACAGAGTGTCTTAATATTAACCTATTTTTCCTCTGCCACCCTGCTGTGTGCGTGTGAAGCTGAAGTTTTATTGAATTAAGTTTTTTTCATTTTAAATAGCATTTCGTTATTATGTGATACTTTACATTAATTCAGCATTTCATATTAATCCAATTTTATGAAGAATATAACTTAATGACTGATTTCATTTCTGAAATGAGTTCTACATTTGTAGCTATTGTAGAACAGTCGAGGTATAACGCAGTCCCGGAGTACGTATGTTAGCGTGTCTGTTAAAATCTGTCTAGTTGGACCGTAATATATAATACAATCATAAATTAATTATAATTCTTTTTTATTATTATTACTTAAGACTTAGACCTAAGACTTTTCTACAATATTTTCTATTACTGAATTACTTTTAGATACTTTCTTCCATTACAATCTTGAAGTATTTCTTGTAAAATTTTGGAGAGTTCGATACACTAAAGTGAGAAAAACGCTGTGAACGTAATATCCTACAGTAAATTTAAGATGGTACATGATTATTAATGATACATACATAATTCAAACATCTCTACATACTTAATAAGAAAACGTATAAAAACTTGAACGTAGCGGGACTCGAAGCCGCGCCTGCCTGGAAACCCACCAGGCGCTCTGATCACTGAGCCATACGTTCTCAAATCTGTACATGCTACAAATCCCTTACCCAATAGTTTAGACGCTTATTAAAAAAAATTGACTTAAGCTTTATCAAAAAAATCCTAGATCAAGACAGATCAGCAATACCCATTGATACATAATTATATACATACATACTCAAATACGTACATATACACATATATATTAGTACATATAAAGTACTAATAATGAATACCAAAAGTTAAACATCGGTCCCTTCAACGTTATAACTGACCTACTTGTTAGTTGGATTTGAAAATATTCACTAATTTATGCAGAACTCTGTTACAATTCAAATTGTTCTTCCTAAATTTGTAATGAACTTAAATTTTATGTAAAACTAAAAAAAACTAAACTAGTTTCACTAACACTAGCGGGGATAGGCATAAAGAATGAGCGTCAAACGCTACGGTCTCTGCATACCTACTCTCTTCCAATGCCATCAAGCCCTCCGAGAGGTCCTCACGTTTTATGCCATGAGGGAAAAAATAATACAAAAAAGGTATCAATCATATAATATATTATTTTTCTTGAACTTGAAAATCCAGCAGGCGACACTAGTGTTGTTGAACTTTAATCTATAGATAGACATAAAAGTTATCACGAAGAGATATATATTATGGTATTAAATTCAAATTAAATAAACATATTACTATTTGTTCACAAACGAACCGAATGAAAGGTGAGTATCTTTATAAGCAAAATGAAATAATATTAATAATAAATAATAATTATAAGAATAAAATAGAGATTTATGATTGGTTTCTTTATAATCTATTTATTGTATGAAATTCTGTTCAACTTTCGCATTCAGAATGGCCTTTTGTCTCAAGCTATTTTTAGTATGTATTACAGTTACATATTTTTTAGTATTACAGCACAGTTTATTAGTTTTTTTTATAAATTTATTTTTTAATAAAAATATATCACTATGGTCACTCGATGCAAATAGTTACAGATAGATCCTTACAGAGACAATAAACACTTGAAGACATTTCGTTTTTTTGCAGCTTCACGCTTTATCCCGCATATAACAGAGAAGGCAGAAGGAACTAACTATTAAAACACTCCGTTCCCAATTAGTAAAAATATATTTTTTAATGGTTAGTTATTAAAATATGTTCATTTGAAAGACAGCGACACAATTTAAAAGCAGCAATATTTTCCTCTATATACACTTAAAAGTTAAAACTCCTCGTGTCAAATAAAAAGCTACGGCTGTGTGTGTTACGTGCGAGGTTTGATGTGATATTCACGAATAATGGCCCGTTTCGTGATATATATAAATAAATAAATAAATAAATATTTTACTTGGGCATTATCTCTCTGGCTCTTTATCTTCATCCCATCTTCCGCATTTACGGACACCATTAAAAATAAACTAGTGTGAAGACACTCAGTTTTCCACTTTCTTTTTATTTTTTCCCTGCATGTTGCATTCCACGTGGCGTGGTGGAACAGCTTCTGACTATAAACGTGGGCTTGATTCCTTCTCGGAGGAACGAAATATCCTAAGTCCCTCGCTCTGATTAGGAAAGTGAGCGCGGCGTTGAACTTCGTCAATCACCGGTTATGGGTTTGAATTCTATTAAAAATTTAATTTTACACTAGTAAGAAAATAAAGTGCGGCTTTTAGTTACGCCACTCACGCGCAATGAATAACAAACTTGTACCTGACTGCCGTCCGTACACGGAGCATGTGTCAATGTAATAGATTATAAAACAATCAATTAAACAAACGTGCGTTTGTGCACGCTAATCTCAGAAACAGCTAAACGGATTTAAATGCAGTTTTCATTATGATATTTTGCCAATTTTTAAGGAACATTTAGTGCTAGTTATATTTCAATCATCGATCCGAGACATCGATCATCGATTCATAAATAAAAAAGTTATTGCATGATAAAATATTACTAGTAAAAAAGTAATTCAAGCGGGCGAAGCCGCGAGTAAACAAATAAACATTAAAATTATTATAACGAACATAATGTCACTTTATCATTCAGAAGCTTACGTTATGATTATAGACATCCAATGATTATAGAGTCACGACAGAGTGAAAGGGGCTTTTAATTATTACATTGTATAATTAGCCATTGACGACAGAATCTTGTTATAAGATGAATTAACTAAGACAACATTTCTTGTGTTCGGCCAAGACGTATTTGGATAACTAATTAGCTTCATGTTAACAATTAGTGTTAAGACACTCCGTTCCCAGTAAGACACTTCTGTTTCCCCACTTTCTATTGTATTCATATAATATTATCTACTTATTTGAAAAATAATTCTTATTAACAATAAACACGAAACTTTTACTTTATAAATATTTAAATGCATACAACAGAAAACATTTGAAATTCTATAAAAGCGTATAAAAAACCAGACAAAATATTTTTACTTCATATTTTGAAAAGTTTTCAAAGTTTATCTTAATTACAGTGAACGCTTGAATACTCTTACCGAATTAATTCGCGGCGCCACATTGTTATTGTTATATTTTTCAAGCCCTTTGACACAAAGACTATTAAACGGTTTTTAGAAAAATTCTGCTCGGAATAAATCGATACCTGTAATTGACTATTAATAGCCGAGTGAATTTTAGAAACAAAAAAAATTGTACAGTACCTACCTACAATATTGTGAATTCAGCCCTTACGGCAACCGGCGTTGGTCTGTAAACGCGACGGTTGTGGGTTCGATTCCGATTCGGCGAAATGAATAATTCATTTATTTATTAATATTTTTACTTCTTCGCTCTGGTAGATAACAACACAAAAAAAGGGCGGGGGCAAATTCCGCCATTCAACACGCAGTGCCTTGAAAATTCAGCAGAATTTGCGAAACGGGGTTTCTTAACACTGGGTCCTCTCTACCTACCCTGCTATATGCAGGATACAGCGTGAAATTGAAAAAAAAACAAAACTAAAATGTTTGTTACGGTAAACCCTCCACCACCACACCACAAACATACTTAACACCAAACACCACAAATTTACTTACTTGATGGTTCTATGGAATCTATTTAAATTAGTTTTATTTTCTTTCTTTCTTTTATTCTTCTAAAAAGTTAATGATGAGTTTTGTACCTCAACATGCCATGTTTCAAAATTAGACGGAAAGTAAAGAAAAGAATATCCTAACCTTAAATTTCTTTTTATGTTTTGTTTTTAAATTATAGCAGGGTAGGCAGAGAAATCATATTATAAGACATAAACACTACTTTTACCACGCACTGGCACCGCCGAATGCTGAGACATTGTGGGTCAAGTGGCGGAACTCAACGAGCTTTGCATAGTTATATATCAGAACAAGAAAAACACAAACGACGATACGAATTGAACTTAGTATCGTCGCGTTTCGAACTAACATTGTACTACTACACCGCGAAGGTGTCATTATTACATAAATATATCTCATATATAGAATTAAACACAATATAGTTGAAATAATTAAGAAAGAAAACACTTTAAATATAATATAATACTCTAAATATAAGAACCATTAAATATTTGATATATTTATTATTCGAAGGAAGTTGTAACGAAAAACCCTAAGGTAAGGTTCTCGTTATTTCGATGGTTTTTATGTAACATAATCCAAACAAACAATATTTGCTATGAAATCTGCGCCATTTGTCTAAAATTTCCTTTGATCTAAAGGCCTTTTACTATAGATAGTAACTTTTACTTTATCCCAATTTTAAGTCTCAAGTATAAATAAGTCTTGCAAAATTGGTTGAAATTGATTTTGTTTTATTACAAATAAAAATATTTATAAGGCCATCGTGGTGCAGTGAAACTGCGTCTGCCTATAAGTGTGATGATTGTCAGTTCGTTTTCCGGGTTGGCATTATTATTAATTTAATGAATTATGTTCTAATTACCTCTCTAAAAAAAGCTGACTTGACTGGACTGTACTCGAGCGGAATTTTAAGGTAGAAAGTGAGAAGAACGAAGTATTACTACACCACATCTCCTAATTTGAGGTTCTTTCTAATTTGACCTAGCACTGTTTTCACCTTCACACTATATCCTGGACTAAATAAAGAAAATATTTACAATATAGGTATACCTAGCCAACCTACGCGGCGTAGTCAGAGAGAACGGGGCGTCCGAGTCACGGTCTCTGCATACCTCTTTTGACTCGTCCTCTGTCATCGACCTCTTTATACATGGCCTTCGAGACCCGATGCTTTTTATGTGACCTTTCTCCAGCATCATTGATACTGTGTTTTCGAAGGTCAACCAAGGTTCCCCCTACCTCTCTTATCGATCACTTTTCACAAATCATTCTTTCATTACGTTCTTTCATCACTCATTCGTTTGACATGCCTAAACCAGCTGAGCACGTTCTTCTTCATTCTCACCGTGACATCCTTGCTAGTACCTGCTATTCTCTGTATCTTTTCATTGTGGATTCGATCAGCTAAACTCACTCCACATATCCTACGAAGAGATCGCATCTCTACAGCTTTTGACTTTATTTCATTCTTCTTCTGAAATACCCACGTTTTGCTGTCGTATAACAGCGGCATTACTAACACTGTAGCAGCAGTGGCAGCTAGGGCACCATTAACTGTTACCGGAGGTAATACGCCTTTACGCATCTTGGCCAAGTCCACTCAGAAAACTTTTTAGTTAACTGCGAACAAATTTTCTTGCATTCCTTTTGCTAATACTTTAGCATAAACTTTACTACCCGAGCTTGAGCAAACTGATAGCCATATGGCTTGCGCAGTCCATCTATGAACCTTAGCCTTTATACAAAAGCACGATGACTGCACCTCGCCAATCGTGTGGGGACCTGCCCTAATTTACAACATAAATTGCACAAAAATCAGGTCAAGTCGAAGACTCGTCGCCCACCTTATTTGATCATCTCGGCAGTGACTCCATCTGCTCCCGCTGCCTTACCACAGTAATAATAAAGTTGAAAGTTGAAGTTTATTAACAGATAAAATATTTTATTTTTCATTTTTAAAATATTTTGGGCCTTTTTGAATTTATAAGTTTTTAAATTTTGTCAAGAGCTTATAATAAATTTCTTATCTGTGCCGGTCAACGTTTTATTTCTGCATTGAAAATAAAATGTCTCTAGTAATTTTCTTATTTATTTTTGTTAAAGACTTTATATAGAAGCACTTATATTTTGTTTTTTTTTTATTGTAAATGATATTTCAAATATTTTATATAAAATATATTTTTAGCACAAAATGTTCATTCTATTATTTAGAGCGAGTATCCGAATAAGCAGATCGGCGTTCACTTTACGTATGAATGGAAAAGTTGCGTGACGTGCGTGGTATGAATTGCTCAATCATTCCGTTCATCATTCTCAAACGTGAACGCGATTTGTGTAACATGTCCGCTTTTTGTGTTTTTTTGACGTAAATATTTGCAAAATACTGTTTCAATTTGCGTCTGCGTAGTGATTTTCGGTGCTACATTTGTTTTATAATGTGTGTGACCGTGTTGTGATTTGTTCATATGAGGCTGTTATACAAAAGTGGTCCAATGGAGTCTCTCAGAAAATGGTTCTACAAACCAAAGGTACGTACGTCAAAACAATTGATCTATTTGTTGTATTTTTTGATCCGCTTCGTTTATAATATGACCTTTATAAAGCTATTGGTGTATTGTCCGTGATGTTACATCGAAATAACTGTGCAGCTGGTTACGTTGATGATTTTACGTTTGAAACTCTTTGTTGCATGTACACAAATTATTACTGTTTTCCTTCTACCTACTAGTATGTTCCACTGAATTCTCTTTACTATCATTTATACTTAATACGATGAATGGTTTTGGTTTTTCCAACGTCTCTCTTGCGTCATGAACAAAAACACATAAATATAAACATTTTATACAAATTCATTCTGTCGTTAACCGCTCTACATAAATATTACCCAATTCTACTAAAGTGTGTTTGGAGAACATAGAATATATTTGTACTTTAATGTTCACAGCTGATTAAACAAATCATTTGTATTTTTAAAGGTTAACACGGTTGTTTCAAAAAAACCGTGCTAAAATCTCGACATAACATGTCGACATGTTATTATTTTGATATGCAAATAAGGCCTATTATTAGATATTTAACTTAAAATTTCATTCAGTCCATTGTTTTACTTCTTTGAGAAGAAAAACATTGAGGTGAATTATAATTTATGAGAAATATTCATTTATTTATATGTTTTTTTAAGTTCTAGTATTGTAAATATATTATAAGCTTCACACTGTACACTTCCCACACATGGCAGGGGAACCAGAGGGAACCTAGTGTTAAGACACTCTGTTTCCCACTTTCTGCCGAGTAACAGAACACAACACCGTGAAGAAATGAAAATAAAAATGTAAATAAATATTTAAATTCCACAAGTGGGCATTGAACCCACTACCAATCAAAATCACAGTCACACTTTGTGCCCCTGCACCACGACTGACCTCTGTCTGTATAGTATATGTTTTTTTCTACTTAGGCTGTTTCGACAGCCACGTATTGTAAACATGATGGTTGTATAATTTTCACTTTCTCACTTGGTGACAAGACACAGCATTGAGTTCTGCCATAGAGAGTGGAGTGTCCAATGTTTATATTGATGTTCAATAAAAATCCTCAATCAAAGTAAAACAAAACAAATGATCATTGATTTACAATGATATTTTATCATTGTAAATCAATGATCATCGGACATCTCTACTCTGCTTACCCTGCCTCATGAGGGAAGCTATAAAAGTGTCATAAATACTAGCAAACCTGGTTTCTATAACCTTTTATATTTATGTCACAATTCTATTCATCATCATATAAAGGCCAAGGATAATTATTTTGTACTTAAACAAATTAAAAACATCTGCTTCTATAAGCACCTTGTGTCCAATAGTCTTAATTTTTTATTCCTTATTCATATGTTTATTATGATATGGTGGAATAGAGTTTGATTATAAAAGGAATGGTTCTAGGTTTGAGTTTCACCCAACCGATTTACTTTTATTTACTTTCTTTCATTGTAACAGTCGGTGTCTGACTTCTTAAATGTGTTATTTAAAACCCAGCTATTTAAGTGTTCACACATCAGTGTTGATTGCAATTTTATCAATATTTTTATTTTTATAATCCTTATTTTCATGAAAGTCGCATATGTATGTAATAGAAATAAAATATCTTTAAATGTTTCTTATTATGTTGTAATATTTTGTGTAATATTTTTTTGCATATTTCAATACTCTAGGGCTTTTGTTGTCTGTAATAGTTTTTGTAATTAGGTTTTTCAATGAAACTAGAATATCAAACACAAATAAATAAATATATATATATATCTCCTCTTTGGATATGTTTTTTTAAAGCATGGACAAATGTTTGACTGACATCTTCTATAAAGTATACCATATCATTATTATATCGCAAACATAGAGAAAGGACATGAATAAATAAATTTTCTCTCCATGATCATCATAATTTTAAAGACAACAAATATTTTAATAATAAATTATTTCTGAAGGGTCTTTAATGTACTGTACTTATAATGATGCTGCGGAAAGTAAGAGGCAAGGTTAAATGATATTTCCAAGAGCTTGTAGTATGCACTGCTATAAGTAATGTATAATACCAATAACTATTATTGACAGTCTTATCAGGTATTAAATATAATATAGGGAATAACTTTGTAAATTGTTGAATAAAATAATTATATGTAACAGACAAACATGAGGCCATTGTTGCATTACTTCATTTATCACATCTTATTTCATAATACACAATATCTAAAAAATTAGGTAGGAAGTGTGGAATACTAGGTTCCCACTACTTAACCTGCTCCTGCTCAAAGTGTAAAGCTAAAATAAAATATATTTCTATACATGTTCAGATGTTTACAAAATTTAATTTTATTAGTTGAGGGGTTTTAGTTGAGGGGTTTGGGGGACGAAAGTTGCTCGCGTCCGTAGGATTCTCCACCTTTTCCTAGGAACACCCTACACGTATCCCCTGGGTGGTGCCAAACGAGCAATACGCCGAGTCACAGGCGGCGGTACTTAACCTGACCCTGGTTTCCACAAACCATGAGGGACTAAATCCCCTCTAAAAGAGTGGCTCTGACACCCTGGGTAAGTGTCATGAGTATTTTCCCGCCTTTTTAACCATGAAAATGTCGAATGCTAATGATAATGTGATGTCATGCGACCCGGCTAACCCCCGGCGCTCTCTGGTACCCGGGCCGGAGAGTGTGAAATCTGCTACCGAAGTCTTCACTGGAGTAGGTGACCAGGCTCCTGTGAAAGAAAATACTACTGGAAAGCGGAAGATGGTGCAACAGGCTTTCCACCCGTCCCTGTTCACAAGACCTAGAAGTCACTCATTAGGTAGTCACCTAGACACAGATCTCACCCTCAACCATAGTACACTTGAAACCAATGCAACACCCTTACAGCCTGTAACTCAACCGCCAGCATGGCAAAGAGTACCTGTCAATCGTAATAAGAAACGAAAAAAATCTTCTCCAACACCTTCTCCTGATAAGCTTTATACAAGCAATAGATTCAACACACTACCCGTAGACCAAGTGGAGAGTGCAGAACCAAAAGAGAAACGGCCATCTAAACCACCACCAATCATCCTATATGGTGTTGACGATATCAACAAACTGAGTGAATTGCTTGGTGCCGTAGCTAAAGGAGAAGAATACACTTACAAGATCGTGAATAAAAATCAGCTGAGAATACACTGCACTGAAATTAACATCTATAAGGAAATATTGTCAACAATAAGAGAGAATGGTTTAATAGGACACACATTCAACCGAAAAGATCAAAGGTGCTACAGAGTGGTCATACGAAATCTCCATCACTCGACGCCACTTGAAGAAATAAAATCTGACATAGAAAAAAACACAGGTAACATAGTTTCTGGTGAAATAATCAATGTCAAATTTGGTCCTGACAAAAAGCCTACTTCTACATTTTTTGTCAATCTTTTACCTGGACCTAGAAATAAGGCAATTAAGGAACTGAAATACATTTATCACCAAGCTGTTGTGATAGAAGACCCCAGGAAGAAAACAACAGTTGTACAATGCCAGCGCTGTCAACAATATGGTCACTCAAAGAATTATTGTATGCGTCCTTACAGATGTGTAAAGTGTGGACAGTCACACAAGACTTCTCAGTGCACCAAAAAGGACCGAAACACACCTGCGACATGCGCCCTCTGTAATGGTCCCCATCCTGCAAACTATAAGGGTTGCGATGTTTACAGAGAAATTCTTAATAAAAGGCTTAGACATCAGAAACCACCATTGAAAGAGCAGTTCAGAACTGAAAAACCTAAAACTGATGAAGTTCCTCCTACAAATATTGATACCACCAGAAGAATTAAATCTACAACAGAGTCGTACGCAGATATCTGTAAAATAAATAAGACGCAAACAGATAGTACATATGAACACACACAACAACATAACGTGAATTCTAATATCGAAGACATTCTCAGAAGACAAAACGATAAGTTTGAGCAAATCCTACAACAAATGAGTACCCTCATGGAACTCATAGTCAGGCTCGTCGACCGGCTTACAAAATGAATACCTACAGAATAGCTACCTGGAACGTTAATGGACTAACAGCTCACAAACTAGAAGTTGAATTACTAATGGCGGAACATAAAATTGATATACTTCTAGTATCCGAAACACATGCCAAAAGTAATACAAACTTAAAATTTAAAGACTGCGAATGCTATATGGCTAATCATCCTGATGCAGATAATCTAGCGCATGGTGGAGCAGCAGTCATTGTAAAAAAGAATGTAAAACATCATTTGTTCCCAGAATACAAGACAGCCCATATACAAGCCGCAACTATCTCAGTGGAAGATGGCAAAGGTCACATTAACTTCTCAGCAGCATATTGTCCTCCGAGACACAACATAAAAGAGGACATGTGGACAGACTACTTCAAACGTCTTGGAAATCGTTTTGTGGCAGGTGGGGACTGGAACGCAAAACATATACACTGGGGCTCCAGACTTACTACGACTAAAGGACGACAACTTAAATTAAGTACAGACAATAATAACTTACTAGTATTATCTGCTGGTGAGCCCACATACTGGCCAACCGACCCCAAAAGAAAACCAGACCTCCTTGACTTCTTCATTGCAAAAGGTCTGTCCAAACACTACCTGAAACCGGAGTCATGCTATGATAGTTCATCTGACCACACTCCTGTTCTTCTAACAATGAGTTCATTTCTTATAGAACTTGAAGAAAACGAAAAGTTAACCAGCGGAAGAACTGACTGGGAATCTTTCAGGGATTATATAGAGGACAACATCCAGCTAAACATGCCCTTAAAAACTCCAGATGACATAGAAGATGCAACTAGGTATATAACAGAACTTATCCAAACAGCTTGTTGGATCAATACTCCTGAACCTATACCGGACAAAAGGCATTTAAACTACCCGCTGGCCATTAAACATGCGTTACTAAATAAACGTAGGTTAAGGAGGATTTGGCATCAGAGTGGAGTGGAGGCAGACAAGACCTTGTTCACCACAGCGGCTTTAGACTTAAAGGAGATGTTGCAGAGGTGGCACGATGATACGCTAGAACTTCAGCTGGAGTCATTATCACCCACTGCGTCAAACAAATACTCCCTATGGAAATTCACGAAAAACTATAGCAAGGCGCAAAGTACCAAATTCCCGCTAAAAACTGAGTCGGGATGGGTACGTACCTCCCAGGAAAAAGTGGATGCTTATGCTAAACACCTGGATCAAGTATTTTCTCCAAATCCAGGGGGAAGCGCTGAAAATGAACCATATATAGACGAAGTGCTTCTGCAAGACTTCCAAATGGCGCTACCACCTCGTTCCTTTACAGTGCCTGAGGTATGGAGAGTAATTACCAAACTTAAAGACAAGAAAGCTCCTGGATATGACCTTATCACAAAGGAAATACTGAAACAGTTACCTCGAAAAGCTGTTGTATTTCTGACATCTCTATTTAATGCTGTGCTGCGGGTCCAGTATTTTCCATTGGCCTGGAAGTTCTCACAAATCATTATGATTTATAAGACTGGTAAAGATCCCTACGAGGTATCATCTTATCGGCCCATAAGTCTGCTCCCCATTCTCTCAAAGGTTCTGGAAAAGTTGCTGATGCATAGAATACTGCCCATCCTTAGCAATGAAAAGGTGATACCCGACCATCAATTTGGCTTCAGGCTAGAGCACTCCACCACTGAACAAGTGCACAGAGTATGTGATAAAATCCGAAAAAGCCTCGAGGAAAAACAATACTGCTCCTCTGTGTTCCTCGATGTCCATCAGGCCTTTGATAAGGTTTGGCATAGGGGTCTTCTGTTTAAACTAAAGAGTACCTTACCCCATCAGTACTATATTCTACTAAAATCTTACCTTGAAGACAGGATGTTCCAGGTGAAAGAAGCTGATGCAAAATCATCATTTTTTAAAATAAAAGCTGGCGTACCCCAGGGGTCAGTTTTGGGACCGCTACTGTACATACTGTATACCTCAGACCTACCGCAAGCTGAAGGAGTCACAACGGCAACATTTGCTGATGATACTGCCGTACTTGTAAGTCACGAAAACCCAGTTATTGCATCTGAGATTCTACAGGGAAGCCTGGACAAAATAACAACATGGCTGGATAGCTGGAAGATAAAAGCAAGTACAAGCAAATCAGTTCAGGTCACTTTCACCCTAAAAAAAGGAAACTGTCCACCAGTGAAATTGGAAAATACCACACTTTCACATCACGACGGCGTCAGGTACTTAGGTCTCCATCTTGACCGTCGCCTCACATGGAGGAATCACATCGAAAAAAAGAGGTGTGAACTTAATATCCACTACAAAAACCTTCATTGGATACTAGGGCGTAACAGCAAATTGAGCCTCGACAATAAGCTCCTTATATACAATGTTATACTGAAACCTGTTTGGCTCTATGGAATCCAACTCTGGGGAAGTGCTTGCAAATCCAATATCTCGATAATCCAGAGAGTACAAAACTCCATACTGCGAACAATCAGCCAAGTACCGTGGTTTGTTACCAACAAGGAAATCCATGAAAACCTCAAGATAGACACTGTTGCGGATGAAGTAATAAAATACAATAGTAAATATCGACAGCGACTGGAAAGGCATCCCAATGATCTTGCATCTGCCCTTGTAACGCGAAGTTATGCCAAAAGATTGAAAAGAAGTGATATTCTTTAAAAAAAAAAAAAAAAAAAAACAAAAAAAAAAAAAAAATTAAAATTAAATTAAAAAAATAAATAAATAAATAAATAAAGAAGTAAAAACTAATACTAAAAAGAAAAACCATATAAGGTAGATGGCTTATTGGAGTCACGCCTTTCAAAGTCATGAACATAAAACGCATTTGCTAAAAGTAATGAACTGATTGCAAATTCATCTCAAAAAAAAAAAAAAAAAAAAAAAAAATTAGTTGAGGGGTAGGTGAATGAATCATCAAACATAAAAAAATGAAAATGTACACTATCATTAACTTTAGTATCAAATTTGCAATGCACTCTAAGGATATATGATTAAAACAACAACAATTTGCTAGCCAATATTGAAACTGGTAGTTATTTTAAATAAACTGTATTGATGTACTTAAATATATTATAATATATGAAGTTTTGGTTTGAAAATATCCTTTATATTAAGTCTTTATTATTGTAATTAATAACAAAAAATATTTTCTCTTTGTCCTTTTAATATAATCTTAATGTATCTGTAAAAATCTGTCTAAGTTAGCTTGCTTATATTGTAAATAAGCATAATATGTTAATATTAATACATAGTTGTAATTCCAAAACAATAATTCTTGATTTAATCCCAGAGAGATGAGATCCCTTGAGAAACGTTTTTTTTTGGAATTTTTGACTCTGACAAGATCAATGTAGCATTGAGTTCCACCACTTTTTTTTTTTATGGAAAAGACACGGCAAACGAGCGTGCGGGTCACCTGATGGTAAGTGATTACCGCCGCCCACGACCCCGTGCAACCCCAGAGGAGCTACAGGTGCCGGCCTTTAAGATGGGTTGGGCGCCGGGGCCCGGCATTACCTGATGCGAAACGCAGTGGCATAAAGCCACTACTTCACGCCGGTTTTAAATGCCGGGGGTGGTAATGATCCGGTCGAGTCTGCCCATACGTGTTGCCATTGCTGGCGACGTGACTCTACCACACGTACTTTAGTCGCCTCTTCGCCTCACGACACCACCAGTACCAGGATGATCCTATTCTAGGCCGGGATCACACGGCAAGACAAACACTACATATTTAATTTAAGCAAAAGGCTGAGAATTGAATGTATTTTAAGTTACAAAACCTTTTTACATGGCTTGATAAGAATATATGGCTTGGTAGTCAATTGGGTGCCTTCCAAGAGTTGTGAATTATGTGTATTTAAATTCTACATTAAAATGTTTATATTTTTTGTAATATTGTAAATCATAATATGGTTGAATATGTCGATTATCTATCACTATTTAAAACTGTAGTAAATATTACATGAAATCTTCATCATTTAAATTTTTTTCCCACTTTTGGTAATGTCCAAAAATCTCGTTTTTCGCTTACATATAATCTGGCAGCGTTGATATCAGTTTAAGTAAGTAGTTATTTCATTTTCATATTCCATGTTTAATAAAAGTATTAGATACTCTGTAAGAAATAAAAAATCCTTTTTAATTTGAATTTGCTATGAGTTAATTTATTAATATAATTTTACTTTCAAAATGATATAAAGATTTAATTATTATAATATATGTTTATACAAATATAATCATTTCTGACGTCGGCGTGAGGTCAGGCTGTCCTTGTTTGGCAGATGTTGAGATTGTTTGCATCTCGCTTGCACACTTTCACTTTTTTTACCGCTTTCCTAATAGCAAGTGAAACTCGGTCGTAGTGCCAAATGTTTTGCGAATATTGCCATTCATTATAACTTTTTAGGCTTTTTTTGTGAATTTATTTTAAATATATTATTTAAGCGTGTTTATATTTTTCTTGTGACACTGTGGCAACAAAGCGCGACGACTTCGAGTTCCGTTACCGCTATCGATATGTCGAAAATTAGGAGCGCCGAAGTGGAGAACGGAATGTCTTAACACTAGGTTATGCCTACCCTGCATATACGGGATACAGCGTGAAGCTAAATAAAATAAGTTTTAATAAAATATATAATATTTTTTTATTATATCAATCTATGATAACGCCATGTAAATTTCGCTTATCTGTAATATATATATATATATATATATATATATATATATATATATATATATATATATATATATATATATATATATATATATATATATATATATATATATATAGCGAGTAAGCGTTTTGTTTTTAATGTCAAAGCGTGAAGTGTATGGGTTAAGTTACGCATTAAACAGTCTTGATATTTGAGTGGTCATATTTCTAAAATTATACACTAGCACGCGATCGCCGCGTTTTCTGAATATCTTTACAGAAATATTCGCTACCTAATGATTTTTATATGATACTTTTATTTGCCTTTGTTGTGAAACCACCAAATATAAAGATTACATTAGGTAGATATATGAAAAAGCTATAATAAAATTGATGATATCACTTAAAATAAATTTTAAATTTGTACATATTGTGGAAGAAATAAAATATATGTAATTTCATAAGCCTATAAAGCTTGCTGTGGGACTTAAACCCACGAACTTACTTAGTGTATTCGACAATATTTATAATATACGAGTATGTATTTGTGTCTTGACATACATATTTAAAGTATTCAAATCACATATAAATAATATATGTATATGTACAATATACACACATTAAAAACTAGCTTCACGCTGTATCCCGCACATAGCAGGGTAGGCAGAGAGAACATGGGAAACTAGCGTTAAGACATTTCGTTCCCTATAGATTCAGTACAGAATTCAACGCCGGGCTATTTGCCTCGGTGCCAGAGCAAAGAAAGGAAAACACTTATAAATAATAATTCATTCCCTCGAGTGGGGAACAACTCGAACATACCACGCTTCGCGTTTCAGTCACATCCTTGTGCCCCTGGACCATGACGGCCTCAAAATAAAAATAAAAAAAAACAGCAATATAAACGTTTTTGTTATTTTTTTTTTAAATCAAATCTTGTACTAACTGCTAAGAATAAAATGGCTATCACTAACACGTACAGAACTTACGTGACTCTAATTAAATCGTGATTTATCAGTAATACCTTAAAAGGAATATTGTTGGCACGATTGAAGGTTCTTGTTCTATGTTTACCGTAATAAGTACTGTAACTAATTAATTACAAAAATAGCCCAATTTCATAATTTTAGTTTTATATTTTAACAATAAAATAAGAGTATAAAAATAGAAAATAGGTTGTTTTAAATGGTTTCGTTTTTTACATATTATTAATAAGAAAAAAGTCTAATAAACTCAAAAATTAAGATATAAGTAATAGCGTAATATGTTACATCATATCAATTTCTATAGTCAGATAAATGCCAAGTAGTGACTTAAATCTTAAAATACACTCTAATATTAAGATGTACATTAAAACAATTATAAACAGTCAAAATGATAGATTTGTTACAGTTGAACTAAAATAATATTTATAATATCATTGAAAGAATAGCGGCACCTGTGAATACAATCTTTATGAAACATTTATCTTTTATCTTTTTATTTTTTCTTTTTTTATCTTGAATGGATCGAGCTTCATAAGATGTGGTGTGCCACTGAAAAATCTTTACGTACATATATAGGAGATGTAGTTTCAATCGTATATTATGTTAAGCATTTAACAGTTTACTTAGTGAGTTGCCTTCTAATGTAAAAACATTATTACCGCTAAAGAAAAACTAAAAGTGTTACAAAACTCCGTTCCTTCCTTTCCGCCCATTTACTAAGAATAACTAATTC
This sequence comes from Heliconius sara, assembly GCA_917862395.2. Classification (NCBI taxonomy): domain Eukaryota; kingdom Metazoa; phylum Arthropoda; class Insecta; order Lepidoptera; family Nymphalidae; genus Heliconius; species Heliconius sara. The sequence goes on along the minus strand of OU860798.1, from coordinate 3,487,823 downwards.
GATTCCCCCTCGAGGTAATGAAATATATAATATTTTCATTTACTTACTCTGTTAACGAGGCAAAGCGCGGCGTAGAGTTTCAACCCGAAATACCTCGAGAAATCGGCGGAAAGCGCGAAACGAAAGGGTTTAAAGGGAATAGAGTGTCATAACATTGAGCTACCAGGTTTATTCTGCTTACCCTGCTATGTGCGGGATACAGGGTGAAGCTAAAAAAACAAGACGTTCTACATCCTCGTCGTCTGTCAATGACGTCGCTACTTTTAATAGTTTGAACTTTAATACATATATTAAGCTATCTCAAGATGCGAATATCCTGCCGATATCATCGTGAACGAGACAAAAAAACTAAAAATCTTATCCTGTTATTATATGTCCTAAGCATTTGCATAAAAATACGACTGTCAGTCATTGATTGTCTGATTATGTAGAGCTGTTCTAATAATAATTATATTTTAATCGGTCGTCCACTGCTGCCCACTTTGCTTTATGTTTCTATTATAATAAATTCAAAACACGATATCGAATTATAATGAATCACTCTAATCGATTATTTTTAATCGACCTTGAACAAATCGATTTCTTTTGTGGGCAATCACTATGAGTTTAAAAAATAAACAGTACTAGTTGTAGGTTCGATCCCTACACGAGGAAATAAAATATTTTTTAAAATTTATATTTTAGTGTTTTCGCTCTGGTGTTGGAGCAAAGGCGAGGCGCTGAGTTCCACCACTCAACACGCAATGCCTCCAGAGTTCGGCGGAAAGTGGGAAATGGAGTAGCTTAACACTAGGTTTCCTCTGCCTACCCTTCTGTGTGCAGGATACAGCTTGAAGCTGATCTGAATGATTAATACATTGATTACTATGTCAACTTAATCATTTAGAGAATTTACTAGTGCGTTACAGACAGTACAATATTGTTGAAACGTATTAACAGTACAATATTGTAGTTTTTGTTTTCGTAATCACGGATTATTTAAGTAATACATATACTTTCATAGTTAAGTTCGACGCAAATATTTGTCCTCTACAACTGGTGGAGGCAATGTCATGAGGTTTGTTAAACTTTTATATTACACATGCATACATACAGCCCATTTCACCCTTATCTACGTAGCAAATATAATATAATCCGACCTAAACCGGTCGTTTTATATTCTAAAGGGTGTAGGTGAGGTTAATAGTCTGATTTGCGTGTGGAACTTTGTTATTGTAATTCTTCGTTTTATTTTAGATTTACTTTTAAAATGAATTATTAATATACTTAAATGTGAATAAGAATTGTTGTAATATAATTTTTTTCATGTCTATAATTTTGTATATTGTATCGTACATTTGTTAGTTGAGTTGGCCTCAGGTTGTTATGATCTCTGTACATTATTTATTTAGTTTGCCTAATAATTGGAGAATTGAATTGTTTCGGTAGCACTAGCGTTACACGTTACATTTTTTTTATTTTTCTAAAAACATTTTATATGTATTAAGTTTCTTTAACCACTTAAATAATCAGAACTTAACATTATACTTTTAAGTCTCTTTTGCCTAGCATGTGGCTGTTAAACTATTTAGTTACTGCCACATTGTAAACAACTAAATTAAAAATTAAATTAAATCAGCTTCACGCTGTATCCCGCACACAGCAGGGTAGGCAGAAGGGAACCTAGTGTTAAGACACTCCGTTCCCCACTTTCTGCCGAATTCTGGAGGCATTGCGTGTTGAGTGGCCAGAACTCAACGCCGCGCTTAGCCTCGACACCAGAGCGAAGAAATGGCAATAGAAAATTTAAGTAAATATTTCATCTCCTCGAGTGGGGATCGAACCCACAACCAGTCGGTTCTGCAGTCACACTTCGTGCCGCTGCCCCACGACCGGCCTCGACGATTATAATAAATGTAAACATGTATAATTGTTTCTGATTACAATAATCAATATACCCTATCTTAGGTGATAATACAGATAATGCCAATCACAACAACCTATATCTTACTTGATGTATTATACTATAACAAGAATTAGTTTATATATTTGATATACCACACAATTTACAAAGTTATCTAATTCACTTTATTATTATGTATAATATGTAAAAATATCCCGGATGCCATAATCAGAACCTAACTTTCAAATTTTCACTAAACTATACTTACTAACTTGGAGTGTATTCTTTAAAATAAAAATAAAATCATCAAAATCGGTTCACCCAATCAAAAGTTTTGAAGTAACAAACATAAAAAAATACAGTTAAATTTATAACGTCCGTCTTTTTGAAGTCGGTCAAAAATTGTCTATAATGAGATTCTCTTTGTTACATTTCTTTGCTATATACGTATATGTACATATATTCTTTATATAATAATAGATTAAAACAATAGAAAGACATAAATATAGGATATGGTAATATTTCATTTTACCACTGATAAGATAACATTCTGTAGCCTCGACAAATAGATAACGCGCTTAACTGTTTCTTTGTATATTTTCGTATAATTGAAAATTTACTCGGGTTATCAAAGGTAATTAAAGTAAATCTTAAATGATTTATTTTTAGGGTTCCGTATTTTTTAAGGAAAAAAGAAATCCTTTGTTGTCCTTCTGTCTGTCAAGAGCCTTTATCTCAGGAACGCTTGGAGATATTGAGTTGAAATTCAAACTATATATACCTAGATCTACGGCCCCATGCTATATAAATATGGCCGTTTATATAGCATAAAACGAGTATTTAGACAATATAAAGGGAATCAAAGTTAATAGGGTGCTTCCGGTTAACCTAAAATTTTGTAATTTGGTATCTAGCATCTATAGTGGTAGTACTAGTTCAGGAAAAATTATACATTTGTGGTTAAATCCAAAAAATAATAGCCATAAAAAGGAGGAAAAATTTGGTATAAAGCCGCTAGCCCAAGTGAGGTATCAGATGATATGGTGATACGGAACCCTCGGTGGGCGATCCCGACTCGTACTTGTCAGGTTTTTTAGCTATTGCCTTACTTTCTCTCTTTCCTTCTATCTATAATGTCGTAATTTTGTAAAAAAAACTGTAATATTCAACAGACTTCTTGATGGGTACACAAAAGAAATGTATGAAGAAAAACAAAAATGTTTCAAATTTTCAAGACTTCTGCATTCATGTTACGAAATGGTAGCCTTTCAAGCTTACCGAGTGTCTGATGACCTTGGCCTTATATACGTGGTTTTAGCTCAACTTGAAGTTTATAGTCAAGTAATAAGAAAAACAATAGACTATTAATGTTTCAGTGACGTCTTTCTTCATAAATAGTATATTTGTAATATTTATATTAATTGTATACAAATATATTCATAAGCAAATGAGTGTAGTTCCGCCACTCAACACGCAATGGGGAACTGAAAACGTGGAAAGTGTCTTAACACTGGGTTCCCTCTGCCTACCCTGCTGTGTGCAGGATACAGCGTGCAAACAACAAACCATCGTATATATGCTACAAAATCGAAATGTAACTCAAGCAGCGTTTGTGTATACATATATAAATTTATTACTATGCAATTTTCTTGAAGAGTATCTATGACGTTATTAATAAATAGTATGAACAGTACTACAAATTAAATGAGTAAAGCAACGTTTACTTTAGTTGTGCGTAAGGTGAGTGTAAACGACAGACGGACGGGTAACGTATACAGAACACAAGGTCTCACAAATAGGTTGCCGGTAGACTTACCAGTTGAAGAAATAAAACGCCCGTCCGTTAATAATACAAGTGGAATAATACAAATAAAATGATATACCTTTAATAGAAGTATTTAATTGACTATGATATAAGTAAAGTCGTGGCGCTTGGGACTGTTAAGGCTACTGGTTGCGGGTTCCATTCCCACTTTAAGAAATTAAATATTTAATAATTGAGTTGAGTTCCACCACTCAACCACGCTATGTCTCCAGAATTCGGCGGAAAGTAGGGAACGGAAGTGATTCAATGGGAACTGAGTGAACCTGGGAACTTCATGTTAATAACATTTCCAGGTCCCTTCTGCCTATCCTGCTATATGTGCGGGATACAGCTTGAAATCGAAAAAACATTAAAGAAAAAATATATAAATACTTTATTATGATTATATCATCATTTTACTGTTATACATTACTTTAGTTGGTTCAGTTTTTGCAACTGCGCAAATAATCAACTTAGAACGTTCAGGTCGAGATGACTCAACTTAAAGTATCTCGGTTTGTATCCTGGCCAGTTATGGAAGGAATTATATTAGAGTTGTCGTTAGTGCAGTCACAATGTTTTTTTCATTTTATTATTTTGAAACAAAAAAATTATATCGTGAAAACGATTACAGTCTCAGTAATATTGATGAAACAGTTTACATATATTTATTCATTGATTCTTTTAAACTAAATTACTTAGAAATAAAAATTGAAATGTAATTAAATATTTTTTTCTTCGAGTGGGGATCCAACCCACCACCGGTTGATTTTGCATTCACACTTTGTGACCCTGCGCCATGATTAGCCTCTCCATCAGTTCGTAGGATAAACAAAATAAAATTATACGGTCAACGACTACCATTTACCATAATCTTAAGCTTAAGTCGTTGCATGACGCTTTCCCTCAACTCTGATTAGAATACAATATTTTCGATGTACATTTTTATTTTGAGAATTTAAATATTCTGACCACGACGTAAATGTAAGAGAAGAAGAGATTATTGATGGATACTGGTCCCTATTTTAAATCTTTTAACTCTTTGTAAATCTAAAGTTCCACGCTGTATCCCGCACACAGCAGGGTAGGCAGAGGGAACTTAGTGTTAAGGCACTCCGTTACCCACATCGATAGAAATTTTAATGAAAAAAGTTTTTTTAAGGTTATTGATATTCTAAATACTTTAATGTTTTAAGTAGAATAATCAAATATACAGAGAAACTTTTATAATAAACCTAATGAAAGATAATATTTGTTGTTAAAGTTAGTATAATAGTAACAATTGCCTTAAATAAGTTTTTATTTAAATAATTTCTATCAACGCTATTTCTTTTTTAAATAAAAATTAAAGTTATGCAATTATTTTTTTTTCAAGTTTTTTTTTCTCTCTCTCCGATATTCTACTACATATTAGGCATATATTAAAATAATATACAAATGTCATTTAATAAATCAGTTCAATGTAATTTAAGATTTCTTTTAAAGTTCGTTTAAGCCAAAGTGACTTTTAGTTGAATGTAATGTACGTATGTATGAAATAAACAAAACTATAAACTTGGCGAGCTCGTCCTCGTAAGCTACAAGGACGTTTTCAAGACTGTGCTCAATGGCGACGTCGTTATATTTTAACAAATATTGCCCACGTTTTGAATTTGAAAGCTTTGTTGAAGACATACGACTATTCACGTCGTTATATGAGCTTGTTGCATTAAATTTGCAATTCATAATATAAAAATAGCCTTTGTAATATGTTTGTTCACATTATATCTCACGTACAGTGGAGTGCGGTATGTTGCATATATACATGCTAATTATTCATTTATATTAACATAGTAATGAAAAATAAATTTAAATCGATATAATTATTGTCAATTATTCGTTTATAACTATTATTGAAGGAAATACTAAATTAATCATACAGTTCTTAGTCAAAAGTAAAAACTCTGATACAAACAATAGGTAGGGGATGGAAGAGATTTTTATTTAAGATCTGAGGTTTTATAGTAATGTGCGTTGAACTTTATCGTGTGACTTAAATTTTGAATGATCGGAATACTTTTAGCTTAACGTCCACTAAAACTTGAATTTTTATATATAAAATTTATAATAAAGATCAATATCATTTCACAGCCAAATATATAAATCGTAATAAAATATCCAAAGGGACCCCAAACGTAACACTCAGCTATGAGTATTCTATATTCTACGCACTTCAGTCCGCGGAGACAGCGCTATAGCTGCATCGCCTTGAATGTCGACGAGTAAATTGTTGTCCGATTATTGTGCATTGTGTGAGTGATGAAGTGTGCTCCGGTCGCACGTGACCCGCCCGTGCACGTTGTGGGGGCAGAGATGAGGGAACCCTTTGTGAAACTTTGGGGTTTTGCAATTCTGAGGGTATTCGTATTTTTTTGTATAAGTACATGAGGTTATATTTTGACTTTTAAAGTGTTTTTTTTTAGAAAATACAGTCTTGATGAAGTAGGTGGTTGAGTTTATTTTACTTTCAATATTTATTTAAGTATAACTTGGTTCTTTTAGTTTGTAGTATATTATAATTTCGCATTTTTTCAAGCATTGGTCGCAAGTGTAGATTACGTAATTATCAAGAATCATTATTTTCATGTTACACTTTCTAACTCTCTTTTCCTTCTTTATGTTTAAATATCACATGTTTCATTACATGACAATTGACAAAACTACCTTATTTTAAAAATATAATAATATTATATACAAATAATAATACTAAACAAAGGCAAGTTTTAGATTCGATTGTTTCATAACCGCTGATTTAGTATCTGTTACACTTTAACACTCGCCGTAGTCGTCGGCTGTCGTGTGTCAATTATTGGGTCCGTCCATTACTCTAATAGCGGAGGACGGCCGACATCTAGAAAACACCACTGTATCGCGTCGTGAATAATTCTCTTTTCTGACGAATGTCACTCATAGCATTTAGATTAGTATGAATTTGATTACGAAAATATATTTATACAATATATACTTTTAATATCTAAGGGAAAAAAATCTTAGGAGGGGTCTCCGCCATTATTTATACGTTTTGTAATTATTCCTTTCCTAGTGAATAACCTTCAAATGTACAAAAGAATAATATTCAAAATATATAACAAAACTTTTATACTTAAAATTTACTTAAATATATATTACTATTATAATAACTCAGTACTTCTAGTATTCAATGTGTATCCCGTAATAACATTATTTAATATTTTATGAAGTATTGTCCATTCGAAGTATATTAACATACTTTAATTTAATAAATAGATATATTCAATATAAAAATTATTACTTATTATAAACTCAGTCCATCAATTAAAATGAAAATTACAATTATATATTTATTATATATATTAGTATAATTATATATTATATTTAAATAGTTATTATTTAATATAAACAATTTAATTTAATATATATCACGTCCATACATAATATTAAAATTTATATAGTATATATATTATTAGCCAGGGATCTTTATAAATATTATATAATATATATATATATATGTATATAATATATTATTATATATATATATTATATATATATATATATATATATATATATTAATATATATATATATATATATATATATATATATATATATATATATATATATATATATATATATATATATAATAACTTCAGATTCAAAAAAAAACTATTTAAAATATTACATAATATCATGTATAGTACTATATATTAAATTTCGTAAGGTAACCATTTTACGCCCCAGGGATGCCTTTATAATGAAGCAGTAAAGATTAAGTAACAAAGAACAGCATTAGGGACAATTAGAAGCAATCATGTCGACCGGTAACATGTATGTAAGTACAGTCGAACCCAATTACTTAATGTGAACGTCCTCAATTTACAATATTCATATAGCTAATATATAATTGAATATTGATACACAACGTTAGTATTTTTTTATATTTGTTTTTCTTTTCTTCTAAACTTCTAAAGGGTAGTAGTAGCTTATTCAATAATGTGTTGTATCTTCTTAGGAATCTTAACTTCTTATTTATTTCAATATTAGGTATTTAGTTCCTATGAGATTCCCAAATCAAATACATTAGTGCGCTGGTGTGACCTGTTTCGATTAATTATCATATTTTCCTTATTTTCTTTTAAACTTCTTAATACGATATTACTGACAGAAAAACCCTACTTACATGCTTAGTTGTTATTTAAATTAATAGCAAAAATAATAAACAAACAGAACCAGTAAGTTATTACTGGTTCGTTTTTTTTACGTACTTTATTATTTTTTAATTATATTTCATGTAAATGCTTATATGAAATGATTTTATTTACAATATTATTTTGTTTCAATAGAACACGCATTTTCCCTTGTATCTTTGATTTTATTATATTATACAGTAATTAGTTATTGGTTTCCAGAATTATTATATTATATGTTATTTGATCCACCTTGAACCCACTTGGCGCCCTTAATTACGGGGTCGATGCACGCAGAAGCCGTAGGTAGCGTGAACGAATTTCTCGAAACATTGCAACGCCACGCGCACGTTTATTTACCTGTAAAAACTAGTAGGAATGTAAATCATATTATATATTATAGGATTTATAGGTGCCCGTCGTAAACGTTATAGCGATTATATTTTTTTTGTTATAACAAATTTTAAGATATAAATAAGGGTATCGAAATATTTCTTTAACTTGATTTTTTAGTTAAAAATAGTTTTTTTGTAAAAGTTACGACTATTAATGATTGTATGGTATAGGTATATTATTATGGTTAAGTATGATTTTTTTTTTTTTTTTTTATTTTATTTCTTAACACTACAGACACTTGGTCCGTACACTTTTTAAATTTATTATTATATCTAATATCCTTATCATATATATTAATTACATTGTCCTAAGTATGAATTTAGAATAATTAAATTATACTTATTATTTTTTAAAGTGATTTTTTTAAACATTTGAAATTTTTAAAACGACCCAGACCAGTTTACCACTGGAGAGCTTTTTGCAAAGAAACCTAACGTTATTTTCTCTGCCTCAAGTTTTGCTGAGTAATTTTTGTTGTTACATTTACACGGATAGGTAGGTGTAAAATTGTAGAAGTAAAATCGCCTAATATAATGTATTAAAAAAATATAATTGTGTGATGTAGGCATCGTCAATTAAAATTTTAGTATAATTTAAATTAAAAAAATAAATCAGCTTCACGTTCCCCACTTTCCGCGGAGTTCTGGAAGCATTGCGTGTTGAGTGGCGGAACTCAACGCCGGGCTTTGCTTTTGACAGTAGAGCGAAGAAATGAAAATATAAATAAAAGTAAATATTTTATCTCCTCGAGCGTGTCGTGGCGTGTCGTGGGCCAGTCGTGGCCTTGCGCCACGACTGGCCCTAATATTTTAATATTAGATAACCATAAACGTTACCACTGACTTTATTAATTTCTGGACTCCAATCTTGTCAAAAATCTTAAAAAGCATACGTTTTCCTAAACGTGTAATATGTTTATATGAACTTAGTCACCCACAAATGGCGTAATCGAAAAACGGCTGTTGGTCCAAAAAACCACAGGGTAAAGTTGTTGTGTTTCGTCATCTAACACGCAATCTATTTACAAAAGACAATAAGAATATTGGAGTGTTTCTTTATTAATTTTCCTTGTATTAACAAGACGATGAAAATCTGTTGTGCCTATATAAATTCATTAAATTGGTCAAAAGAAAGTTATATCTGCGATAACAGCCTGGTGCAATTGCCACAGTTATTTTTTGTAATATCAATATATTTTGTTTCCTTAGTCATCACCAGCTAACTAAAATAATGAATGGCCTTTTTAAGTGGTTTTTGTTTCACGCTGTATCGCTTACCAAATCCCAAATAGTAAGTTAGGCACTTTTCGCCGAATTCTTGAGGCAACACGAAGTTGAGTGAAATATTTCATTTCCTCGAGTGGGGATCGAACCTATAACCAGTCCATTTTACAGTCTTTCTGTGCTTGTAACGCTAGCACTGGTCCTATTGTATATGTAAGGTATTATTAATGACGTGTTTAGTTTTGTATTTGTGTGCGCAACAATGTCTAGGTCAGATGGAGATGATGGATACGTCCGCGACATCTAGATTAAGGAAAGGAACGTCGTGCATTAATCATTTCGCTTTGTTATAGTTTGATGCTCTTTTCCTTACCAACTTATCCTGTTAGGGTTTAATTGTAAAAAAATATTCCCATGACGGACTATGAGGTTGGGAATCTTCTGTCCTGATGGCATAGTGGTAAATATACGGATAAGCTAGAGGTTGTAGCAGAATCCTCTCTACAGATTTTGTGTAATAGGTATCAATGATTAATTTATGCTTGATTTAATGTAAGGTGATTGATGGGCAAATACAGAATTCGTGCTATTTCGACTTAGATTCTTCCAACACTTAACCCTGGAATGTTATTAAACCTACATTGTCGTTTTATTATAGTATTGCATTTACGATTTTTTTACGCATAAAAATAAATTTACAGATTTTGTCATATAAGAAGAAGCAGAAGCCTAACAAGAAAGGCTAATTATTAATATATAATTATTATTAATATACACTAGAGATATACAATAAAAATTTCATTATTTAATTTAAGTGTCTAACCATATTTAGTATAAATGCTTAAACAATCTGTGTTTTTAAGTAATTTATAAGCATTTTGAAAATATGGTGTTTACAGCCCCATTATATGCTTACATTTTATACTTTAACTGCATATTAATTTCTATTATCTAGTTTCAAGTTCGTGTAAAGTAATCTGTTTATCTATACTTACAAATCTATTAACTTTAAATATAACACTCGGTCTTACGTAAAATATTATTATTATTGCTACAATTAAGGAGAATCTCTTCCTTCCCCCTTACATTCCGGCAACGTACCTATAGCTGGTGGTGGTCGTTGACAGCGGTGATCACTTACCATCAGGTGACCCGAACGCTCGTTTGCCTTGTCTTTTTCCATAAAAAAAATGTAATGTCTTAACACTATGTTCCCTTTGCCTACCCTGTTGTATGCAGGATACAGCGTGAAGCTGTATCATGTGTTATTATTATTGCCAACTGCTGCTTTAATTTTGTATGACGTCACAAAGTTCGCTAAGCTGCAAGCCTTGTGACCGAAAACAGAAACATTATTCTGCGTCTTCGTGTCAAGGATCACGTGTTACGTAAAGGAGATACTGTGGAGTTGAGCGTGTAAATAATGTCACATGTCATTGTAAATTTATAATAATATTACATGTTCGATTTTTATCTGTGGCAAGTTTTTTTTATCTCTCGTATAATGGTAGTTTAATCAGTGACTCATATTAGGTGTAGGTTCGTTGTATGTCCGATGTATATGGTATGATTGAGTGTTATATCAATTGATTAACTTTTATATTTTCGATATGCGCCTGTCGTGGCGCAGGGGCACAAAGTGTGACTGTAAAATCGACTGGTTGAGAGTTTGATCCTCAACAGAGGAAATGTTTTTTTATTTTTTTTTTTTTATATTTGAACCCAAGCCTCATGGGAACTGTCCGATTTTAAATTTAATAAATAAATAAATCTCAACTCAATAATAAATATAATTTTCTTTTTAATATTCTTGGTCTCTTTGTTTCTTGGTCAAAACAAATCTAATCCAAACTAAATACCACGCACGCAATTCTTACCGTTTGAAGGGAAATCCCCGAGAGTTTTCCTCCTATGTTGTATTAAGTCTCCTACAACAATATTATTATTATTATTGTTCTGACGCCAAAGTGTGTCAACGGTAACAATACACAACACTGTAAACTAATAATGTTTTATTACAATAATAGGTTTTTTTGTGTCTTTGAATGTGTTTTGTCATAATAAACGACTGACTGTACATTGGCTCAGTGTCCTACTGTAAACGCGACGATTGTAGGTTCGGTTCCCACTTGGGAATAATTTTTTTTTTCTTGCAACAGAAAAGTGCGGTATTGAGTTCCGCCGATTAACGCGCAAAGTTTCGAAAATCTACAGAAAAATAAGAAATCATCGTCTTGGATGTGAGCGAACACAAGATTACCTCTGCCCACCCTACTGTGTGAGAGATACGGCGTGAAGCCGTTTTTTTTAAATCGTACAAAATAATCCGCATAACCCACATTATAGTTTTTTAAAACTCCTCAACAAGTTTGGATTAACTTTCACCAGTTTCATGTTACTCGTCACGATGTCGACAATCGAAGCCTTTCAATTTCTGTTTTTACGATTTCTTTAACCGGTCTTTGTTCTCTTTGTTTTGAAAGGAAAGTTAATTGAAAAATGTTTTATTACCACTTACAATAAAAATAAATAATAAAAAATGTGGGGAACGATATGTCTTAACACTAGGTTCCCTCTGCCTACCCTGCTGTGTGCGGGGGATACAGCGTGAAGCTGATTTTATTATTATTAATTATTTTTTATAGATTTATACAGACAGATATATTATGTATAGGTAAATATAACACTACTCCACTTGACAATATTTTCGATACCTTTCGGATATACGATGGCTTCGCTGTTTGCCCATGAATCAAGGCTTTTACGATATGTCGACGTTGTCAAATAAATATTTTGGTAGAAAACTGTAGTCGTAAAACGTAATATACATAATATTTCATCGGTACATACTTATACGCGTATACTTTATACGCATTATATCATACTTTATACGCGTCAATATTTACATGTAACAATTTCTCTTATATTATATCAACTATGTAGTGTACCCCATAGACTATGAAACGTAAAAAAAAATTTTTTTTCCATTTCCTTAAGAATTTCGGGAAATCTTTTCTTGTCTTTGCAGACTGCTCTCGACTCTAAATTGATCTTGAAATTCCGTTTTCAATCATATCTGTGTATGATTATGTATCATTCATAGACTTGAATGCGGCTTATAATTATGGGCATTACTGCTCCAATACACTCCCCGAGTAATTCACAAAATTTCAGCGTTGTAAGCCACTTAGTTTCGGCCGTGTGTTGTTTGTCGGTCATTAAACAACATTAATCTCAACTTTGAAAAAAAATATATTTCATTATAAAAAAACTATTTTGGAAAGAGTTTATACTATGGAATTAGGAATTGGAATTAGATTATACTATAATACTATGTAATATACTTATACGTCGTGTACCTAACATGACGGTGCCGGTGATACACTAATGACTATAGGGATTTTAAAAGACCAAATCAAACGATATTCTTTAAACGATTTGGGAAAACATCTACATTTTAGTTAAATAAAACAGCTTGCTCAAGGATTCTCTATATTTGTAAGTTGGACGTAAACCAAATACGTTCCAATATTTAAATGTTATATAATATTTAAATTGATACGGAAATCATGTCGTCAGACATCTATAAGTAAACAAGATTTGTTATTTTGTTGTTTTATTGTAATTATAATATCTTTGTATGATAATATTGTCATTTCTTAACTCTGGTAATAAGCACTCGTAAGTCAAATTGGACGGTGCGTGGGGAACGTGGGAGTGTTTTAACACTAGGTTCTTCTTGCCTACCCAGATATGCGGGAAAAAGCGTGAAGCTAAAGAGAGATAATGTACAAAGGGTTTTTTCTATGTTATTTGGATTAAATTAGATAGTTAAGGACCATGAATTTATTCGAATGGCGCCAGTACGCTTTGTCAACAATGTGCAAGGCTATTTACAATTCTCTACTTATTCACCAAAAAAACTGTTTTATAGTCTTTTATAAGACGTCAAGTAAAAAAATTACAAACTAACCGCTTAAGGAGACAGGTACTACGTTTTCGCCTCTTACTATGTCCATATTTAGTCGCGAAATCCACATTTTTTTGTTTCCTTTTATTTGTTTTCACGTTTCTTATAAGGCACTTCCGTGTCGTGAAGTTTCTTACAAACGCCAAATTTAAACGTTTTTTTCTGTATATTTTGTTCGGAAGTAATTTTTTAAATGGTCAATTAATGTATTATGTAAATTTTTATACGACGCCATATGTGATTTCGTCTGAGATTTCCTAAAATAATAAGATAGCAGCGAGTTTATCACCATTTATTTTGCTTTTTTATTAAGTTTTTTATATATATGCAATAATTATGCGTAATATTATTTGTCCATTTTAACTATAACTTATAAACTTTTTTTTAAATTTTATTATATATAAGATTTTATTACATACAAGGGCTTATAAGATGTTCTAATTATTAATATTTTTGTTACAGAGGGACGACCGTTCGCTACTTGCGCAATTCTTCTTCGCCGACGACGCGTTAAACATGATCGCGACCGAGTTGGACAGTTTCGACGGTCGCAAAGACCCCGAGAGATGCTCCACTCTGGTCAACCAATTAAGGCACGCTCAGGTCTGTAAAAAATAACTAAGAAATTAGTTATTGTATGATTTATTAATTTATTATTGAACTAAGCTATGTTTTTTTTTTCAATTTATATTAAAATTGTTATAAGACATTGTAGAGGTTAGTGTATCCATGTGCCTCAAAAGGGTAACCAGTTAGTAATAAATAAGAATAATTAGATTTTTAAGGTTTTATAAGCATGAACACGGGCACTGACGTCTTGAATGGATTTTAATTAACATTTTATTATTACACACTCACAATGTAAGAGTAAATAAAACTCCATACGAAATTGTTAACTGGTTATCGAAACGAGAAGTGCATAGCGAACGTGGCGATACGATAACTTTGTAAGCACGTGATATATGATAGTGCCATTTATATCAATTTATGTGGTTTCGATGATGTAGATGTATGTATCTAGATATGATATGTGGTCTAAACATTCAATGTCACCATTGTATTGTTGTTGTAAATATGAAAAATATTCTTTGTAGTTTTGGCTTCACGTTATCATCACGTATCATAATAAAGCTACATTCTTCATTAGTTCTGTAGTCTATAAAAAAATACGTTTTAATTCTTAGTTAGCTTTAAATAATAAAATAACGATATTAGGAACGCCATCGTATTTCTTTAGACGTGTGCGCTGCAGAATTATTTGAGGATTTGTTCTACAATAACATTAACTTTCATTAGTTCTAAAATAAAGTCTACGAGACCATGTCTATCTCTTATAAATAAGTCACAATAAGACATTGTGTGACAAAAAAATCGAAAATTGCAAGGTGATATTTCAACGTCTTTTATTTGACGAAGATATTAAAATTTACGAGCGAAAGTTATTCCATCATAGAGAAGATTTAATGAAGATAAGTTTTGGCTTTTGTAGCCCGTAAATCGGACTTATAATTTTCAAATGTAAAAGTTTATATAATTAAAAAGAGTTTACGGCCGCAAGCATAGGCTCGAAGCCTGCGAGGGGCGCCCTTGTCGGCGATTTCGTCCTCCCAAACATCGACCTGGTGCTTGCACTTTCTCAAAATTATGAAAAATTATTCAATATATAAATTATATAATCAATCTTATTGTAAATGCAGCATAATGTGAGTGAGCCATGTAGAGTAGGCAGGGGAAACCTAATGTTAAGACACTCCGTTCCCTACTTCCAGCACAGGTTTTCAGATATCGAATGTTGAGTAGCGGGAATTTGTTTTGTCATCAAAAGTTGAAAATAAGTCATTCCCTCCGGTGGAAATCGATTCCACGACCGTCGCGCTTGCAGCCAGAAGCTGTGCCGCAGGGAAACGACCGCGTCACGGCAAAATATTCTCGTAAATAAAATAACGTTGGGGAACGTAACTACTATAAGTTTGAGTTATCATAAATTATAATTTTTGTAATTAGTCATGCGATTTTATTTTACCCTGAACCGTAAGATGCAAACATTTTACGTCGTATATTTAGTTTTAATCCGTATAGTAAATCCTTTACTTCTTTTTTAGCATATACCAACTTGTGTTTGTAAATGTGACGAGAGTATGTCAGGGCATTACAGACAAATCTTAAAGTTTAATCTAAGGATAAAAAAATTGTAAAGAATACGATAAATCAGCATGGTAGGAAACCTAGTGTTGAGATACTTCGTTACCCACTTTCCGCCGATTTCTTCGAGATATTGCGTTTAGAGAGGTGGAATTAAATGCCGGACTTGATGTCAGAACAAAATATTAATAAATAATAATTCATTACCCCGATTGGTGATCGAACAACCAATAACCATCACTTTACGGCTGTAAAGTGATGGTTCCCTTCCCCACATTGCCATTTGCGACGAGACGCCGAATCTTCCCTTTCTTTTCTTTTGAATCGTCTTTCCGAATCTTCACGAAGGCCTACGTAGAATATGATCTTTATAACTTTTTTTTATAATTTATTAAGGCCAGATTTGACTGAAAATGGGGAATGGTTCCCAGGTTCCCTCTGCCTATGCCCTTCCCTGCTATGTGCGGAAAATAATATAAATACCTGTATAATGATAAATAGGCAAATGTAAAAGTAAATAGTCAGGAGAGAATCGATGGAATTTTATTATAATTATTTAAGAATAAATTAGAGAGAGATATGTAAATAAACAGAACCTAATGCATTAAAAAATATATACTATCGCATAATGCATTTTATAAGAGTTGAATTGTTCTAAAATAAACATATATAGAAATAGGTAGGTATAAGATACTACGAATGTAGAAATTGTCAATAAATTTGATCTTTGTCTTCATAAATTATAATTTATGAATGAAAACGGCATCTCAAGATCGATCTCAGAGTTGAGAGCGGTTTATAAATACTAGCTTGAATGATCTAATGTGTTCTTATTCGACTCGATAGGAAATGAGTTCATTATGAATGATTCAGAGGTTAAAATACTGTCGCAAGGTAACTAACTGAGTTGTATACAATGTAATTTTTGTATTCGTATTAAATGTAAATACACAAATGAGGTCACAACATGGTTAACATTCTCTCTATTCAAGGCGATGGAAAGGATGATTATTTGATTATTTAAAGTTTAAATTGTTATTATTATTATTATTATTGTTTCCTTCTTATATATTTTATTCTATTAATAAGCCTATAAACATAGTAAATGTAACACATTTAACGTACACATGTGCTCTAAAATTACGAGTTTTCAAATATTCATAAAGTGGTACAGTAAACACTATAAATATAGTATTTATCGCGTTGAATATTGGAAAGGAAAATTTTGGAGATACACATACATGTATCACCTATCATTTTATGTACGTCATGTATGAATCGTGCGATAACTTGAATGTTTTCGCTTTAAATCCATTTTCATAATATTTATGAGGCATATTTATATATTGAGAATTATCTTATCAATCGAAAATAAAATGTCGTTTCATAGGTACATATCTATGTATATGTATATCGTATCGTGTGCATATTAAAATTAAATTAATATCACGCTTTATCCCGCAGAGCAGAGACAGATCCTCGCGTTAAGACATTCCGTTGCCCACCGAGTTCTGGAGACATTGCGTGTTGAGTGGCAGACCTCAACGCCGTGCTTTACCTCGACACCTTAAATGAGCGAAGAAATGAATATATAAATGTAAATAAACATTGCATTTCCTTGAGAGGGGATCGAGCCCACAACCAGTTGATTTTACAGTCAGATTTTGTGCCCCTCGCGCCACGACTGGCCTCGACTTATAATTTTTGTACTTATTTACTTAAATGCGGAACGGCGTGGAAAAAGTACCTATTTAATGACAGACATACCTACAAATATAGCAGAAGTTTTGGTAGATATTTCTCAGTATCAGCACTTGTTAGAAACTAATGAATTTAAGGTAATCAATGTTTTTTTTAATGTTTTTATTTTAATTTTTAAAACACATTTATGTAAGTAAATAAAAATCATGCAAAAAAACACGTTCAGTTCGTGGAAAATCGTAACGAGTAACATCATATTGTCGTCTTGTGAAGCAAGAAACGAAATTACTTTGTAATTGTTGGCGAAAGAAAAATATATTTATACAGCAAATTACAGGCAGGGCGAGTTGATTGTTTCATCTCGGCCTAGATTATTTTATATCTATAGGTATAGCTATGATAAACTAACACGCTGTATCCCGCACACAGCAGGGTAGGCAGAGGGAACATAGTGTTAAGACACTCCATTCCCTACTTTCTGTCGAATTCTGCATTGCATCTGCAGGCACTGCGTGTTGAGTGGCAGAACTCAACGCCGCATTTTGCCTTGACACCAGAGCGAAGAAATCGAAATATAAATTTAAGTAAATATTTCATCTCCTCGAGTGGGGGTCGAACCTACAACCAGTTGGTTTTACAGTCTCACTTTCGTTCCACTGCGCCACGACTGGCCTCATTATTAGTCATCTTCAGTAACTTTAAAACTTTAAAATAAAAAAAATTGTTTGCTTTTTGCTTAAACTGTATTCGGCAGTGGTTGTATTTAGTATTGTAATTGAAGACCGTGAATGTTATGATCTCATACATGTGGCCTCACGATCGCCAAAATTTAAACATAATTTTTCATAATGTACATTTGTAGTGTTACCAATGAAAACATATTTGATTTTTTAACAATAATATTATAGTATAACATTTGCATTTTTTTGTGATTATTATGATAACGATAGTAATGTGTTATTGAGAAAGAAAGTATTAAGTTTATATTATATCCAAATAAATTTTATAGCGTTGGCCTCGCCTCGGCTAGCGATTGTGTATCCCAACTTTAATTTAATGCTTAGCATTTCTAGAAGCTATCGCTCAGAAGGGCTTTTAATTGATCTGTCTTAGCTCTTTCAATATCAATGATGTTATCAAGACTGCTTTACGCGGTCCTAAGTCCGGAGGAAAATATTGATAGTCTTTTATTTGGCAAAAATGAATGAATCGTGAATTAGACTTTATGTATGACGCCGTGCATTTTCGTGATATTGATTGAAACTGGCCAATTTCAATCAATATCACAAGAAGAGGAAGATCAGAAGAAGAGGTCTCTTTCTGTGTGTGTTATCAACTTGTCTCTACTTTTCTGTTTGAACAGTTTTGCCTTAGCCCATATTCATTCAATTCATTCCTATTTCGAAATCTTTATATTTACGATAACTTCGTATCATCACTGTCACTTTTTTACAACTATAAAACAAGTTCAAAAAACGTTTTTGTAAAGCATTGTTGTTGCAAATTTAACTCCACTTTTCTCTTTCCTTTCCATTACACTAAGAAAGTAATTAAGTTTTGATAACAAAATAAATATCCCAAACCCGCCCTTATGGTCTCTTGTTTTTTGTTTTTTTATATATATTTTTGATACATCATCAACATGTAAATCTTGCTTAATATTTTTATTTTATTTTATGTTGTAACATCAATTTTACTGTGACGCAGTTATTCACATTGTTGCATAGTAACGTTGCCAACCGGTAAATTAGCCGAGGATGCACTCCATAAGTGTATATTGTCAGAAGTGGTCGGCAATTTCAACGTGGCCGCCAGTTAGAGGTCCGCTAAGATGACCGTCGGGTCAATTAGTAGTTCTTTTGTTTCAGAGAAGCCAGCCTTAATTTTTCTTTCTGACTTTTTCTCTTTTTATGTGATGTATATTTTGCTGTTAAGTTTATATTTAACAAGAAACATTGAGGGCTGTTGTGGCGCAGGGGTTTAAGCGTGTGACTATAAACGCGACAGGTTGTGAGTTCGATCCCCGCTCGAGGAAATTAAATATTTAAAATGTTCATTTCTTCGCTCTGGTGTCGAGGCACAGCGCGTCGTTGAGTTCCGCCGCTCAACACGCTATGCCACCAGAACTCGGCCAAAAGTGGTGAGCAGAGTCCTTAGAACACTAGGCAACCTCTGCCTACTCTGCTACATGCGGGATACAGCGTGAAAGTGAAAAAAAAAGTTTATAATTAATGTGTCCGCGTCAGTAGAGGCCTTGTTTGTGGATTGAGTAAGAAGTTAACAATATAATCGAGGAGCCAGATTATAAAATATACGCACATTATTATGCGTGTTGTAACTTGTATGAATATTAAAGGTTTTCCATTTTGTAGCGATTACGGCTGAGTTTAGCGCAAGAGTATAACCTGTACGTTTGTTTATATAATTTTTAACGTATAAATAATAAATTTAAGTAAAATGTGAAGGTTGGTTTTCAACCATATTATAAGCTGCTCATAGTAAAAAGTCAATTTCAGTATTGCTGCAACTGCAAATGTTTCAATAGGAATGGAGTGGTTTAACATCAGGTTCCCAGATTCCCTTGGTGTAGCATACTGTGAGCTGAAGCTAAAAAAATTACTACAAATAATATTAAGCCAAATATTTTATAAATATTCGCTTTATATGCAAAAAGAAAGTAGATATTGTATAAGTAGGGGAAAGTTCTGTCAACTCAAAATAAATAGTTATCAGAATTTCAATAAATTATTATAAGTGACTGTATATTTTTATTATCTTGAACATTTACAACTTTTATCTGTTTAAAGAATGTTGTCTTTTCCAACTACCATTAATCTTTTTGTTGTTGATGTTGATTTACTTTGGCTTCTGTTTAGTAGTACTAATATAAGTACATATTTTATTCTGTTGGCGTTTTATATATAAAATAAATTAAATTTTACAATAGAATTGACATTTTTCGCTCCATGGACTCTGGCTATCCCGCCAGAGAAAAAAACTTGAAACTAGCCGTATACACTTATTGTAAGAAGGATAGTATATTTTTAATATTTCTTCAGTGTTAATCCACACTTAGGAAAGAAAAATATTAATTTAGAAAACGTATAAAAATTTTAATGTACGAATCCGCGCGTCCTGGAAACCGTCCAAGGCGTTCCGACCACTAAGCCATACATTTCCTAAGTGTGGAATGACTCTTTTAAAATGTTAAAAAATATTACTTTCTATTAAGCTATAAAAGTTCTAAAAAAGCTATAAAAGTTCTCCAGAAAAGAAAAAAAAAGAAAAATTATGCAATATTATTCAATCGCAAAGAAAACACAGTATATAAATGCAGCTGTTGTTTTTAATTGAAAACCAGATCGTATCGTTCAAAGACTTGCGTTAAGGTAAGGCTTAATGCGACGTTTGAATAATTTCTATATGATTTTTGTTTCCTTTTTGGAGGCAAAAGTCTTAAGGGTACCTTTTTACCTGTATACTCAAAGCCAAATTCGCCGACTTCGCCCAATTTACCTTTATTTAATTATTAAATTATTTGTATTTATATTTAATTACATTTATTGTAACAATCTTATCAAGGCTTATTTTTCTTTAAACTGGGAAATTATATCGTACTTCTATATATTACATACATGGCAGTATATCTAACTTTTTTTACTTCAGTTGTACTGTTTTCAGCACATAAGAGAGTAGACAGAGTTAAGACACTCCGTTCCCATTCCCCAATTTTCGATGAATTCTGGAGATATTGCGTGTTGGGATGCGGACGCGTTGCCTCGTTACCGGAGCGAAAAATATTCAATATTTAATTTTCTCAAGAGTCGCACGATTGTGCCCCTGTGCCACGACTGGCCCCAAAAAATACTGACAAAAATACATTAAATGATCACGTGTTCATATAACACGTGACAGGTATACGAAAAGTAAATAACATAACTATCAAATTTCATACATTAGCACAAATATAAAATTGATTGTTTTTATATGGAATTGATACATTTAAGTAAGACATTTACTTTTAAAGTATTAAACCGCAGTCTTCAGCTATAAACGCATAATCGCACCAAATGCAATGTTTTGCACTCGTGACTCGTGAGTCATTAATGACTCAGGTTTATGATAAAATAATAGCTGTGCTGGTTGTCTGTAGATATAATAATATAATAAAAATGTCGCGTGATAATATTGTGTATTATATATAAAAGTAGGGAATAAAAATCAAATATAAGTATATTACATACCTTGTTTTAATTTTTTCTTCTCCTTTGATACTGGAGCCTTCTTATATCTTATACTATTATCTTCTACTTTACGCCTCGTTTAGAAAAATTATACAGATATTAGGCAGCAAAAAACGTTTGCTTGTATGATGAGCTTTTATGACATTGACATATACGATAGTATTAAGTAGGTATGTAATTGTGACTCTTTTCAATTTCTCATAGTAAATCAAATTAAATACAACTAGAAACTACTAAAATCTATATATGAAATACAGAATACTGTATAGTTAGTATTGCATCACAGACATCACATTTAAGGTTATATACATACCTAGATCTTATTAGGTCTACAGCTACGTAGCTATGTCTGTCTAGCTAGATTATCTTTAAATCTCATTCAATAGCGTTAAGAACATTCCTGCGAGTGAGGCTTCTAAATCCAAGTGCACTGTAGAATAAGATTATTATTTGACTTTCTATTTATATTATTTACGTTTAATATGAGACTCATACGTTTTATATGAGACGCATACTCTTAATTGTAAATTGTGTTTTATTGGAAACTAAATCAAATAAATCAGCTTCACGCTGTATCACAGCAGGGTAGAAGTTACCTAGTGTTAAGACACTCCCTTGCCCACTTTCTGCCGAATTCTGGAGGCATTGCGTTCTGAGTGGCAGAAATCAACGCCGCGCTTTACCTCGGCAACAGAGCGAAGAAATGGAAATATACATTTAAGTAAATATTTCTTCTCCTCGAGTGGGGATCGAACCCACAATCAGTCGGTTTTACAGTCACACTTGGTGTCCCTGCGCCACGACGATTTCATTGTAAATGTTGCAAAATTCTTGTCTACTCTTAAGCATCATACATCGTTGATACCGTGGCGCAGGGGCACAAGTGAGTGACTGTAAGCAAGGAAAGTTGTGAGTTCAATTTCCATTTGAGGGATTTAAATGTTTAATATTTTATTTCTTCGCTCTGGTAAACGAGAGCTTCGCTACTTACGTAATGTCTCCAAGATTCGGCGGAAAATGAGGAAGGGAAGTGCCTTAACACTAGAATTCCAGGTTCCCACTGGTTACTCTTTTATCTGCGAGATCAGTGTGAAGTTATTATAAAATCATATATTAGACATTCAGATTTTTCCACAAATTAGTTAACCACGAGCTCGCTCGTTGCTATGTATGTTACATATATTATAATATATATTATTTCAAAACTTCAATTTGTCTCAAGTGACACGGCGTTGAAAATCAATCTCGGCCAGGCATGCATAAAATTGCGTAAGATTTATTATTATCACATATTTATTATCGGGTTGTGGTTTGAATACATAAAGTAATGAAAGCCAACTTTTGTAATAGTTCATAAATTTAATAATTGAGAATGTTTCTTAAAATAACCAGATTCTGTGATCTGTGATGTTTTACGAACGAGATAGGTAGATCTATGAAAACAATATAATGAGATAATTCGAAACATAGTGTTGTTTTTTAATGAAGATCGAGGACAGTTGAAAAACATCTTTAATAAATTTAATGATCATTTATACTTACGTAATTGTTACCACAATTGGGACAGATTGACAACAATAAGATATAAATCAACATTTTAGCCACGAGATTTCTTTACTTAACGTCAAGTTGGTCCTTTTTGGCAAAGGATATGTTATAATTTTTCAATTTGTTTTATTAATATTTCAAGTAACTCCATAATATATGTATAATCTATTATATGAATTGGTATTTGAAATATTTATATGACATATGATATTAGTATGACTATATTGTTAATTTTGAATTGTTCATTTTTTTTATCAAATATTCAAGTTCAACTAGTGATACAGCAACTATATATTTTTTTCTATTAAAATACATTTTAAGAAATTGTACCATTTTTACTGATAACCTGTTATGTAGGTATGAATTGTATTACGTTTGATAACATTTACGAGAGAGCATTGTTCACACGTGCATAAACTATAAATATAATATACAATGTTGCTATCTTAGCTCGTTATAAAATTATATGGAAATATTACTAGTAACCTTTTGTAATCTCCTTATAATAAACAATATTTTCATTTTTGTATGTGAGTATTATATAGGTAATTGCTTATAAAAAAAGAGTACGGTTAAAATTAAATAACTTTATTTCTTTAGTTCCACAATTATTATTTTTTCTTTTTTCCGGTCATAGATACTTACTGAGTCATAGTTTTACTCCAAATGTATTTTGCGGATTTAGTAGAAAATTTCAAGTGATTCTGCTCTTCACTATTATTTTACGTTACTTTCCCTTGTCAAATTTGGATGGTGCGTATTATTGGTGAAACTCAGCTCCTAATATGACCTTGGTTACTATAGCAAACAAAAAAAAACTAAATCAGCTTTACGCTGCATCCCGAATACCGTAGGGTAGGCAGAAGGAACCTAGTGTTAAGACACTCCGTTCCCCACTTTCCGCTAAGTTCTGGAGGCATTGCGTGTTGAATAGCGGAACTTTTTAATTTCCTTGAGCGGAGATCGAACCCACAACCAGTCGATTTTACAGTCAGACTGTGCCCCTGCGCAACCACTGGTCTCCGTACTATACTTTAAATATTTGATTGGTTTATTAGTAAAAAAATAATAATATTATGGTCGTTTCTGAAAACAACCATTTAGACGAAATCGATCCAAAGTAAGAAAGTGTGTCATTTTCGTTTGATAGTTATTTGAAACGAAATTACCCCTCTTTTCAAGAGTAGCCCTGTTAAACTCGGAAAACTCATTTTCCACTGGACCACGATAACGATTTTTCATATCATTTATTATATTTTGCTTTATTTAATTTTTACTTTGTCTTTCTTTACCAGGATAGAGTACTCAATATTACTAGCCAGATAATGGACCAAGTGTTGGGTGACGAGAGAGTGGCCAGAGGTTTCAGAGTCAAGTTTCCTGAAGACGTCTTACAGGACAACTTGGCTGGGCAGCTCTGGTTTGGTGCTGAGGTATGAGAAAATAAACGTTAAATATAGTATAATTTACGTATTCATTTAAGTCACTATTAGGCCGCCACTAGAGTGTGACTGTAAACACGACGGTTGTGGGATCTATTTGCATTTTGATAATGCCATTTTCTTCGCTCTGATACCAAAGCAAAATGCGACGTTAAGTTTCGCCACTCATCTCACAACGTCTCGAAAAATTCGGTGGAAATTGGGGAATGGAGTGTCTTAACATGAGGTTCCCTACCTCTGAAAAAAGAAGTCACTATTCAAAATGAACTTGTGTTTATGAAAAAATATATCATAGCAACCTTTAACATTTACACCAACTTTTTAGAATATGTTTTCATGTTAAGGTCTCGCGTGTTGAAACGGAAGCTAGGTTGAACGCATTAACCTAGCTTCCGTTTAAATATTTACTCCAGTTAAAACTTAAAGCAAAATCAGATTGTAAAAACTAGTAACTAATAAAGCTACTTTTTTATAAGTAGATACTATGTGTAGATAGATATCAAGTATAAATAAAGTTAAGTTTTTGTATACAACAAAATATCTTCCACATATTTCCTGAATTGCGACGGGAGTAGGTAAAGAGGAGTTCCTTTTATCATTGCCATTTGTCTATTCTGTACCTACTGGTCATTCATGTTAAAATTAATCATGTACTATAGAATCATTATTGCACACAAAATACACAAATAACTCAAAATAATAAAAATATTATAAGTTTATAAGATGTATAATACGGTCTTATTGCTTCAAGCAGTCATACAGAGGAATCTTAGTGTTAAAACACTCCGTTCTCCAACTTCAGCTTCTTCGCTTTGCTTCGAGACCTGAGCGAAGAAATGAAAATATACATTATAGTAAATATGTATTTCATTTCCTCTTATGGGACCCACACCCACAACCAATCTCGTTTATAGTCACAAACTTGTGGCCCTGCGTCACAATTGGCCTCAATCTATACTTAAAAAATCGACCAACCCGAGAGAATAGTCTTAAAAGTCTTTTTCATTTTTTTAGCCACATACTTATTTTCCTAAGTGTGGAATAACACTTTAAAAATGTAAAAAAAAAAATGTTATCAATTTTTCATTATTATTACAGTGCCTAGCAGCCGGCTCGTCAATAATGAGTCGTGAGGAGGAGTCGGCTGCAATGCGGCCGCTGGCCAAAGCGTTGACGAGAAGCCTGGAAACCGTAAGGTCGTTGTTGAGAGAGCAATGCCTCCGTCCCCGAGGCCTCGCCCTGCAGGACCACGACGATATGCTGCACGAGAGCTTGAGGATATTCGATAAGTGAGTGTTACTTATTTTTTAGTTCTATCTTATTTCTTAAGATAGATGTCTGTTTACTTGTAAACAATAGGGATGGATGATGCCTAATAGGAATCGGCGCTAAATTGATGTAACTTGCTTTTTATTTAAGAACCGATTCAAATTAAATAAGCAAGTCTTAAGGGCAGTTTTTACCAAAATATATTAGTTAAAATTGTTAAGCCATTTCTTAGATTAGCGTGCACAAAGGTACAGACAAACAGACAAAAGTGTTATACATCATTGTTGTAAGTTTTATATAGGTTTGTATCTTGTAAGATTAGTTATTATATATTTTATTTATATATGTAAATTATCTTTAAAACACAATGACTTGAGACAATATTACAAATATTACGATATCAAATAATTGTAAAACCGTATTTTCACTAACGACGTTAATCTAAAAGATGAGCAGCCATTTAGAGCGAACGTTGAATTTTAATCTCCTTCCAGACACTCAAATTTATCTTTACAGTAGACATAAACCAATATTTCATTCCATTAACCATTTTGTTTATTAAATGTTTATATTTGGCACGTAAGTAAGTACTGGGGAATTCATTAAAACTATCAAAGAGGACCGCATTGTTTGTATTGAAATGTAGATGCGATATGTTATCGTAAACGATAATTTCCAGCCATACTGTGCTAAATATTTTTCACGTTTTTTTTTCTTAATTATAGGGGTGTTATGACATAGACTAAATATTAGACTGTACTCTGTATAGTAATCGTGTTTATTTTTAACTCTTTGTAAGTAGGTTAACGTTTTTTTTGTAGCTTCACGTTGTATCTCGTATATAGCAGGGTAGGTAGAGGTAATATGGGAACCTAGTGTTAAGACACTCCGTTCCCTTTTTCAGGTTATTTTGAATGTGGTCCATGAGGTCGCTTTCGACATCTGCGGTACAGCATTTAGATACAAAGCTGTATTGCATCTTGTCGAGTTTACATTAAATATGCTAACTTTGGGTAATATATCCAAGAATTTTAGAAAAATGAAACACGTGCTTAGAGATAAATAATTTTGTTATGAAATTTTTAGAACAGTGCTATAATTTTGTATTTTAATCAAAACTGTTTTGAGTTAGTGCAGCTCCAAAAAGTAGTTTCATATTTCTCGTACATAATTTTCTTTTGTTTATTTCGTCTCAAACCATTGTTTACACAATGTTAATAACCGCGATATATTATATTATTTTTAGCGAATAAATATGTTTTGTGCACTTGCCTTATATGTAAAATCATTATGTGTAAAATGTGTATGCCATATCTTCCACTTAAACTTGAAATCAATATTTATCGACAGCTCAATTCGTTATGACCAAACCGCGCTAATTCTTTGTTTTTTTTAGCGTTACTTAGTGTTACTATACTGTTTCTCATTTTTTTCCGTACCGAAATTGCGTGTTGAGTGGCGGAACTCAACGCGTTTTGCCTCGACACCAGAGGGAAGAAAACTTAAATATTTCATTTCCTCGAGTGATAATCGAACTCACAACCTGTCGCGTTTACAAGTCACAATTCGTGCCCCTGCGCCACGACTGGCCTCAATGTAAGTTCTTCTATATTATATTAATACAGTTACTTTTATGTGTATATTTTTCTTTTCAACAGACTCTTCGCAGAATTCGAATTATGCTACGTAAGTGCGATGGTGAACGTGAAGACGCCACACGAATTCGAAGCTCAGCAGTTGATATGCGTTTTGTTCTCAGAGAGCTTGCGACGAGCGTTGAAACTTAACTTGTTGACGCAAGAACAGGCAAGTTATTGTTTTTATTTTTTAATCTTTATATCTCGAAAAAGTGTAGGTGGGCTGCCCCCAATGAGCTTTTAAACCCAAAAATGACTTTTATTCTCAATATAATTTCCAGGTGGATTCGTATGACCCAGCTCTGATGTTCGCGGTGCCTCGCTTAGCCATAGTTAGCGGTCTCCTCATATATTCCAGTGGGCCTTTGAGTATAGACAAACAACCAGGTAAAAAATCTACTGATATTGGTAATAAATTTTTAATTTTAATTGATGGTGATTTAAAAATATTTCATTTCCCCGAATGAGAATCGAATTCATAACCGTCGCGCCATTTACCGCGGCTTTTTAAAATAAAAGTTAAAATAAATTCAAACCAAAAGCCACATAAGATATATTTTTATATGTTAATGTAATAATGAAATATTTTTCAGATGAAATGTCAGACATGTTCCGTCCGTTCCGCCATTTGCTGCACAAAATCAAATCGCTACTATGGACGTTAGATAGACGGGAACTTATGGCCCTGGAAAAGTTGTTGTGTTCCAATGAAGATATCAACATGGCCAATTTTGAAATACTACCAGGTATTTACTTATGATTATTTGCTATTTAATTATTGTCGGTCAAGATAGGCTGTAGCCTTAAGATAAAAGAAAATCAATTTTGCGGCAAAGCAAAGCCGCCAGAATTTGGCGGAAATAGGGTAACAGATTTGTCTTCAAGAAACGGAGTGTCTTAACACTAGGTTCCCTCAGCCTACCCTGCTATGTGCGTTGTACATACGCGTGAAGCATAATATTAAACATAGAATTTAGTGGTTTGTTTTTATCTCGCAATTAATTTTCATCATCGGCTTGTTTTTATTTATTTATTTAAAGATAAGGAACTATCTACAGATATTTTCTCCTTATATATTTTTCGCCATTTGATTTTTTTATTTCATTTTATAACTTTTTAAATATTCAATTTAACACTTTGAATCACTAGTATGTGATATCAAAGCAGTTCTTTTTTCTTTCCATTGCTTTGTTTACAAACTGAGATTTTTTTAAATATCAGTATCAGTGTTGTGTGTTGTATGACGAGCTCAACAACGTGTTTTGTCTTACCAGAGCAGAGATAATGTAATTGTCCCCCGGGCTATTGAACCCACAACTATAGCGTTTATAGCCAGTTGTTGTCAAAATGATGATGAAATTTATCATTTAAACAAAAAATATATTTTGTCTTTTACAGCAGAAAACTCGACAGAGGACTCATGCTATCCCGATATTAACGAATTTGTATCGAAGTTCTACGAAGATCACGCGCAGTGTAGAGATTTGTACTCTCAACAAAGGTTACTTTCATTTATTATTTATTTAGTTTCACACTGTATCCCACCTATATCAAAATAGACAGAGGAAACCTAGTGTTAGCACACTCCGTCCCCCACGAGTGCACCATCTCAGTTTTTCAGCCTTTGCGTGTTGATTGGCGTAACTCAACGCCGCACCTTATTTTGTTATCAGAACTAGAAAATTAAAACAATGCATACATGAAGACAGTGCCAGTTTAATATATTTGCTGGTCTTACTTTCATT
Organism: Heliconius sara; assembly: GCA_917862395.2. NCBI lineage: Eukaryota > Metazoa > Arthropoda > Insecta > Lepidoptera > Nymphalidae > Heliconius > Heliconius sara. The sequence goes on along the minus strand of OU860798.1, from coordinate 3,458,620 downwards.
GAATGTTTATTTTTATTTTATATTTTTTATAGCAGAATAGATAAATCATTAGAGAATAGACATTAAAGGAAACCTAGTGTCAAGACACTGCGGCTGCACGCTCTACACGCTTTGTCTATTAGAGCGTGAAAATGAGAATCATTTAAATGTGTAATCGGTCCCTCGAGTGGATATCGAACCCACTATGCACGTATAGTGCATTGAGGGTTCGATACCCAACTTCGTTTTGTTTATTTAGCTATATTATAGCTAAAGAAAAGATAAGCACTTTTAATGTTGTTCTTATTCATCATCACTCTTTGTCCTCTTACCAAAGGCAGATAATAAAATATAATTCGCCCTTCGAGTGAGAATCAAACCATTAGTCGCGTCGCGTTTATTTTCTGCTCCGTTAAAAAAAGAGTAGGTATATGTAAAATAATAAGTTATATAATAACTAAGTAAATATTTTATTTAATTATTAAACTTTTCATTTCAGTTCAAGTGAACCGACGATAACCGATGCAGATTATTTACCTGGCAACATAGAAGTAATGACGCCCATCATAGACGGACTGAAACGACTCACAGCCGACGACGAGTCCGAGAGGGAGTCGGAGGACATCGACAGACATACAGACACGAGCACTGACACATTCCATACTAACGATACTAACATAGAACGAACAAGGAAAATAAGTAAAAATGAAAATGATATGTCGTCGTTAAGAAATCTGTCAACCAACGGACTAATGATGTTCGATCCGTTGGTAATAAACGCAGTATCTGCTTCAACGTCAGGTGAAACGTCGAACAGACAAATACCTGATCAGGAATTGGTCACATCACTAAACGAACAAGTAACGGAAATAGCCGACAGATTGTCGTCTATTGTTGGTGATGTGGATCTTATAGAGCAAACTCATTCGTATTCAACCAGTGATGTGCCGAAACTGATATCGAGTGAATCGCAGGAGTTTAATTTTTCTGGACCAAGAAATGAACAACTCAGTTGTATGCCGTCGACGAGTCATGGATATTTAATACCAAATGCTATAAGTCAAGAACCGGTCGTTTTGGCGTCATTGTCACATAATAATTCGGCAGTTTTCAATCAAGAAGAGGAAAATAATTTTAATCGAGTCATAATGAGTTCGGATACACCTTTAATAATGCCGAGTATCGATGCCGATATCGTTAACATCGATATGGCAATCGCTAACGTTAGTCTAAGTGTTATTTTGCTAGATGAAGAATATAATCAAGAGTATAATAAGCCGACTTTTGAAAACAATGAAAATTCGGAATACAACAATCGAGTTATGGATAGTGAGGAAAGAGTCAAATTTATGTTAGGATACGAAAGTGACAACGAATCGCCTGTCGATTCAGGAGTTAGTACGGAAAACACTAGCTTAGACAGATCCCCCGACACAGATCAAAATAAAGAAAACCACTTTATGCAACAAAATAGAGTGCTAAAAAGTCCGGTCGAAGAAAAAATCGATGAAAAAGACACTAACACTCTAGAAAGTTCTTTTTCTGAAGTGACAGATGAAATTGTCGACATAAAGTATGTAGAAGATAATACAAATAAGAATGAGGCAGGATCGTCTCATATAGATAGTGTGAGGTTAAGTAGAGAAGAATTAAATGAAGCTACTAATTTAAATTTAAGTACAAATGATCAACAAGAAGAATTTAGAACGATAGAAGATGTTTTAACGGAATTAAGAAGGCATAGGGAATCTGATAAGAAATTAACTTCGTTAGTAGAAAATAAGTCTGAACCTAATAGTAGTGAAACGAGGCGTAAAAGAAAAAATGCTAAAAGTAAGAAAAAAAAGAAAATGTGGTCTCCTGGCAATGTTATATTGGATAATCGGTCCATACAGAACCAGAGTCCTTTAAGATTGAATTTGGACCATTTTGTTGATGAAAGGTGTGTGTTTGATATTCATTTATGATTTTTTTCGAAATGAAATGACACTAATTTCTTAATTTCTTAGTTTATCATACATAGCACAAACAAACAGAAAATTATATGCAAATAGAAACTTTTCAATTCAATGTAGTAAAGAAACACAATACGTAGCGGACATTTCACTTATTGAAATTATAACAATCTTAATATTTTTTATCATGTATTCCAAATTATTTTTTATATGTCAAATATAAGCTTATAACAAATTATTAATTTCAGCGGCACGTCGTGCGGTACGTCGGAGTGCGCGGACGACGAGCAGATAGCGCTAGCGCTGCAGGCGCAGGAGCTGGCCGCCCGGCAACAGGCGAGGGGGAAGTTTAAGTAAGTATGTACGCATGAAGGGAGGAAAACCATTGGCGTGGCAGAATTAAACGCCGCGATTTATCGTCTCAGAATGGGCAAATTTTTAAATAATTATCTTCTATTCTCTTCTGTTAAAATATTTTGACTATATTATATATTTGTAGTATGCAACATACCAAGATTTGATAGAAGAGATAGCAGGTTACTTCTAACCTGATCTCTTCTATCATCAATTCAATCAGGCAGCCTGTAAAACGTGATATATCAAATGACACTTTTAACTTCCTTGGCTCAATGGCAAAGAACCGTGTGCCACAGCTGTTTTATGCCGAAAAATAATATTATAAAGTTGAAATTCATTGGTTAAATATAAATAAATTAGGGGGTTTTCGTGGAGAATACTAAGACATTCTTTTCTTCACTTCTCACACGATTTTCGAGACATTCCGAAACTCAACGTCACGCTTTGCCTGTTTCCCAAAACGAGAAAATGAATATAATTCATTCCCCCAAATGGGAATCAAACTCACAACCATCGTCTTTACAGTTAAACTCTGCCACTGCGTTACAATAGTACTTTGTCATTTCATCTTATATTTTTTCTTAATTCCAGATCAAGTGAAGATCTCATACACCGTCTATTTGTATGTATAGCGGGTGTCGCAGACCAATTGCAAACTAATTTCGCGGCTGACTTGAGAAATATATTAAAAGCCGTATTTCTACTAAATCAGACGAGTGAAGATGAACCTGAAACTGATGAAATCAAAGAGGAAACCACTATTGAATATCAACCGACTGAGGATCAAGTTATACAGAACGGTATGGGTTATAATATAATTATATTTATTAGAGTTCGTTTTAATTTGTTTTGTCTGGCCAAATTAAATTACGATAATAATAAATAAATCAAATGAGCTTCTAATAATAAATAAATCAAATCAGCTGTATTCCGCACGCAGCAGCGTAAGGAACCTAGGGTTAAGACATTCCGTTTCTCGAGTGGGAATCGATTCGCTCTTGACTCGATTATTTAATTAAATTATTCTATATTTAATCCACAGGAAGTTCATTCGACAGCGTCTATTCAGCAGAAGAGGTGTACGCCGACAGCAATTCCGATTCGACCGCATCTGAATCCCACGCGAATAACGTCAACAATGTTAATAATACGAGTAATTTGCAATCGTCGCGGTCGACTGGTGATCTTAGTTATAGGTTTGTTGAATTTCGTTTTTGTGCTTGTTGGAAATAGTTGCTTTGATAGTTTATTTTATTTTGAATCAGGAACGGATTTACAAACCGCACTCAACTCTGAGATCGATTTTGAGATGCCGTTTTCAATGCCATATTGCCACGTTCATTTTTAACTCAACTCAAAATTTTGAAGAAAATGTGTAAATATTTCATATAAATATTAGTGAATAAGTGACACAAAAAAATAGTAATTAGTGATATTAAACATTTGCAGGGAAACAACCCGCGTACAAGAGCACTCGCCGCCGGCCGTGGAGCGCCTGCCCGAGTGGGTGCCCGACATCGCGGCGCCCGCCTGCATGCGCTGCGACGCGCACTTCACCGCCTTCCGCCGCAGGCACCACTGCCGCAACTGCGGTATGCCACTCCCACTGCATATAACGAACGATACCGCTAGTTCTCCTTTTCTGATCAAAACTAACGAGTAAAACAAATTATAAAATCTATACCCAATGCTGCAATATAATACTAAATACTATTATCGTTTAGGTTTTTCTAATTCAAAATATTTTTCACAGGTAAAGTGTTCTGTGCATCGTGCAGTTCGAACTCCATACCGCTACCACGTTACGGTCAAATAAAACCGGTGCGAGTCTGTGACGAGTGTTTCCAAAGTAATGCGTGTAGAGGACACCGGTGAAAGAACTTTATTAATATAGTAATAGAGGTTAATTTTGTTTGTCAGTGTCGAATTTGAAAATAGAGATTTTTATTTTAACAGAAAAAAATGTATGCACAGTACAAATTGACGAGTCGTGGTCGCCTGAAATTAGATTTTCTGAACTTGCGCATTGTGTAATCGGGATGGATTAATGCACGTGCACGCAATGCCTCTTCGACCGCACTGCTTGTTGATTTTGAGAAAGCAATGAGTTTTCAGATTTCTTTTGTTTGTGTCAAAAATTATGTCAATATATATTTTTTCTCTATTAAAATATTCTTATTGTAGTGATATATCACATGGATTTCGTTTTCAAATTTATTATTTCTTATTTCATAATATATGATAATCCAACTAAATGAAATCTTATTTGAATACTGCACTGACAGACTAAATCACATTTTATAAACATAGATATAAATAATCAAAACTGTTAACGCAAAAATATTTACTCACTTTCACATACTGCTGTCACTAAAAGCAATAGTAGTTGTATTGTTGTCTCAGATTTTATCAAAAAAATAATAAATTAACGTTTTTTTTTCATATTATTTGTTCTTTATTTCTATGTAACTATTTATGCGTTAACAGTATCTACTATAACTATTATTATATGGGCTAATGATATTTTTGCTATCGAGTCTCTTCATTTGGGACCTACAGTACGGTCGACGAGTCGTGGCCGCCCCTACGGCAAGTCTTCTAAACTTTTGCGCATTGTTCACTCGGGTAGCAAATAATCAAAAGTAAGAAAAAGTCCTAAACTGAAATCTACGCAACCATCTACAACTAATTTCAGGGCGGCCCCGACTCGCCGACCGTACTGTATTTAGGTCGTTAAATGAAGCTCCATTTCGATAAATGAAAATGAACTTTATTGCAGTGAAATAAGGATCATTTGATTATTTCGTTTAGAAAATATTTTTTTACATAAAACTTATAAAGCTTTCAAAATATTCAATATTTATTATAATAATACTAAATATTATTTTCTTATTTCTTATTTTAGAGTCATAAAAATATACACGTCCATTATGTGAAATGAATGGTCTGTGCTGTGTAGTGTAATACGACTTTATGACTATAATATGCCTTTTCTGTTATATGCTTTTTTATTGTTAAATGTCATTTTTTATTAAAAAAAATGAATTTGTGACTAATTTTACTGTGATAAAGTTCATTTTCTTATCCACCGTTTAAACCTCCCAATATTTTGCTCATAAATTAACGCCTAACATCACATTATTGTTGTTATATATGAAAATATCTATTTTTCCAATATAAAATAGTCCATTGTTTTTGCCATATTTTTAATAATAAATAAAAAAAATATATAAATCCTAAGAAAAAAAAATGTCCTTACAATTTCCAAATATGAATACTTTGTGATATACGAACGTTATTCCAGAACTTTCTACTAACACTAGTTGACTAAGTTATTTTTAATGTGTTTTATTTTCACTATGACTGATGTTAAACGATTTCGTATTAAGATATCAGTTTTGATAGCTCTCTATAAAAAAAAATTACACCAAAAATGGATTTTTCATTTAATAATTCTTCTGTTGTTATCATTTTATAAAATTAAACCAAATGTGTAGATTTAGTGGTTTTTTTTTCTAAAGTTTTCATTTTGGTAACAAGTAAAATGGCGGCTGTATATATAATAAGAAGGAATCGAAATCAAAACTGAAAATTTTATTGTTAAGTAGACGCGTTCAAAATAGATGTCTATTTTTAAGTAGCTAAGGTTTCAATTAACCACTGTTTTCTATAGTATTTTAAAATGATCTTTATATTTTCTAACTTTATATGTCATAGATAATAATGATTTGTAAACCAAAAAACAAATTCTTATTTCAAATTTGATATTTTTTTTATTTAAAAATTAATTATACAATCTAAAATATAATTGCCGTAAAAATTAAAAATATAGATTTAAATATATCAAATATCGAATTTTGAAACGTTAATATTTTTGTATAATAAAATGTTTAATTTTTGACAATTTTGACGGCAATTATTTTTTTTATTAGATAATCTTTTATATATTATCTGTGACAGATAAAAAAAAAAAAGATTCCATAACATTTTATATCCGGTGTTGTTAACGTAAGTTTAATAAAGTATATGTAAATTTTGTAAAGCATATTAATTATAATCAATAGTGAGTACATAAAAACCGATAGCTTTTTGTATGTAAAATAGAAACGCAATTTTTCGACCACGTGTACGTGATATGATGATACTGTTATATATTTTAATCGTGTAAAGTAAATGTCGGATTTATTATTAGATAATTGATTTTTTTTGCCCTTTCACCTTTCTGATTGTTTTTGACTGAGTTTGTTATTTTTTAGTTCAAGTTTGAAAGCAAGCAAACTAGTGTTAGGACATCCGTTCCCCACTTTAAGCCAAATTTTTGAGGTGTTGTGTGTTGAGTGGCGGGATTCAACGCCGCGCTTTGCCTTACTACAAGAGCGAAGAAATGAAAATATTCATAAATAATTATTCATTCTCCGAACATATTACAGTTATAATAAGTATAATAAGATGAATAATACCTTTATTCATCTACATAATATTATTGTCTTCGTCTACATTTGCAACGTCAGATAGGGGATTGCAGTCAAAACAATATCTTAAAAAAATAACAGTAGTAATTGTAAGACATTCCTGTGGACGTACTCTCGAAAATGCACTTATGTATCGATAAGCTTCACCCACAAAAATATTAGATAATTCAAAAATGAAGTAACAGGAAATTAAAAATAATTTTAAATAAAATATTATTTTAAATCAAGAGGACCTTTCTGTGACGAAATTAAATGCGGTTAAAAATATATAAGATCATTCGTCGTCAGTCTTCATGAAAGGAAGAATAATAAAAGGAACTCCAGTAATAAAGTTACTTTGACTTATTTTTAATGAAACTCGAATGATATTGATGCTATAAAAAGAGAGAATTTTTACTTTTCTCATATATGGAGTATATTATATACAGAGTATACTATTTTATGTATGAACGACGAATGTAGGGACCGTAGTGCTCCGTTCTGTTTGACTGCCTGTTTAAAAATATATGTTTGGTACGAGGCCGGTCGTGGCGCAGCGGCACGAAGTGTGACTGTAAAACCGACTGGTTGTGGGTTCGATGCCCACTCGAGGAGATGAAATATTTACTTAAATTTATATTTCCATTTCTTCGCTCTGGTGTCGAGGCTAAGCGCGGCGTTGAGTTCTGCCACTCAACACGCAATGCCTTCAGAATTCGGCAGAAAGTTGGGAATGAAGTGTCTCAACACTAGGTTCCCTCTGCCTACCCTGCTGTGTGCGGGATACAGCGTGAAACTGATTTATTTTTATTTATTTTATGTTTGGTAAATTGGTTCCATTACATACTAAGTCTTAACATTCTATGCATCTTCTGTTGAATATGGGATTATTTAAATATTTTCCTAATTAGGGATTGAATCCATTACCACAATGAATATAGTCAAATGATTTCTTTTCAGCTTCACGTTATATCCACCATGTACCAGGGACCTAGTATCAAGACACTCGAGCAACATATTCAAAACAATGCATTTTTTCGTTGTTGAATTTCACGCTTAATTAAAGTAATTCAGTCCCCGAAAGGAAAATCGAACCCAAAAAATATTATGTTTACAGTTAGATACTGTCCGCCACAACCAATAAACTGATTATCGTAGGACTAATAAAAACTTTTTAAGGTTAATGAAGACAAGGCCAGTCGTGGCACAGGGGCACAAACATCCGACTATAAACGAGGCAGATTGGCGGGTCGATTTCCACTACAAGAAATTAAATGTTAAAAATAGTACCTACGTTTTCTTTTACAACTTAATAGAAATTATAAACTATTTTATATACACATGATTAGTAACAGCTAAGTGAGACCGATACGGATGCTTACAAAGTATATTTCCTATACTTCCTTTTGTATATTCTTATTTTTAATTGTACTTATATACATTTATCGCATTTTAGGACGTAGAGTGATGCATACTAAATAAAATCTTTTCTTTTAGTTCTTTGCAGAGTGTAACGCTACACTCCGTTCCCATTAAGGCACTTCCATTACACCGAATTCTAGAGGCATCGCATGCTGAGTGGCGTAACTCAACGCCACCCTTGTAGCCATATTTATTAAATTATGTATATACTGTGTATGTATGCGAAAAAAATTTGTAACGAACTGTAGCATTTGCTTAACTAAACTGTATATTTCTTAGACGAAAATTAATTAAATATATAAAATTTTAAGAAATGTTGAAAATAAATAAAGGCTGTTGGCCTTCATTATTTTTTTTATGAATTGGTCTACTCTAACAGAGTTTTATTATGACTGAAAATATTAACAAAGAAAAAGATGAAATATTATTGTTTTATCATTATTTAATCGTTTTGATAATTTAGAAATACCTTAGAAATAAGAAGGCAGGTGAACTAACACGCTATAGCAATATTCTGTTGGTACTGCACTCTGCACCGTGGCGAGCAGCCGACCTCAAAAGGTTTTCTATTTGTCCCGATTCCCAATCCACAAGAAGATTTGGATCACTTACACTGTTAAGCCGTGTGCTTTTAAGTACTTAAATTTTTCTAGATTTTTATTTTCTACTTTCAAAATTTTTTGTATATTTAAATATATTTAGATAATAACTTTATCGTAGCATTTCAGGTTCGATACCTACTCGGAACTGTGATCATATTTATTTTTAATTCTGCAATGATTCGAACTCGAATGTAAAGTGAAAACAAAGTATTTTAACGGTCGCTCTGTTTACTAAGTTATATGGTAAAAAAGCACTAAGCTGAGCAAAAATCTATTTATAACTCTACCCGAATTATTGTGGCCCTCATTTTCTAAGCCCTGTATTTTAACCAAATTGGCCTTTTAATATTATATAAATAAATGAATTAGAATTAGGACAGTGAGCTTAATGAAATTCGAAAATCTCATAAGAAATTAATATAATATTAATATTTTTATGTATTTATATTCCACAGAAGAAAATGCTCATATAATAATATATGTAAATTAAATTTATGTACAAATCTTAGACAAACACATAATATATGGATATGTAAAATGAAAAGACTCTTCGCACAAAACAGAGAGTTCGTTCACCGCGTCCCCCTACGTCGCCATGTGAGTGTGAAACGCAGTGACCTTTACAAAATCTGAGACACGTTCGTCTAAATGGTTAAATTTGCTTTTGAAATTTAATATAGTATCTGCGTTCAGTAGAGCCAACTAATTAAACAAGGTGTCCTTCAAATATGAATTAATAATTAACACGTTAGATTGCTTTAAGTAATTATCGTCGCTTTAAAAACTTAGCGTCAAACACTGCGTTCCCCGCTTTCCGTCGATTTTTGGAGGCATTGCGTGTTGACTGATGGAACTCAACGCTGCACTTTGCCTTGGGACCAGAGCGAAGAAATGATATATTCATACAAAGACAGTTCGTTCCCCATTTTGCGCTCAAATTTCTAGATATTAGAGTGGCGGATATCAATGCCGCATTTAGTCTTTCTTATCAGAGCGTGGAGTCGAAAATAGTTTATTCCTTCGAGTGGGAATCGAACCTACACCCGTATTCTTTACACCTACCTATACCTATGCTGTCCCACGCTGGCCTCGAAATGTCCAAAATTTAAAATAAAATTTAAAATAAGTTCATATTCGTTCATACTCATAGCCACCAGAGTTAACCCAGAACAAAATAGTAACATTTTTTTAACAATTTTAAAGTGTATCTACACTTAGAAACGAAAAATACTTTTTAGAAAACGTAGAAAATTGAACGTAGCGGGATTTGAACCTGTCCACCCTTTTGGCAACAGTCCAGGTGCTGTGACCGCTTAACTTAAAATTTTATATACATTTTCTAAAAAAGGGAGGAACGGTGTATCTTAACACTAGGGTCCCTCAGCCTACCCTGCTGTGTGCGGGATACAGCGTGAAGTTGATAAAAACAAATCACGTTCCAAATATTCATAAAGTAAATAGCCATACCTCCTCTCAAGACGATCTCTAGTCAAAATAAGTTTCCAAGAAGATTATCCGGATCATCATAATTCGGCCATTCTAGTCTAAAAATTTATTTCAATATTATTTTCGTTAAAAATATTTCTTTACTTAGAACCTTATCAAATTATGTTTTTTGTTAGCTTTTGCTTACTGAAGTTCAGTTAAAATTTTCTTTAATTCGTTTTTGTTTGAATGATTCTAAATGGAATCCTTTTGAAGAAAACGTGTTTGAACAATTATATTAGCTAAATGATTTTACTTAACAATTTATAGAATACTCAAAATATGTTTTAGAGTATTATTTTTTTATGAAGCCAGCGTGGTGCAGAAGCGAAGCGGTTGTGCTTATAATATATAATTAATAATAATACGTTCTGTATATAATATTTTCTTAATTACTCTATTAAATTATTTAAGTTACACACTTTTTTTTTAATTTTACACTTAGATCCGCCACTCAAAAACACGCAATGCCTCGAAAATGAGACGGTAAGTGGAAAACGTAATGCCTTAGTACTACTAGGTTCCCTCTGCTATGCGAGTTACATCCTGAAGATAAAACAAAATACTCCTTGATTAACATTATTAGGCATAAATTGTCTTCAAGTGGGAATCGAACAATCGAACACAACCGTCGCGTTTACAGCCAGACGTTATGCCGCTGCGCTACGACGGCCTTATCGGAAAACTTATTTCTTTAAATAATTTTGTTATAGTCTGATAAGACAGATAGACGTTGGATTCTCTGAGTAGAGAAAGGACTTAACTCCGTATAAACTTATATTACTCTTCACGATTTAATGAAAAGGCGGCCTACACTTATCCTCTTTTTATTTTATCTTTAAAAAAACTACAGAGAAAATAAAAATGGTACAATAGAAAAAATCCTTTTGATCTTCAACAAAGCAACAGAAACACCTCAAAGGGCGCAGGTATTGCTCGATACGGCGTCGTTAGTGCCACTAATGATACCTGATTTGTAATAGAGCTCTGTCGGAATAGTTATTATGTCATTCTTTCTGGATTTTATGTTTTTAGGGTTCCGTACCTCAAAAGGTAAAAATAGGAACTTATACTTGGCTTTGTCGTCCATCTCTCCGACTGTCAAGAACGTTTACCTCAAGATCACGTGGAGGTATCAAGATGAAGTTCATATCAAACATTCAGGTCCCTTAGAGGATGCCGAAATCAAAATATACGAGCATTTATTGTATGAGTTTGTTTTATTTGTATGGAAGGTACTTCCTGTGGATCTACTGTTAACATATTTGGCACGAGCGACAAATATTATTAATTACAAGCTCATATTTCATATAAAATGAGTGCATATGCAAGCAATTTAAGTTTGTCGGCTTTTTAAGTTGTACTTTCCATTGCGTACTACCTGTAATCGTTACGGAAGCCTCAGTGGGTTAGTCTTATGGATAATCCAACTCGCACTTAACCGATTTTGTTTTACTTTAGTTTCTGTTCCCTAATTTGTTAATTTATATTCTACATAATACTTAGACAAAGTAGTAGTAGGTTTTACATTAGATTACAATATCGTCGGCGTCAGTGCAAGACTTTGTAACAGCAATTTTTGGTGAACGATTTTTTCATCAAAAGGATAACTTGAAGTATAGATAAATTAGCTTGTAAGACCGCTGAGCTTATAAAACAATATAATTCATATTGAACCAATTCAAAAATCTCAATCAATTCAAAAATATTAGTACCTTATAAGTATAATTCGAAACAATTTGTAGTAGAAGCAAGAGTGTGCAATATTTGTTTTTATTATATTTCTACCGTCAATAAAAAAATATTTGTAAAAACAAAAACCCCGACTGCGTGAAACTAAAAAGAAAATAAACAAACCCAATAGTTAATTAAGATTAATAGTCGGGACCTATATTTGATTCTTCAATCAATATAATCTTTACCAGGGACCCATAATTTAAAGAGGAATATTTTTTTATTTTTCCTTTTTTTGTTAGAATTTATTATTGTAATGATAATCATGATATACCTTTTTGAAATCCTCGTATTAAGCTTTTGAATTTGATACCCATATTGTCGTATTTGAAACGAAAAATATTTTTTTCACTAAGTCTAATGGCGTCCCACAGCCACCATGATTGTCTTTTTTTAACGTCACCTATCTAAATTTGCGGCTGGCCGTGGCGCAGTGGCACGAAGTGTGACTGTAAAAACGACTGGTTGTGGGTTCGATCCCCACTCGAGGAGATGAAATATTTACTTAAATTTATATTTCCATTTCTTCGCTCTGGTGTCAAGGCAAAACGCGGCGTTGAGTTCTGCCACTCAACACGCAATTCCTCCAAAATTCGGCAGAAAGTGGGGAACGGAGTGTCTTAACACTAGGTTCCCTCTGCCTACCCTGCTGTGTGGGATATAGCGTGAAGCTAATTTAATTTAATTTTAATTTTTACCTATCTAAAAACACTTGGGCTGCTAATACGAATTTAACGATACCTCAATATGTAAATCCGTTCAGCGGTTCTGGAGATATGAGGTAAAAAAAAATATTACATACATACAAGATACGCGCGAAAAACATAACCCTTCCTTAGCAGTCGGGAAAAGGTACATGTATGTTAAAAAGTGTCTCTAATGCTTAATTCTTATGGATATTATGGATTGACATGTTCAGTGGGATACTAAGAACGACGAGAGTTGAGGGCTGAAGCCCCTTTTCTTATTGTAAGTATGGAGACATAACATAAGAATAACTCAACAGGAATTGTACTCTGTCAGAAACGACTTTATTATACCACTGTAACTCCAGATAAAAAACTATATTCATGTATATACGATATGTATATCAAAGACCGTTGCGAGTAGCTTCTGGTCGCACAGTTGTGAGTTCCGCCACATAACGCGAAATATCTTCAAAATTCGCCTGAAAGTGAAGAGCGCGTTATATGCAGCAAAAAGCGTTAAGTGTGATTTTGATATAAGAGCCTAATGCAAAGAGTTACATTTAAGTTCAAGTGACAGAAGGTCGTTACTAACAAATTTTTGCCATACTTCGTTCCGAGTGCTAATTTCTGTTAAATATTCATAAAATTAAGAGCTCCTCGAAGTTTCAACTTCACTACACTTTGCAGGATAACTGTATTAAGAATGTTTTAATTTATATATAATTCTTGTTGATTACTTGTTATTTCGCCCAAATTGTACTGTGGTAGATTAAACTTTATTATATTTCAAGTACGTACATTTATATCAATAGTACTAATTTGATTTTATACTTCGGGCTACGATCATATTCGAAAGAATTTAATGTGAAGTATTCATTATTTTTAATATAATAAATATAATCAGCAGCCTTCCACTTTCTTCTTAAATTTTATTACATGTTGAGTTGAGTAAAGTAAAGCCTTTGTCTCGGAAAAAAATAATTTTCTTAATCAATTTCAAGATTAAACTAAAAACTGATCGAAACAGCTACCTTTTGGAAGTTTCTTAGAATACATACAAGAATATTACTTCGTGAACCTTCACATTGTTGCCATTCACTTCGCGTTCAACACAACAATGTAATACCGTTTAACTTTCAAACTTGACTTAGACTCAATTTTTCAGTCACCTGTCCCCAATATCCATAACATGTGTTTCATACGAAAACATTATTACATTTTAAATTAGAAATTAAGTTCGAAGTATTTGCATTTTAAGACCAATAATTACTTTGAAATTTCTGACAAAGTATCATTGCTAGGAAATGCTTCTTGAATATAAATTAGGTGACGATTTAACAGCCTTAGGGTAGATTATAAAGAAAGCACTTTCTTACTTTGTCCCTAGTAACTTGTTCTCAAATATATCTAGTGACGGAATTCAACGCCACGCTTTGCTGTCCTCGACACCAGAGCGTGGAAATAAATATAAACAATTGTAAAGAAATATATATAACAATTTAATTAAGCTATAACAATAACTGTCCCGAACTAAACATCTCCGCTCGAGTAAGACACATTGTCTTAACGCTTGCACTATGTCAATATTGAAGTTAGAAATTTACATCTTAGCAACTCGTAGTTCCATGTTGATAACTTAGAACTGCTGAGATTTAAATACACACGACTACTATATACAAACCGACATACATATATATCTAATGCAAAGATATTGGACTTTGTATTGCATACAGACGTGCAAAGAGTGAGCTTGATATAGATAAGGCAGTTTACTTATTTTTATACCGATATAATAATACAATTCGCATAGTACAAAATGACACAGTAAGCGAACGAAATGTTTGTTATGTTTTTCTTGTTGAGAATATAAAAAAATATATGATTAGATGTTGTAAAAAAATATTCGTTCAGGTAAAGGCTAGGACTTTAAATAGTCTAAATAAATGTAAACTTTACGTAATCTATAATTTTAAATATTTTCCAATTATTATATTATTTTTATAGCTTCACGATTTTTTTTGGAAAAGGTACCTCCCTTATCACGTAACTACAATATAAGTATTATAGTGGTAACTACAAGCAGCTTGAATTACAATGTTCAAATATCTGGAATTATCTCTTAACCGTATCTTAGACGTCAAAGACATTCTAATTGCTGTTCTGGGGCTAAGGCTGTTTCATATTGGTTAGATCAGAAACTAAAGATGGCAGAGAGCCTCTTATAAAAGATTCTTTTATGTATTTAAATAAAAAATATCTTCACGTAATTTTACCCGTTTTCTAGTTTTTGATTCAATTTCCGAGATATTGCGTTTAAATATTCCATTTTCAATTAAACAATATTTTAATATAATAAAAATAAGTCGAAGAAATATGGATATATAACAATTTTAAAATGTGGGATTTGAAGCTAGACTACTGTTATAGCAAATTATAACAATATATCGGCGAAACTCAACGCCGCGCCTTGCCTCGACACCAGAGCAAAGAAATGAAAATATGAATATAAAAAAATACTTCATTTCCTCGAGTGGAAATCGAACCCAAAACCAGCCTGCGGTACGACTGGCCTGGCATAATATTACTTTAAATCTTTCATATGCATATTGTTCTATAATCTTATAATACGTAGTTGGTTATAGTAAATTAACTTATGGTAATCAAATGTAAATGTTCCATAAATATCCTAGACGGTGAATGCACTAAGGGACGAAACGGTATAAGTACCTACGTTTCATATGAAGAACCACGGTAAATGCGTCAACAGGGGTGCCAATGAGCTTATTTAAAAAAAACATATTAAAGTGTTAAGACACTCCATTCCCCCCTTTCGCTCAACGCCGCGCTTAGCCTCGACACCAGAGCAAAGAAATGGAAATATAAATTTACGTAAATATTTCATCTCCTCGAGTGGGGATCGAACCCGCAATATTATTATACTAAATATATATATAGCGGACCGCTAGTAAAAATATAACATTAAATACGCAATATATTACTGAATAAAGACAGAAAACGTACAGTCAATAAGACTTAAAAAGCCACAGTTTATGGAAGAAGTTTCTCAACTTAGCCAGTTATATACACGAAAAAAGAAGTTAACGTGAAGTAAGATAAAAATAAAAGATATGGAATTTTTACATTTTACGTCTATATTTTACGAAAATTAAATGTTAATATAAAATAAATACTCATTCCAAAGTATTATTGGCAAAATAAAATGGTAGATTATTACTTTTAAATTACTCTATCAGATTTTATAGAACCATATATGATTTCAATCAAAAAGAGTTAACTAGCGTTAAACTAGTTTTAGTTTATATATATGCTTTTATAATTGATTTAGTATTCATCTAAATCTACGCAAAAAAATAATTGTAATTGGAAATTTAGTTGTATGCTTTTGAAGTATGTAGTCGGTATAAAAGCGTTTCTCAGCGATAAAAAATAAGATAGGCAAAGTCAAGCTCTTATCAAGACACTTCGAATCTGGGATACTGCGTGCGTTGGACGGAACTCAGCGCCGCGCTTTGTCTTGAACGGAAAAATGAAACCAATATAAATAATATTATGTAAAAATAGTATCGGTATTTTTATACATTAACCCTAAATGTTTTTTTTTTGTATTTAATGTACAAACACATCTTTCTACTATTTTATCACTAGTATAGATAAATAAAATACATGGTTATAAAATAAAATGTTTTATAACAAAGTATCTCCGGATGTTACATAACACAACGTTTACATCAGATCGTATTGTATCTCAAATAAATGCGTGTAAACAAGCGCCTGGGGGCTGAAGATACTTCGACAATAGCGAACGCCGCATTGTCGTCCGAACCGCGTTTATTAAGTTTTGTATTGATAAAACAGCTATTGTATTGTAAATTAACTAAACTGTTTATATTTAAAAGTTGTTTGGTATTGAAATAAGTAATCTGGAAGTTAATAGATAATTTATAATGTTTATGGGAAATATACTCTTGAAATATCGACACTAATGAAAGTTGGTTATTTTTTTCAGCTTCACGTTGTATCACACGTAGCAGGAAGGCAGGGGGAGCCGAGTGTAAATACTCCGCTTTCCGCTGAATTATGGAGGTATTTTATTTCATATTCGATTTCCACTCGAAGAATAGAAATATTATTGTTTTTATTTCTTCGCTGTGGTAACGAGGCAAAATCTAAACCCGTGCTTCTCTTCTAAGCTGTTAAGACATGGAAAAAGACTAAGAATGCACCAGCCTATCTTTGTATGTCAGTTTTAAATGATCTCTATAAACCTTATGAAATAACATAATGAAACGTTTAGTTGTACCTCTCAACAAGTAATGCTCAAACGGAAATTTCTTAATGGATAATGGATGTCTTAACACTAGGTACTCTCCTATGTGCGAGATTCCTTTCGAATCAACATAAAATATATCATAAACATATGAAAAAAGACTAAAATGAAAAAAGGAAAAGGAGTGTTAAGTGTCAGATGAAAGCTTATTGAAAAAAAAAGTGTCAAGTTGTTGTCTTTATCAAGTCCAACTAGAAATAAATTCGGCTCCTCCGAACTAAACCGCGTATCTGTCACGTTGATGACTCATTAGTCACTGAGGGTAGCTCCGTCTGATGTATCTTGAGGACCTCTAATATATTTTGCACTCACATTGGGTTATTTATTATTCTTAGATAAATTTATTTTATCGCAATAGTAAGATATGTTATATACAAAAATATGTATATTTTATGGCCGTCGTGACGGTTTGAGGTAGTGTCTAAGCTTTACGGTTCTGGGTTCGATTCTTAATTGAGGGTATTAATTTTCTTATTTCCATGGTTTCACTATATGTCTTGATAATTGGGCAGGAAATGCACAACGGAGTGCCTTAATATAAATGATTATTCTTATTTAATATATTACGTTTAATACTAGAATATATTGAAATTTATAGAAAAAAAATATTAAAGAATATTTCATAAAAATATTTAATTTGTTCAGTCGTAAATTGAATGTTTGAGCTCCCTGAGCAATTAAGGAACAAGTCAATTCAAGTGTAATATTCGATACGATTTATGTTCAATATTCTGGGAGTTTTTGAACGAATAAAGCTATAATATATTAATAAAGCTTACAATCATTTTCATATATTTTGATTAATGTTTCGTATATCAAAAAGTATCCTAGCATATTTAGGGTTCTGTGCCTTAAAAGGTGAAAACGGAACCCATATATGATAAATTCTTTTATCTGTCTGTGAAGAACATTTTTCTTGATATCACGTAGAGGTATAGTAAAGGATGCATCTATGCATCGATTTTGCTGCATTTTGTGAATGAAATGTTTTTTTTTCCGCGTAATCAAAACTTTTTTATTTGCAGTGGACCTACAATTACGAAATTTGGCACGAATCGGGAGTGTGTTTAGAAACATAAAACAACATTTTTATATTTATATATATTTTTTGTTAAAAGTAATATTAGTACATATAGAAATAAAGATATATTAGAAAACATAATATGAAAATTAGCAAATTACAATAGTCCATACGATACTCGCTACTCGGCATGTGTCGAGGGAAGGACTCGGGATTGAAAAACAGACCGCACCGATTGCGAGCCGACCGCACTGCCTTCAACAAAAACGTTGGAAACGTCAAACTGTCCAACAAAATTCTTCTTAAATGAATTGGGTGTTTTATTGCTGTATGAGAGTTATGACTTAAAAAAATATATGTATTTTTTTTTGTAAGTTCACGCTGCCTCCCGCATTTGAAGATTGAGCAAAGGAAATCTGTTATAATGTTAATGTTCTGTCATAAAATATATTTTAAACACATCTGTTAATTCTTCATAATTTCCTTCCTTCTCCCTGGAAAGAAGCTCAGATACGTCTTTTATCGAAAAAAAAAAAATCTTCTTTCTCCAAATATCGTCCAATATCAATACTTTCATTCCTATCAAAAGTATTAGTGATTCGTTCATCAACAATTAAGTGTTTTTCTATTAAATCAATATTTATTTGAAGTCTTTGTTTAAAACGCACTACTTGGCTCTTTAAATTTCTATACATTTGCTCCTATTCAACGTGGTATCTAATGAAAATATATATGTAATATGTATAAGTATATATCTGTATGTATGTATATAAGAAGAAATCGCTAGAAATATATATATATACACACACACATATATATATATATATATATATATATATATATATATATATATATATATATATATATATATATATATATATATATATATATCGTGGTGTAACATTATTAATTGTTTTGTTAAAACCGTCTAATTAATGAACAAAAGGTACCACTGTCGAGATTCATCAGATTATCCAATATTTCATGAAAATCTAAAATGTTTTCCTTAAGTAAAGCAAACATTATAAGAGAATAGGAAAACATGAACCAATATTTAGATGAACGAAATATAAAACGACTTCAAATAAGGTTCTTCTAAAAACATAAGAGTCATCGAAGCTTCGGTAACTACTTAGTAAGCTAATGTATAGACGACGACGTCTTCTTCATCTGCAATATAAATTGAATAATTTTAAAGTGTTTTTTTTTTTATATTTTGATTTACTTGGTGCGCTATGGATTTAAAATCTGACAGTGCCTGACTGTAAACGCGACGATTGTGAGTTCGATTTCTTCACTCCAACTCGTGAGAATAAATTATTCTCGTTTCCTCGATCTAGTAACAAGATAAAGCGTGGCGTAGACTTCTGCAATTAAACACGCAATCTCATTAGCCTTAACACTCCAATCACTCTGTCTAGCCCGATATCAGTATGAAGCTAAAAGTCAGTCATTTAATAAGATTTTGATACGATTTTACAAAGTATTACATAAAATATAAAATATTTTTAACAAAAAATCATGCAAATAAAATGATTTAAAAAGCATTAATGTTAAATAATTTAGCTGTTATATTCATTAACCTTAAGTTCTTAAGGTCCTGGAAATTAAAGCATTTAAAACCACAAAGAGATATACAAATGTACACGCACTCACTAACGAAATCTATTTAATTTATAATATATTTTTAATCTATGGTGATTTTGTCTTTATCTGTGGTCAATTAATTGGTTTTGTATATCTTTTTTTTTGTTTATAATTTTATAATTTAATTTATCGTTTGTTTCAATTAAAAATAAAATCAAATGAAAAGCTTCTTATTCAAGGCAAAAACTAAACGGCTTAATACACAAATATGTAAATTTACTATATTAATGTAAGTATGTAGGTATAATAGTAATAACTAACAAAAAGAAAATATATTTTCTTTACATACGGTTCATAAATCCCCTTTGACATTGATGTATGAGTAAGATAATTTTATATTTATATCTTCATTATTATATGATAAAGGGGACATGGAAAGGCATGCAGGCCTTCTGGATCTTTTTAGGATAGGCTGCTATCCTATTATGAGGTATAACAGGTGAGGTTCATGTAGATAAACGGATAAACGGATGAGGTATTATCAATAATATACATTAATATAAACATTCACAGGCCAATTGTAGCGCATGGACTCAATTGTGCGACTGTAAACACGAACGGTTTTGGGTTCGATTCTCACTCGAGGAAATTATATATTTAATATTTTCTTTTCTTCGCTCTGCTGTCGAGTCAAAGCATGGCATTGAGGACGCCGCTCAATACGCAATGTCTCCAGAATTCAGCAGAGAATGCTTATCCTTCCATGCGGGATACAGCATGAAGCTGAAAAAAAATTAATCTAAGATAATTAGATAAAGATATTCCCTTCTCCACATTCTGTCTGAATTCTTTTACATTCAGCGGAACTCAACCCCGCCCTTTCGCCGTTAGTATTTTCATATCCTCGCTCGTGTATGCTACTCTGCTACGTGCATAATACAGCATGATGCAAAAATATCTTATTTTCAAATAATATTTTATTTTCATAATTCTGAGAAAGTGCAAGCACCGCAGCTTAAAGGGAATGTAAACGGTGGCTAGGGCGGTATTAAATAAAACTACTGATTGTTTGAACGATTGGGTCGTCGTGTCAGTCAGGACAGTGAGTTAGAAGTCAGAAACAGTCAGTCGATCAGCTATTTTGTATAAGAGAATAAATATCAATTAAAAAGAGAGTAAATTAACAAATTTCTAGATAAAGAAAAACCGTGCCGTGAATACAATATAGCTAAATATTTTTTTACATAATATAAATGGCGGAAAGTGTTCCCCTTTACTCGTGAAAATTGTTTAATATTTATTATGCATCTAAGAAAGTTGCCGGACGCCCAGGTTTCATACATTTTAAATATGGTAGAAAACTTGCTTCTTTAAAGCTTCCTGTTTGAATTAATCTCTTAAGGATTATGCAAACTATCTATATATTATGAAGGTTTTTTTTATTAAAAAATAATTTAAAATATAATTTACTGTATTATTTTTTTAAATTAATGTTTTATATTGTTCTTTATTTTGGCATGGATAGACTAACCAATAACAATATTGATTACATGAAATTATATTATTATCAGAACTGAAGTCGTAATCCAAATTTCAGCACAATTGGTCAATTTGATCACATATACTAACTAACACAGTTAGTTAAATAAAAGCTTATAAAAAGGAGGCCATTGTGGCGCAGTGGGGCAGCGTCTAACATAAATGCGATGGATGTAGCTTCGATTCCGAAAGTGGTATTAATTTTCACTCAAGACGGTCGGTCAGTGCATGTCTAAAGCTGAAAAAAAATATATTTGAGATTATATAAAAATCGCGACACTTAACGTTGTACATAAACATATTATTTGTTTATTTTTTCAGCTACACACTGTATCCCGCATGTAGCAGGGTAGGTAGCACGAGCATAGAGTTAAGATACTCCGCTTTCCACTTCTTGTCGAATTCTGGAGTGACAGAACTCAACGCTGCGCTTTGCCTCGGCACCAGATCGAAGAAAGATCGAAGAAACAAAAATAACAATTTAATTTCCTCAACTGGGAATCAAACCTACAACTTATTGCGTTTAGAGTCACACGCTTGTGTCCCTCCGCCACGACTACCTTCAAAATTAATTTCTAATCTAAATAGCTATGCAATTTTCACTTCCACCCTAAAGTTAGTGTGAAGAGGCACTGCCTCCATCTCAGTCTTAGCGCAAGTTGATCTTAAATTTAAGGTATTAAACATCTGCGAGAAACTGTGATTTTCAGAAGCGAAAGTTTCGAAAGGTCGTCTGCTAGTTTGATTAATGAATTAAAATTATATTATTATGTTATACACATTATATCTAGGCTATTATTTTTTTTACTGTTTATACGTATTGCAGAGAATATCTTATGTGTTTTCATTATTTATAATTGTGTGTACACATATAAAGCTCTCTTCTCTCTCTTACTGAGTGACATATGGAAGGACACACAGATAGAAGTATTGGACTGAAATTAAAGAAAAAGTTGTAATTTGCGCATATATATGTTAGACATTTTACAAGCAAATAAAATAACGGGCGACGGCTAATATAATACAAAATTCCTATGTAGAGTAGTTAGGATGAGTCTAGCTACAAAGAGATTGCAGTAATAGTAGAAAAACAGCGGTGCACTAACTGGGAGTCTATATCTCACATACCTCTCCAGTAAAAAAATGTAATATTATTTTTATACATATAAAACATTATACATATATGCCATTAAATCATATTCATTTGGTATGTTTATAGGAATTCTTAACAAGGAACTATTATAAAACATTCAATATCATTTATTGGAAAATATTTTTAATATAATATTTACTCTTTTATTATAGTTTAATAATTTATTTATATAGCTTCATACTGTACCCGACACACAGCAGGGAATGCAGAGGGAACCTAGTGTTGAAACGCTCAGTTCCCGATAGTTTCATTGAATAGAAAATTCCAAAAATATCCAACAGCCAATTTTGAATGAATAATAAATATGCTTGAGTGCCTCGGATAAAGTAAGCCTCTTCGTATAATCGAGGTGCATCTAATTTAAATTCTACTCAGGGGCCCTCAAATATCCGAAAACATACATTTTTGCTAGCAAAATTCCTTAAAATGATTTAAAGGTTACCTTAAATTAAGACTTTCTAAAGAGTTTTTTTTTCATTTATTTGTTTTAACAACACATATATTATAAAAAATAAATCATAAAATACGTACGTACGTATCATTAATTACATTTAGATATAAAAATGTCACTAAAACGTTATAAAATAGTAATAAAAGAAAACACCATATATAAGCGAATTATAAGCAAAGTCTTCTTTAAAGCTTAAGAAAAAAAAGTATATAAATTTTAAAGATGCTTCACGCCGTATATTATAGAGGGTAGGGAGAAGAAACGAAGCATAAAGGCTTTGCGTGTTGACTGGTGGAACTCAACGCCGTCGCGTATTTAACCACACGCTTCTGCCACTGCGCCACGACGGCCTCAACGTCCTTTCTAAATACACAAACATACAAATATACACTAATAACGTGACATTTTATAATTGAAATATATATACCTGTAATAGGTTCTTGTATCTACTTCTTATGGAACGTTTTAATTTATATGTTCGTTCTACTAACTACAGTGATCGGAAAGCAATTTAGCTTTACTTGGAACTTGAGACTTAATTTAATTGTATTTTTATATGTAATACGGAAACTGCGAAATACTTTAAACATCTGTATAAAAACTATTTTATCCAATGACTCTAAGCACTGAGATTAAAAGATTTACTAACTTATTTTCTATTTACGTTCTTTTCTTCGTTCTTTTCTACTATTTTATTATACCTACGTTCTTTTCTATTATTTTATTATATCTATAAGTAGTAGTAGATAGAGATAAATAATTGCGACATAAACAGTATAAATGACCGCTGACTTTTTTTAATAAAAAGTTAGACACTAAACTTATGTGTATATATATTTATCTTCACATAAAAGACGTAAATGTTAACTATGCATCTAAGAAAGTTGCCGGACGCTCAGATTTCATACATACTTAACCTGTGGCACTGGCAGGAACAAGCACGGCGCTGATCTCCGTAACTTAATTTCCCATGTCTCGTATTCAGACGGAAAGCGAAGAACAAAGTATTTTGCCAATAGTAGGTCAAGTGGGTCCAAGGTGTAAAGCGTGGAGCTTGCCAAGTTAGTTACTGTCATAAAACAGATAACTAAAACTTTTACAAATAAATAAAGGCTTAAATTGAAATCAGTACAAAAGGTTTAACATAAAAAGCCAAGTTTGAAAACTCCTGCAAAAGCTAGACTATCGCATCGCTAATTACAGGAGTCGCCGTCGGTAACGTAATACAGTCTAATTGTTACCGTCTCTCAGGTGCAACTGCAAGGAACTCCTTGAATATCTCTAGCTATTTTATCTTTTATGTAGACTTTTGAAGTGGACCACAATTTTGGGACTACGTATATAGTATATTTTTTAACCTTTCAAACACTTTTGTACATAAATATTCTTTTTATACGCTTCCTTATCGGTAGAATAACACTTTAAAATTGTAAAAAAATCATAAATAATTTTTCTATTATATATTTATTTTTTATAATATTTTAGCTTCCATAAATTTGGTTTCGGTTGTTTGATTTTCTTTTAAATTATATATATTTTTTAATTTGTCGTATTTATTTTTTTTCTTGTGTAAAGCACACAATAAGATTTGTAATTGTTTCAATTCATAACGCCTTTAGTAAGGATGAATTTATAATCTAATAAGATAAAGCGCGACGTCGAGTTCTAAGAATAGTTGTGTAGTGGAAATCAACTCCACGCGTAATGTCTTAAATTTGAGCAATACTACTATAAACTAAAAACTAAACTAGTTTCACGCTTTATCCCTGGCAGGATAGTCAGACAGAACGCTACATTTTCAGCGATTGAGTGCATTTTTTGATCCCGCTTCAAAGCTATTTCTGGAACATTGACCAATAGGCATTTCAGAGGCAATCTCAAAGGCCAAAAGAACCGAAGCGGAATGAGACGTGAAAATGCTCGTTTCAGTTCAGTTACAGATTTTTAAGAATGACTTTTATTTATTTTTCGTTACAATCTCTTAATAACCTATATTATACTATATACCTACATATATCGACTCAGTAAATATTAAATTATATGCCACTGTGGTGTACTTTTATGGGCATACATAAATATAAGGAAAACAAAAGAAGTGACTTTTAATGCTTTCACTTTATCTCCTATTTTTAAGTCTATTAAAATATGATATATTTTATTTTGCTTCATGTGTTTTCCTGCGTATAGTATTACCTAATCTAGTGTTTAAAATCTTTGAGCAGCGGAAATTAGTGAAAATCTCCCTACAGAGATGTTAACAACATAAATAACTTGTAACGTAAGCGTATAAAAATTTTAACGTAGCTTGATAAGAACGTATGGCTTAGTGCTCAGAGCGCACGGTTGGTTTCCAGGAGTTCTAGTTCCGCTACGTTCAAATTTTTATACGTTCTCTAAATAAGTATTTTTCTTTCCTAAGTGTGGAATGACATTTTAAAAAAATGTTCAAAAATAAATAACCCATTCCCCCAACGAGGATCGAACCCACATCCACCACCCACCCACAACCATTCCGTTTGTAGTCAATACCCTCAGCCAAATATTTAACTTTTTTTCTTATTAATCCAAATATACCGTTCGAATCATTGAAAGAACATTCTATGGAAGTCACATTTATTCGACATTCATATGTTTCTGGAATATTCCTAAAAAAAGACCTTTAAAAATGTTGATCCCAGATTTTCTTATTAACACTTATATTATTACGCGGTTCCTCTACATTACTGCGTGATTCGTTTAGTCTTTCTTCTTTGCTGCAGTTGAATGAAGACTGATATCTCGTTCCATTTCCTATAAGCCTGAAAGTTTTATATTTTATAATATGAATTATTTTATTAAATTTGCCTGATTGTAACTGTTTGTTCTAGGTAGAATCTGGTGGTTATGAGTTCGAGTTATTTTGGTTTTTATTTCTAGACATTTCGAGACTAGGGTGGCGCAGCTTCATGGCGTGTTAATCTTTACAGTTTTGGGTTCGATTCCCACTCGAGGGAATTAATTATTTTCAATTTTTCGCTCTGAGGAAAAAGATATTGCGCAGCATTGATTTATGCCACTCAACACACAATATCTCGAAATTTGGGCGGAAAATGAGGAATGGCGTGTTTTAGCACTGGGTTCTCTCTGCCTTCCGAGCTATATGAGAAATATTTGCTGTGCCCCTTTCCCCGGCGCTTCTTCTTTACTAATGAATATGAAATTAACTCAGTAAATATATACTAGGAAACGTTCATAGTTTCCATATTTTGCAGGAACTCTACGATTTTCTTTTCTATTAATTTAGAAAAAAAACAGCTTCACACTGTATCCCGCACACAGCACGGAAAGAAGAGGAAATCTAATGTTATAAGACTCCTTTCCCCATTTTCCGCAAAATTCTGGAGGCATTGCGTGTTGAGTGGCGGAACTCAACGCCGCAATTTTCCTTGACATCAGGGAAAATTAAACTCACAACCAGCCGCATTTACAGTTACACTTGTCCCCCAGTACCAAAAGACATTATGGACTGGCCATTGTTAAAAATAAGAAATTTGATTTTACTTTCACTTTTAATTTTATTAATTGTACAATAAATAAAATTTCTTACTCATCATCATGTGCACTCCATGCAATACGCCGACGGATAATCTTATACGTCGTATTACCCGTTGTTATCTGGTCACATTTAGATCTTCTTATCCTGTGATCATATGTTATATATAAAAATTATTCTTTATATTATCCAGTTAATTATTTTTGTTAACTTTCAGATTTTTTGGGTTAAGCTCGTCGAGAAATACTTCACGTTAAGTCACAGTCATATTTTTGTGGCAATGTGCCAGGACTAGTAATATAAGTAATATACTATAAGATATACAAGAAACACAAAAACACAATAAATGATACTTACTTATTTACAAAACAATCTATCAATTGTCTGTTAAGAGCTGTACTCGTGAATAGATTTGGCGGCTGGCATTCAAATTTCTTATTAAAATCAAACATAGAGGCTACTCCCACGATTGTCTCTTCCCTATTTATCCAAGCAATTAAGGGACCACCGTGGTCATTCTGAAAGAAAAAAAAATCTTCTTCTAATATTAAGGATATATGAACGTGGGGCATTCAAAATTGAATTGTAGAAATTAAATATTTAAAAAAAATTATTTAAAATTAAATTATAAGACATTGCTTACTTGGCATATTCCGTGTTTTACTTTAGGTTTTACTGGTTTAGGCTTCGAACTTGTGGTGCTATTCAAGTTATTATCCAATATCTGGAATTCAAAAACATAGCACCATTATTGTAATTTTTTTTTATATTTCTAACTCTTGCATTATAATATAAGCGGATAAAATTTATGCGACTCAAGTGTAGGATGCGTACAGCAATAATACAAGCCTCTACTGTCTAAACTCCTTTTTTTGAACAGTTACAGTTAAAGAACAATATGAAATAGTTTTGGCTTTTTCAATATGTTTTATCGATTCACATAGACACGTGTTCCATGGCTTTTTTGGACTGCTTTTTTAGCTTCATGTTATATCCCGCATAAAGTGGGGTAAGTATTTAAATGTAAACCCGAGAATTTGATCATAAGACATTCCGTTCCCCACATTCTGCCAAATTCTTGGAGCATTCACTCACTTTTTTTAATTTTTGAAAATTATTAGCTATAACCTATATTTTGATTATGTTATACTTTGGGAGCAAATCATTTGGTCAAGCTGATCTAAATGGATTCGGATCAAATATTTCCCATTGGTTTGTAACGATGGTATGTGACGATGGCGAAAACAAAAAGTTTTTTCTTACTTTTACTATATTTTCTGAAACAGGCGGGTCCAAATAATCAAGGTTCGCACCATCTTCACCGAGAGTGCTCGGCTCGAACGTGCAAAGCATGTATTTATCAATAATTTCAGCCATTTTGGGTGACTTGAAATACTCCTTACACAATTCTTTTGAAAATATAACCGTTGTTACCCAGCGTAGTTTTTTTACGTTGTAGTCTTTTGTATCACCTTCCTTGAAAATATAATAAAATCATTACTAATACAAATTCAATATTTAGTTATAGTTTGTAAAAAAACCTTTAGAGAGATAAAATAACACAAGGGTTGATATTAACAGAAAACATCAAATTTAAGCAGTTTCATGCTTTTTCCCGCATAGCAGGGTAGATGAAAAGAACGCGTAGTGCTTTGAAATTTAGTCTTCCATTACGATCTCAATTTTCGAGTCAGTACATTTTAATTAATATTTTTGAGAGATATCATATTTTTCGGAATTTGACGCAAGGAGGAACGCAGTGTCTTTAACTATGGTTTCCAGATTCCCTCAGCCTACTCTGCTGGTGCGGGGTAGTTCGTGAAAGTAAAAAGAAAAATCAGTAGCATTACCAATCGCGCTTTCTTCGGATGACCCCATCCTAACGCCATCACATGTGTTCCTGGCTGCTCGTATTTGAAATCAAAATTTATTTTAATTTCTTTAGGCGGATACGAACAATACTTCTCAAAAGCCACATCGTTGAAATCGTAGGGTTTATGTACTTCTACCACAGCTATGTCCAGTGCTGTCCAATCACCTAGTTTTTCGTAGCCTAAGCTATATGCTGCAAAAAAAAAAATTACGTCGTGTTATATGGTCTTAAAAGATGATCAAATAAATAAAATAAAAACATATTTCAAATATTTTATTGGTAAGACGACCCCAGAAAGTAATTATTCTACTTGTATTTTCTTTTCGTAGTAATTATTCTACTTGTATTTACTTGGGATTTCTCGCTCTTAACCTACACCCGTGTATGTGTTGTGAGCGTGCGTGCGTGCGAGCGTGAAGAATCCTAAATATATATTTTCTTAATCCGTTCGGTTTCCCTATAGTTAAATATGCTAAGCCACTCAATTAAAAAGTTTAGTAAATATTATTTTCTAACTTTCTGTTTATGAAATTATAATATATATAACAACTCGATATAGCTCTCGATTTGGACTGAGTCATGATACCTTTTCTTCTTCTAGATACTTGAGGAGGATCATAAGGCAGTGATTATGTGCTTGTAGTATTCGATGAAAAGTGGGAACAGAGTATCTTAACACAACGTATCCTCTGCCTACTCTGCTGTATGCAGGATACAGCGTGAAGCTGATTTAATTGTTTACTTTTTATTTTTAAATTCCACAAAGCTATTTTGCTTTCTTAAGTGTGAAAAATCCTTTAAAGTTGTTAAAAACATTTTTAAATGAGGTTTCTATCAAATAATTGAATCTCACTTATAGGTATAGCGGTTGCAATTATTCTTCTTCTAGTTTTTTTCGCGCATAAATTGTTTCTGAAATTAGCTAATTTTAGATATTCAGCATAGCCGGCCACCACGTAGGCCTTCTCTACGTCCTCTATACAGGCTGCTGACGTCAGCACGTATTTAGGGTGAATGATGGCGCCACCGCATATCCACGTGTCGTAGTGACGCGGAGACTCTGGGGCTTGTACTAGATAAACCTGTGTCCAAATTATTATTATTATTTTTATTATGGTAGAATAAAAAAAATAAATAAAATCAGCTCCACGCTGTATCCCGCACACAGCAGGGTAGGCAGAGGGGCCCTCTCATTTTCCGCTGAATACTGGAGACAATGCGTGTTGAATGGCGGAATTCAATGTCGTGCTTTGCCTCGACACCAGAGCAAAGAAATGTAAATATAGATACATTTAAATAAAAAAATCATTTCATGAATTATTTTCATTTCCTAGCTCTGGTTAAACAAAATGCAGCATAAAAAAAAGTGGGAGTCGAACCCACTACCGTCGCGTTTACAGTAGCACGCTTGTGCTCCTGCGCCACAAAGACTTCTAAATTTAGAATTATATATAAATAATAAATAGTTATTTAATACCATATATCGTTTTTGTGTCTTTGATACCTCCTTGCCCCTTACTATTCTACGTTCTGCATACAAACCTGGTGATGAACCGATGAATAAAATTAAATAAATCAAATAAATCAGCTTCACGCTATATCCCGCACACAGTAGGGTAGACAGATGGAACCAACTGTAATGACACTCCGTTCCCCACTTTCCACCAAGTTCTGGAGGCAGTATAGCATAGAACTCAACGCTGCGCTTTGCCTCGACACCAGAGCGAAGAAATGAAAATATAAATGTAAATAAATACTTCACTTCCTCGAATGGGGATCGAATCCACAATCAGCCGATTTTACAGCCACAAAATGTCACGACTGGCCTGAACCAATGAATAATTAATTATCATAAGCGAGGAGGTAATATTGTTCAGCATTATTGTATATAACACTATTAGTAACAATAATGCTAAATATTATTTAGCATTATTATTATATAGTAAATAATATTATTTCTTTAGTAAATTACCGTAAGGCACCAAAATACCTTACCAAATCTTATGAATATCTAGTTTTTAGAGGCAAATTTGGCGAAAGTGAGAAGCGGAAGTATCTTAATGAGAGCAGAGTGTCTTTACTGTAGGTTCCCTGATCTCTCTACCTACCCTACTATGACCGCCATACAGCGAAAAGCTAAAAAAAATAGTTGTTAGTGTCTACTTTCTCTATATATATTATCTGTATAGAGAAAGAGTAATATAAATTATACTTATAAGTGCATATGAAATTGAATACACCATATAGTTTAATTAATGTTTCTTTAATTAAATAAATATATTTGTATATTTTAAAGGAAGACGGTGCTTTATATTCAATACATTAAGCGGGGTAATTGGCGCTCGAGGGCCAGATCTGCTTTTGCATTCTTAAAACCAACGTTATCAAAAACACATTTTCCACTTTCGAGATTACTTGTGTTTGTTTTTAATTTATTTTGCCCTTCTTCCGATTTTGTGGGATAATAAGAAGATTATTTAGCAAAATCAATTGGAGCACTGTTTTTTGTTATTTTTCTTTTGAGCTTCACGCTGTATCCCGCACATAGCAGGATAGACACAGGGAATCTGGAAACCTAGTGTTAAAATACTCCACTCCTATTAAGACACTTCCGTATCCCACTTTCCGCCGAATTATGTAAGCATTGCATGTCGAGTGGCGGAAATCAACGCCGCAATTTGCCTTATTACCAGAGCGAGTAATCAAAATACTAAGCATTTCACCTCCCCAAGTGGAATCGAGCCCACTATCACTGCCTCTATTATTTTATTAATTTTATATGAATAAAATATTATTATATTGGCGAATCTGCTTCAAAACCAATGATAACTTACTGTGATATAAAAAAGAAAGAAGTAAAATTTTCAGTAATATCACCTCAAAATCGTTATTATGTTTCATGTTTTAACGATAAGCTTGAATGCAAACGTAAATTGTATTTCATATCAAATAACCGTTTCTTAACTACTTTATTTCAGAAAATGTAGTAAAAGTAACTACAAACTTTTTCGTCATCGTCACATAAATGGTTTTTATAGTATTAGAAATATTTGATCCGAATCACGCTCTATTAAAATCAGCTTGAGCAAAATGGCTTGTTCCAATCCGTGTTGCTCCGATCCGTGATGATTAAGCAGACAATACCAAAATACAACATAATCAAAATACAGGTTATAAGCTTACTTACTTACTAAACTTCACGCTGTATCCCTATCGGGGTAGTCAGAGAGAACGGAGCGCCAAACGTTAAGGTCTCTAAATACCTCTTTCACCTCGTCCACTGTCATCAACCTCTTCATACATGCCCTCTGCGGGTCCTCATGATTTTTACGTGAAGGTTAATGATAACTATGGAAAAGTTAAAAAAATGAGTACCGCCCTTGAACATGCAGTGTCTTAAGAATTCGGCGGAGAGACGAAGAAGTGGCGGACGGAATGTCTTATTATTAAATACTCAGGTTCACATTTAAATGCTTACCCTGCTATATGCGGTATAGAAATAGTAGGTCGCACTAGGTCATGTACCTACGGAGGAAATAAAACCAATTTCAATTAATCCCAGCTGATTTGATCTTTCCTCGCTCTGGTGTCGAGGCAAAGAGTGGCGTTTCGCCACATAACGCGCAATGCCGTCGAAATTCAGCGGAATTTCCCTGCCGTGTGCGGGATACAGTGACAAGAAAAAACTAAATGAATGATAAAGAAAATCATAGTGTTCTTGCAAAATATGGAAATTATAAACGTTTCTTAGTATATGGAGTGGAGTTATTTTTAAGTTTATTAGTAAAGAGGAAGTGCCGGGTGAAGAGGCACAGCGTAGTTTTGATATTGCTGGGAAGGCAGAGGATACCCAGTGCTAAGAAACTTCGTTCAATATTTTCCTCTTAAATTTCTAGATATTGCGCGTTGAGTGACTGATACCAATTCTGCGTTTAGTCTTTCCTCTCAGTGCGAGGAAACGATAATAGTAAAAGTAGTATTTCCTTCAAGTTCCCACTCGAACCTACAAACGTAATCTTTACAGCCATACGCCGTCCCACTGCCCCACGCTAGCCTCGAAATGTCTAAAAATAAAAAAAAACAAAATGATATTCGAACTCATAACCACCAGAGCAAACCCAACAAAATAGTTAAATTTTTTAACAATTTTAAAGTGTAATTTTAAAGTAAATAGTGTAAAATGTAGCCTGCCCTTCACTTTAGAATACGTATACAAATTTGAACGTAGCGGGATTTGAACCCGCCCACACTTTTGGAAACCGACCAAGCGCTCTGACCGCTAGTTACATTCTGGTAAATTTTATAAAATAATTCATATTATGAACTATAACATTTTCAGGCTTATAGAAAATGGAATAAGATGTCAGTCTTCATACAACCGGAGTAAAAAAGAAAGATTCAACGAATCACGTAGTAATATAGACTTAATATAAGTGTTAGAAAATCTGGGATCAACATTTCTAAACGTCTTTCTTTACGAATGTTCGGAAACATAAAGGTCTACTAAATGTGACTTCAATAGAATGTTCTTTCAATGAATCGACTGAGCGTTATTATTTAGAAGAGATTTATTTTTAGTGAATAAATATATTGTAGCGATTGTAGAAAAGGTTGGAAACAAAACGAATATCACTTTTGTATGAAATTGACACAAAAGTGTTTTTTTTATTTTGGTATATTTGGTATAAGGAAAAGAAAAAGTTTAATATTTGGCTGAGGCTATTGTGATGCAGTGGAATAGGGAGGGACTACAAACGTGATGGTTGTAGGACCGAAACCAATTGGGTGAATGGATTATCTATTTTTGGCGCCGGTTTCTACCATTCAATATACAACGTCTCGAATTCAAATCTATCAAATTTTAATAGGTTTGGTTAGAACAATGAGATAAAAGTGGAAGCATTAAAAGTCACTTCTTTTGTTTTCCTTATATTTATGTATGCCCATAAAAGGTGGTGGTGTGGTGTACCACAGTGGCATATAATTTAATATTTACTGAGTCGATATATGTAGGTATATAGTATAACATAGGTTATTAAGAGATTGTAACGAAAAATAAATAAAAGTCATTCTTAAAAATCTGTAACTGAACTGAAACGAGCATTTTCACGTCTCATTCCGCTTGGGTTCCTTTGCCCTTTGAGATTGCCTCTGAAATGCCTATTGGTCAATGTCCCAGAAATAGTTTTGAAGCGAGATCAAAAAATACACTCAATCGCTGGAAATGTTTTTCTAAATCCACGTAAATATTTCTAATAATCACGTGTAAGTTTTCATATTTCTAGAATATAGAAGTAAAAATGCTTACTTAAAGCCTTATGTATAGAAATAAATACAAATTCTGTTGTGTGATTAAAACACATTTTTTTTATTAGACAAATATTTGTAAAATAAAATTAAAAGAAGAAAAACAAACAGTATTATATATAGTATAAGCTACTAATAATATATAATATAAGTAATTTATAAGTAATATATAATATAAGCTACAAACAAAAGTATAGCTTAAAAATATTATATAAGTAGTTTCAAAATTCTAGTATTTTTTTTTTATGGAAAAGACACGGCAAACGATCGTGCGGGTCACCTGATGGTAAGTGATTACCGCCGCCCACAGCCCCGTGCAACACCAGGAGCCACGTGCAGGAGCTACAGGTGCGTTGCCTGCCTTTAAGCTGGGTTGGGCGCCGGAGCCCGGCATTACCTGATGCGAAACGCAGTGGCATAAAGCCACTACTTCGCGCCGGTTTTAAATGCCGGGGGTGGTAAAGATCCGCTCGAGTCTGCCCATGCGTGTTGCCATTGCTGGCGACGTGACTCTACCACACGTACTTTAGTCGCCTCTTACGACACCACCAGTACCAGGATGATCCTATTCTAGGCCGGGATCACACGGCACAATAATATATAATATATATTATAATTCAAAAGTCCACATAAAAGATAAAATAGCTAGAGATATTCAAGGAGTTCCTTGCAGTTGCACCTGAGAGACGGTAACAATTAGACTGTATTACGTTACCGACGGCGACTCCTGTAATTAGCGATGCGATAGTCTAGCTTTTGCAGGAGTTTTCAAACTTGGCTCTTTCTGAAATACCTTTTATTTATACTATTTTTAATTTAAACTTTTAGTCAATCTTACGATTTACACCTTGGATATACTATAAAAACTTCGTTCTCCATTTTTCGTCTAAATTTGAGGTTGAGTGACTGAGATCAACGCCGCGCTTGTTCAATATTTAGAGTAATTTTTATTCAATTGTTAAAAGTATTTCACATTTCCCGTATGACTTATAAAAAGACAAATTAAGTCAGTCACTCCCAAGTTCAAGAAAAAAAAATATTAAAAACAAAAAGGAAGTTCTATCAAAATATTTCTATTACTAATAATTTTCTTTAACATATGTGTCTTTCTATAATATAAAACTCAGTTACAAAATAATTTAAGGTATTAAATGAAACTAATTTAACCGGATTAATCGCGTATATTTAAGGTTTTTACATTTTGGAAACCCGACGCTTCGAACACTTTACAGTAGTCCGTGGTCACGGGTAGACCAAACCTTAGAAACCTTAAATATACGCGATTAATCCGGTTAAATTAGTTTCATTTAATATGTGTAATAATCGTGAAAATCAAAGAACTTATTAATTTAAGGTAGTGCGTGAAGTATTTTAAGGAATTCCGATAGCAAAAATGTTTGTTTTCGGATTTGAGAGCTCCTGAGTAAAATTTAAATTAGATGCACCTCGATTAAACGAAGAGGCTTTCTTTATCGAAGGCACTTAGCATATTTATAATCCGTACAAAATTGGCTATTGGATAATTTTGAATTTTCTATTAAATTAGAAAAGAAGATATTGTATTAAAATTACTTTCATAGATTATAGTCATGGCACAGGAGCACAAGTGTGCCACTGTAAACGCCACTGGTAGTGAGTTACGTTTCCACTCTAGGAAATGAAACATTTAATATTTTAATTTTTTCACTCTGTTGTTGGTACAAACCGTGACGTTGAGATGCTGCTAAGTGTGGGATACAGTTTGAAGTTGTAAAAAACAACAAATGATATTGTGTGTAACTTGCACAATTAACTTTTAAAACAGACGTTTTGAATATTTTATAATACTTCCTTGTCACGGGTGCACGTATTAAATATGATTTAATATGGAAGATATGTATAATGTTTGTACAAAATAAAGTAACTGAATCTGAAAAATTATTTTTAATCCATCTAAAAACAAGGTACACGTCGTGTGCCGAAACCCGGGCTAGTTAGCTATTACTGCTACTACTGCAAAATCTTTGCTAGAGAGAGAGACAAGGAATCATTCCAATTATAATAATGTATATAATAATGTATATAGATATTATTAATGTTTCTTAAATATCCTTAAATTATAACATTTTTACTTTTAATCAAACTAGTGGACGACCTTTCAAAACTTTCGCTTCTGAAAATCACAGTTTCTCGCAGATGTTTAATACCTTAAATTTAAGATCAACTTGCGCTAAGACTGAGATGGGGCAGTGCCTCTCACACTAATTTAGGGTGGAAAGTGGATGAAAAAATTGCACAGCTATTCAACACGCAAAGCTTCCAAAAATGAGAAGCGGAGTGTCTTAACACTATGCTTACTCCGCGTACACTGCCACATGCGGGATACAGCGTCAGTAATAAAGGATAAGATAAAAGATATCATGATTTTTGTTTATTCTTATATATGGTTTTTTTTTTCAATAGGTAGAGACACTGAGTGTAGTACGAAAATACTAAGTTATACGCATTCCTCGAGACCGACCGTCTTGAGTGAAACTTAACGCCACATCGGGATCAAACCTACACCCATCGCATTTGTGTTAGACGCTGCCCTTCTATGCTGCCTTTTTAAACTTAAACTTGTTGAGTTAACTTGTTGAGTTAGTTACTGTGTGTGTGAAAATCTTGCAAGAATTCAATTTAAGAAAATCAATTTAATCCATGTTCAATTGTCCGATTGAGCTAAAATTTGGATAACAATTTGAGTTCTGATGACAAGAAAAAAACATAAATCAACAAAATAATAAAGTAAATTATATTTAAAAATCAACCCCTTTCATTTGCAAACATTTGTATTCCGCCATTTTGTTGCGGAGGCCATTTTGGATGAACAGCAATATTAATTACATGTAAATTCATTGTCATCAGAACTGAAGGCATAATTTTTTATTTCAATAAAAAGAACGTTTCATAATATATAGAAAGTTTGCATAGTTCTTAAGAGATTAATTCAAACAGGAAGCTTTATAGTAGCAAGTTTTCTACCATATTTAAAATGTATGAAATCTGAGCGTCCGGCAACTTTCTTAGATGCATAATAAATATTAGACAATTTTCACGAGTAAAGGGGAATACTTCCCGCCATTTATATTATGTAAAAAAATATTTAGCTATATTGTAGTCACGATACCATTTTTCTTTATCTAAAGATTAGTTAATTTATTCTCTTTTTTATTTATTCTCTTATACAAAATATCTTACCGACTGTTTCTCACTTCTAACTTACCGTCCCGACTGACCCGACGACCTAATCGTTCAGTCGCTGACGTTTCCATTTGTTTTTAATTAAAAGTATATTTCCTTATAAGCAACTACACTCCTATACTCGTACTGTGCCGCGCCTTACGTTGAACATCTACTTAAGTAACATAATAAAATCAGATAGTGAATGTCTTAATTAAGTTATATTACGGGCATTAGGCACTACTTACACTTTGCTTGGTTAAAGTATGTGTATTGATAGCTTGTAAGGACAGTGATAATATATTATAAGCAATTTTTACCTTTTGTATATATCAGCTTCACAATACAATATCTCGCACAAATCAGGATAAGTAGAGGGAACCTAGTGTCAAGACACTCCGTTTCCTATTTTATGCCGAATTCTTCAGGCATTGTGTTGAGTGGCGTAACTCAACGTCGCGATATACCTTTAATTTTAAATTACAAAAACGTTATCAATTCTTTACATAATACGCATATTACAATTTTATAAAGACATTAATCACGCAATATATAATTTATATTGATTAGACAATAATTTTATTACATTATTTTAGTTGGAAATGTAATGGTAGGTGCGGCCTTTTGTTTCAATATTTATTATAGTGCAGTCGCTAATAGTTAAATTATTTTACATTTAAAATCAAATCAATGAATGAATGAGTGAGCGATAGAAACAGACAATCAATTGGCTTGGATACGATACTGAACAAAAACTATTAGGAGCACGGCGATGAGTTTCGCTCTTCATGTAATGTCTCGAAAATTGGGCGGTTCGTGGGAAAGTGTCTAAGTTTTCTTTGCCTACTCTATGATATGCGGAATTAGCGTGAAGATAATAAAAAAAAATTAAAACCCAGTTTATTTAAGAGGTATCCATTAATTTAATAAAATTCTAAGCCAAGCTTGTTAAAATCAATTTACACACAATAATAATCTGCTTTTGCTGTAAAACTCAGTTTTTAATATGTACAAAATAAAGACTAGTCTAATCTATACAAATATAATAAAGCGGAAGAGTTTGTTTGTTTAAATGCTAACATTTCTGGATTCGGTCGCATTCACTTTTTGTTTATTTTGTACGGTGGAAGTCAAGAAATGAAAATATACATTTAAATAAATATTTTATCACCCCTAGTGGGGATAGAACCAACAACCAGTCTCGTTTACAGTCACATTTTGTGCATTGTATAGAGCGTTATGCAGAAATTATAATATTTTTATGCTTTATGCTGAATTATGTACATAGTAATGTGATATAAAAGGGCGAAGAAATGAAATATTAAATATTGTATTCTTCCGAGAGGGGATCGAACCCAGAACCGTCAACCTTACAGTGGTACGTTAATGCCCTCACCCCACGACGGCCTCTAAATTATAAGATAAAATTATTAATATTATTTTAATAGTGTGCTTAAAACCTTATAATTTTGCCAGCTCATGCGATTCAGTTTTTATCGCTTAATCTCGAAATTTACATTTTGATTTAAGCACATCCCACACGGCTGTGTAAATATAATTTTTATTTTATATTAAATTATGCTTATCCAGACAACCACAGTGGAACAGTGC